>OX596207.1:16331052-16939184 GCA_951394215.1 Glyphodes perspectalis | reverse complement strand
TAACCTTTGCTGTCTGACAAATAAATACAGAATTAGCAATGCTAACAAAACAACAAACATATTTGTTGCACCGATGGAACAAGAGTGGAACAGTGAGCATTGTAACGCAGAGGTGTGGGACCTTGCCATTGAGCTAATGGCAAGAACCTCTATATTCTTCAAATCTATGCAAATACGTACATACTAGAAGCGCTACGGATGCAGAAACATTATCCTCCGCAGATTTCTAAACATTCATACTCGCGGAGGATTTCAACATTTTTCAGGCGCCTCCGAAAAGTTTTTGTCTTATATAAAGTAAGTCCAGATACGGTTTTTTATATTTGCGATATTATTTACCAACAATACAGGAAAACATGAGTAATTCGGTAAACAAACACTAATTGATCACTTGAAGAAGCATCTTGCGGGCCTGTATGGCTGTGCCAATGGATAGTGTACCATAGTTCCAACTCTAGTGATTTAGGCTGCTCTTTTGCTTACTATCAGGCTAAGCAGAGCCAATTTACTGAGCCAAAAAAAAAAGTCGATGACTTAGGTAAGTAGACAAAACTGTCGCAAATGTAACATTTCGTTACCTGGACAGACACGAATCCGTTTAATCCGCATTAGTTGGTACGGAAGCGAATGCGAATATTCGTAACAGCGAATAACATACGCTATATTTTATCCCCGTATTCTAACGGAAACAGGAACTAAGCGAGAGTAACCGCGAGGAACCCGCTACTCTAATTACTTATAAAAACAAAGTTTTTATCATACATTTTGGACCAACCCAGCTATGAACTCGGAAAATTTTATTGAAGGACATTTTGTTATTAAAATCAAATTGAATGCTGTTAGGTACAACAGCTTGTGGTAAACCCTGAGATATTTTTTATAGCAATGGCTCGAGATGAAAAGAAATATTGTAAGGAAATATTGGGACTTTGAAATAACTAAGAATATGTACTTATATGATAATAACTACATAATTATTCAATTTGTCCGTTTATAGGATAACGAAGGTTAGTCTAACCTGATACAAGTGTACGGGAAATAACGCTAAGAATATGACGATGAAATTAACAATAAATAAAACAAAAGCTTTTTGGGGAATGTGAGAAGTAAAAAAAAAATATAAAAAAATATATACGTTTATCAAAAGAATATTAAGTAGTTTGTCCCATGTTGGTCTGGGACTTGGCCCATGTTGATCTGGGATAAAAAAAAGAATGTGCCAACTCCGTTTCTTGCCTAGAATGCCCCTTTGACTCTGCCTACCTCTTCGGGGATTATGGGCGCGATTATGGCGTTATTTATGTATTAAGTAGGTACATAAATGAAAAAAAGACATTGGAATGTATGAATGGATGTAGCGCTTGTAAAAAAATATGGCAATACAATTCATGAGCTAGTTGTAAAAAATAACACATCAGACAAACGTTGCAAATCTTAAAAATAAATAATTATTTATTTTGACAATGACATACATGCCAAGTTGAAGTGGCACTTCAGAGTAGAGGGATCTGGTATGCAATTTAGGAATCGTTACTAAGAATGCAAGGTTCGGGTAATATAAACAAAGTCAAATATTTAATAAACCGAAAACTTGGTCGAGTGCTTTGAGACCCTAGGTGCTTAGACAAATGCGCACCAGCGATTCCATAACGAACTTCGCTACCGCTCGTATCGCGCCACAAACTTATTTACTAAGAACTCATAGAGCGCAACTCGGAGTTAGTTCCCGATGTGTCCACCTGATTAAGTCTGTGGCGCGATACGAGCGATAGCGAAGTTCGTTATAGAAGCGCTGGCGCGCGTTTGGCCAGGTCAAATTCAAATTCAAAATTCAAAATATCTTTATTTATATTATAAATAGTCAATATACATAAAAAAAAGGATAAGAAATAATACTACCACCGGTTCGAAAGGTAGACTCTATCGAAAAGAATCTGGCAAGAAACTCGATAGTTACTCTTTTAAAAGCCAAATTTTACAAATTTGTAAACTAAATTATTATATACTTAGACTATGTAGATATCACTGCAGGTGAACACTTCATTATGAAGTTAACCATTAATCCTTGTCATTGAGGTAATCTTGTATCTTGTAATAACCCTTACTCATTAAAAATGATTTAATATATAATTTGAACTTATGTAGGGGTAATGTTATATTACTTTGTGGTAGTTTATTAAACATTTTAATACCTAGACCAATAAATGAATTACCACTCTTTTAGAGTATTTGAATAGAAACAGCAAGTTTGTGTTTATTTCTAGTATTAAAACTATGAGAGTTTGACTTTTTAGGAAATGCTTCAATATTTTTGAATATATACATTATACAATCCAGAATACATTTTGATGCTATTGTTAAAATATTTATTTCTCTAAACTTTTCTCTAAGCGAGTCACGTGGACTGAGGCCGTATATGGCTCTGACTGCCCTTTTCTGCAATACAAAAATAGTTTGTATATTGGCCGCAGATCCCCACAGCAGCAGACCGTATGACATAACGCTATGAAAGTAACTAAAGTACACCAATCTTGCTGTTTCTACATCAGTTCAGCAAATGCAGCTGAACTAAGTCTTCCTGCCAGAGCCGCAATATGGGGACCCCGTTGCAATTTAGCATCAATAAACCAAGGTCAGGAAACCAAATAGGAATAAATATTCCTGTAACGATCAGAATTTGTAATTTTTTAACATTTTGACTGGCCCGTGCCAACTGTGTCTCTTGCCTAGCATGTCGTAAAAGGTGACTAAATGGTATATGGGGCTTTGTGATTGTGTAGTTGTACAGTTTTGTTTCTGGCTGAATTGGTTAAAGGGGCCTGTTGCCTCTTTGACTCTGCCTACCCCTTCGGGATTATATGCGTGATGTTATGAATGTATGTATGACCCTACATTTAAAGAATCTGGCTATCATACTGAAGCAACTGTCACCTGACTGATATTCAATTTATTTTAATCTCATTTACGAGGTTCTGGTACAAAAATGCATTGCAAATTTAAAAATCCAAAATGAAACCTATCAAAATATCATCACTCTGATTTTCATCACTATAAAAAACAATAATTGCCACAATGTAACTAATTAGTAATAAAAATCATAGCATCGGTACCCTAAAACTAAATACCTTTTAAAGCGACCCGAAAGGTTAAACGACAAAATCTATATTATATATATAAATTGCACAGACATAAATACAGTACCTACCGGTGTTCACGTACTATGATGGAGGCAAATATGTTCCTGAAACTTGCAATTATTTTGCTTTGTGCGTCTTTGGTACTATCTCAAAAGAGAATACAGAAAAACACGACAAAAGACAATGCGTTGGACAATGAACCAAAAGGAGTGAACCACCATTTACACAATCAAAATCAAGCCAAACAAATAGCTGGAACATCGTTTGCGGCAACAAAATCCAGTAAAGTCAAAAACGACCATTTGGAACAACCCAAGAGGCAAGTCAGAGCTGCCGCTGGTGAGTACGCAAAAGGCTTACTAATAAGCGAGGCAGCATTACTGAATCTCTGGTCATCATTCTTGCCTTCGGTAGACTCTGAGGCTCAAATCAAAAACCCGGAATCCATTTTGTCATCGCCAGCACTTATAGCTCGATACGGATACACATGTGAAACACATTCGATACTGTCTCAAGGCTACGTGTTAAACATTCATAGAATACCGAGACGTAAGGACGGCGGGGTAATTCCTAAGGAGACGGTGATCCTTCACCATGGTCTGGCCGATAGTTCTTTAGTTTGGCTTCTGAGTGGACCGAAGAAGGCATTGGCCTACGCGCTAGCAGACGCTGGCTACGACGTTTGGTTGTTGAATGCCCGAGGGAACATTTACGAAAGAGAACACGCTTGGTATAAAACTGACAGCAAAGACTACTGGAACTTCTCTTTCCACGAATTAGCTCAATACGACGTACCTGCTGTGATAGATTACGTCAAGAAAATTAAAGATAATGATACTAAAATAGCTTACATAGGTCATTCGATGGGAACCACAGTACTTTTCTCGATGCTGTCTGTTCGACCAGAATACAATGACAAGCTATCTGCGACAATAGCTCTCGCCCCATCACCGTTTTTATCTAACATGAAATTCCCATACAAGAAATACGTGAATGGTATCTTGAACAGCGCAATTTGGTCGATATGGCGTCATTTTTACGAGTTGTTTGAAAATGACTTTATTTCAAGATTATCATCAAGCTGCAAAGGTCTTTTTGAGCCAATTAACATAATTTGTCAAAAGGTGAGGGGTGAATTTACTGGAAAAGATTTAGAGCAAAGGAACTTAACTACGGAGGCTAATGTTATTTCAAGACTAAGTAGCTCATCCTGGAAGACTGTACTACATTTGTATCAAATAATAAGTACTGGAGAGTTTAAGCAATTTGATTACGGAAGCACAGAGTTGAACCAAATGGTTTACGGTCTCGATTCTCCCCCAAATTACGATTTGAGTAAGGTGACAGCGAATATGACAGTATTTTGGGCGCAGAACGATAACGTTGTTGATGAAAAAGATATAAAAAAGCTTGAAGAAAAGTTGCCTAAAACAACACAATTTTATAAAGTTCCGTACACGAAATTCAATCATGCAGATTTTTTGTATGCAAATAACGCGCCCGAGATGGTGTATGCAAAAATTTTGGAAATATTAAACGGTACAATGAAAAATAATTAAAATAATGACAAGATATTTAAGTAGCAAAGCCTTTTTCAATAAATAGTTCTTTAAGTTTTACTGCGGTGAAAATCTGTGTAGAATTTGTTTTTATTCTGCATAAATGTACTTCATCTTTAGTTATTTAGAAACCGATGTCCATTTTACTAACCTGTATTAATACTACTACTTAATTATAAGTAATATTAATATTACTTATAATTAATACTGATATTAATAAGGTTAGTAAAATGGAGTATAATGAGTAATAACGTTAAGGTTTCACGCCCGATTTACCTAATTGATATTAAACAACGTACTACTTCGGGAATTACGGGCATGATGTTATAAATAAATAAATAAAAAATGTACACGGTGGGATGTAACCGTAAAATGAAAAATTCCACATGAGCAAATCCGCTAAATCTAGATTTTCTATAAATAGAGAACAATATAAGTTTAGAATTTATACAGTGAAATGTCATTGTTTAAAATATCTGTACTATGTTCAGTTGACACTGATATACAATTTACAACAATAGGAGATAATACAGGGTCAAATGAACTGTCATTAAATTTAGTCCGTCAGTTAGATTATACAAAAATACAATACACATTTTTTTTTACTTTATCCAGATAATGAAACATCACAAAGATAAAGAGCATCAAATATTCGACGTAGGGGCTTGCGACATCACTTTTAAGTAAAAATGGTACCTACGTGTGACGTCACGCGCAACTTGAATCCGCTGTATCTTTGTCAGTGTTTGTTTGAGAAATAAATGAATAAATATGTGCTAAATATTTTTTTATAATCTTACTGACGGACTAAATATATTTTTTTAGTCCGCTCCTCTTATTACAAATATAATAAATATTGTTTTACTTTATTTTTCGTTAACATTAGTGGAATTTATTCTTAAATTGACTTAGTTATACTAATATTGTATTTTAATGATTAAAAACACAAAAAACTGTAGATTGAAAAAATATTCATTCATTAAAAGGTCGTGTGATGTGAAAATAGTTTTTTTTTTAACTGGAAAATATTAATTTATTTATATTTGGAGATTATGATCATATCTCTGTTTAGAGCGGTGATAGCTCAATGGTAAAGACTTGTCTTATAACCGAGGGGTGCGGTTCCGAACCCGTACTGTACCATTGATTTTTCAAATCTTTATGTATTTATACCAATAACTCGACGGTGGGGAAAAACATCGAGATGAAATCTGCATATTCAAACAACTTTGGATTTGTAACCATGATCCAAAAATTGTCTGGTTCCTATATCTTAGGGTTACGAAGGTCAGATCGGCAGTCGCTTCATTGTAATTACCAGACTCGCCAAATCCTGGATCATGGTCTAAGCGGACCCCATCCAAGCGCGGGACATAACGCTAGGAGAATAATGATGACATTATTTTTTGATGATGATTATGATTTAATGATTGACCTCTGTTTAACCTTTTAAAATTATGAGATTGCTGCGTGATTTTATCCCATGTAGGTCTGGGACTCAAATATAATGTGCCAACTGTGTTCCTTGCTTGATATCGTAAAAGGCGACTAATGGCATACTGTGGGTGATTATGTAGGCGCTAAGATAGCCACTTGCCGCTTCTTTTTCATGATGCTTCCTCTAATCCAAGACAATTTTGTTTTTGGTTGTGGTTTAAGGAGATTGTCGGTTTTTGGACTCTGCCTACTCCTGAAGAGTGTAAGAGTGGTATATATTCAAATATTCAACTACATCACATACATTGATCTGATTTCGAAGTAAGTAGCTTAAGCACTTGTGTTACGTATATCAGAAATAATAGTGGTATTACAAATATATACTTAATTATTGGATATTAACACCCAGACACAGAACAAACACAAGTATTCATCACACGAATGTTTGTCCTGGGTGGGGATCGAACCTACAACTCTTGGCGCATGGGACAGGGTCACTACCGAATGCGCCATCGAGCTTGTCATCTGTCTTGTCTTGGTATGTATGTATGTGATTCTGTTACCAGGGAATTTATACGTACGTACAAGTAAGCCAACGCCCTCGTCTCCTCAAAGCGGTGGACGCAAGGACTGGCCTCAAATTCCTTTGATCACTTTCAACAAATACAATTGAATTAGGTTAGATGATAAATTGTGAAGAGTAGTAACAAAAATGCTAGCTTTTCGCTCATAAAATACAAACACAACCATTACATTAGTCTCGTCACTGCTTTTTAAAAAAAACCCAGCTAACCCAACTTTAAAATGTTTGACTAAATGCTATGTGGCTACATTCATTCAAAAAAATTACAGTAATGGAGTTTGGGTTCCTTAAGCCAAAGGAACTTTAATGCTTCTTGGACAGCCTACTCCTTCAAGCATCGGGAGTGATGTATGAAGGTAAACATCATATTTGAAACCTTAACCTAACTAACACGATTTTCTATTCCCCTGAGCCGAACATAAACATTTCTAGTACCTCTAAAAATGGATTGATCAAGATTAATGGCCTCGCGACCTCTCCTGTACGCTGAGCACAGAATATCAAAGAGTTTGAGAGGCTCGGGAGGAAAGAAAACCGGTGGATATGGCTCAAAACAGTTAACGAAAAAGAGCATCATGAGTTTAATCTGATGATTTATGTACACTACCGGATATAGATCTTTCAAATTCAAATTCAAAATATCTTCAATCATATGGGCTTCAAGAAAGCACTTATAAATAGTCAGTATACATTAAAAAAAACTAAAAGAAATAATACTACCACCGGTTCGGAAGGTAGACTCTATCGAGAAGAATCCGGCAAGAAACTCGATAGTTACTCTTTTTGTAGAAATGAATACACCTCGAGCGAGTTTAAATTGAACACGTTTATTTTAAGTAGCGGAGATGATGCGACTTGACTTGTACACACAAAGTTTTGGAGGGAAAAGGAAAGAAATAACAGTAGCGCCACACTTGGCAGTTTTATAAACTAACATTATAGGCTATGGAATCAAATGTTATTATGTTTACAATCTTCCAACACTTTTAAATGCCAAATTTTACAAATTTGTATTGTACTTAATTAATCTATACTTAGACTAGATATCACTGCAGGTGAACACTTCATTATGCAGTTAACCATAAATCCTTGTCATTGAGGTAAGAGTTTATTGGGTTATTTTCTAGTCTTTGTTGTTTATTGGGTGATGTCTTAAGTATAAAAAGTCTTAATTCTAATTCTTGTGCAATTTACACTTCAATTCGTTCTAATAAATATATAAATAAAACTGTTTTTCAGTAGCTAAAAATGAAATTTTCTTACAATAAAAAACATTTGTTAATGACCATAAATTATAGCACACGAATATTTCAAATCTGGATTGAAATTGAGAGCAAAGTTAGGTACTCTAAGAATCATTTTTATCAAACGGGCTAGATTTTGGTTGACCCATAACAGCATAAGCCTTTCTGACTTATTCTTTCTGTATAATAATCTGTACTAATATTATTAAGCTAAAGAGGATGTCTCATGTTGGACTGGGACTTAAAAATAATTTGCCATCTGCGTTTCATGCCTAGCATGTCGTAAAAGGCGAATAATGGTATAATGGTTTTGGATATTTGATTGTGTAAGTGATGAGCTAGCCACTTGTTACTACTTTTTCACAATTTTCCATCTCACGCAGCACAGTTTTGTTTTTGGCTGAATGTGGTTGAAAGGGCCTGATGCCCTTTGACGCTGCCTACCCCTTCGGGGATTATAGGCGTGATGTTATGTATGTATATGTAAAGAGTTTGTTTGTTTAAACGGGCTAAGCTGAGCGAACTACTGGTCCGATTTTAAAAATTCTTTCAGTGTTAGATAGTTCCATTTTTCATGGAAGACTATAAGCTATATAACATTAACCATAACTAACTTAACTCCACTTCCCTAGCGGGGTAGGCAGAGAGAATCGATTGACCATAAACGCGGCTAGTTCCTTATATTTAAAATTATACCACATTGATTCCCGATAAATCCGTAATTGGAAAAGGCAAGCACTTAGGTGCCGCAACTGTAAATTTGTGGCTCCACAGAATGACCCGGGCGTATCGAGCTCTTTATTAAATTAACCATCACCTTGCCCGGGATGATTTGGGAACCGCCTGTATTTGAGAGGAATATTATGTATCTACCAATAAGCTTCATGGAATACAAAATATAGATACTAACTGGAAATATAGTGTACGACGACAAACTAGTCGCGGTTGAAACGAACGGAGCTTTTTGCAGTAATTTGAGAATTAGATATCACATTTCCGGTTAAATGCCTTATTTGATAGTATCATTTATAGGTTTATTTGGACTAATAATATAATTCAGTTCATTTAAATTTAAAATCCGATGGAATGTTGTGGGAGACACTTCAAAATTTCGACACTCACAAAAAAAATGGTAGAGGATGCACCAATCAAGTCTTCTCTCTTCGCAACATCGTGGAGAAGCATCTGGTCCAAAGCCGGAAGGTTTTTTGCGGTTTTGTGGATCTGGAGAAGGCTTTTGACAGTGTTGTGCGAAAGGATCTTTAGGACATATTGCCGAAATATAGGAGCTAAATAATATCTGATCAGCTCAACATACCTGCATGAAATTTGAATCATTTATAGCACATAGGCTACACAATATACCTTCAATAGCTGTGAGAAACTGAATCAGAATTGCCATGTTAATATACATTACACATACCTTCATAACTCGTAACAAAATAAGTTTTTAGTAACACGTTTTGTTTCCACTTTAATCGCCAATCCAGAAACGGAGATAATCCTTCGCCAGCAAACACGTGGCCCATCCGTCATCAGCCATCGTAAACAGACGAGTCTATTTATTTGTTTGTTCGTCAGTAAATGTGGAACAAAGGAAAGCGACGCCCGGTTCAAATTCTGAAGGTCTATTAGGGGAATTGATACTGTTCAATCTATTAGTACGCTGATTGTGCAACGGTTTGCGCTGAAAATTGTTGTTCAAATGTAACGAAAACAATTTGTTTTCGTTATATTTTGAAACAAACTTGATGAAAGCCTATTTATACTTCAGCCTCGTTGGTCTAGTAGTAGTATGCGCAGCCTAAGAACCAAGAGGTCCCGGGTTCAATTCCCGGGTCGGGCTAAAAATGGTGGCTGGGTATTTCAATATTGAAGTTACTCAATAACAGTCTGGAGTTAGGAAGTCGGTTTTTTAATCACCCCCGTGCCTCGGAAAGCACGTTAACCGTTGGTCCTGCGCCTGACCTCTTTCCGGTCATTTCGAATTATTTATTTATTTATTTATTTGACAATATACTTAAGGCTTACAGATAAATCCAACAAATCTAATTGCCGTCTCACTAATGCCAGGTTTATTTGATAAGGGAATTTCAGGCATTCGGGAAAATTAATAGATCCTGAGTCCCTTGTAGACCGATATTAGGTTTGCTTGCAATCTTGCAAGCAAACCTAATATCGGTCTACAATAAATCGCTTTGCGATCAGGGACGCATTCTGATGAAAGAAAAGGCCCGGATTTGTTTGATGGTTTTTGCAAACTGTCTTTAAACTTGATATCTGCAGAAATAAAATTTCTAGACCCGTGGAATGCCGAAATATCAGGATCAGAGTCTTCGGTATCATTGTGATCTCAACAATTATGGCGATATTATGACCCATGCAATGGATTTACCTTCTCGTAAAAAAAATGTTACAAATGTCAGATTGTAGTCGCTGCACTGTCAACCAGTCTAAACTCTAAACCATATACCAAGTAAACAAAACGCGAAGGCATATGTATAATATAATTCTTACACAGGCTATGCCATTATCAAATAGATATCCGAAATAGGCTAGATGACAAAAAAATATCTGTTTAGTCCGTCAGTTAGATTATAAAAAAATATTGAACACGTATTTTTTTATTTGTCAAACAAACATTGACGAAGATACAACGCATTCAAGTTGCGCGTGACGTCACGCTTTCGTAAATTTCTTTCACAAAATAGTGACGTCGCAAGCCCCAACTCCAAAACTTTGATGCTCTTTGTCTTTGTGATTTTTTGTTCATTTGGTAAAGCTAAAAATATGTGTCTAGGATTTTTGTTTAATCTAACTGACAAACTAAATAGAATCATAGTTTTTTAATGCAGACATCATCCCCATTGTCAAATATAAACACAGCAATACGCTGCGGTTTGCTCCTCGTTGATTGATCCGACCGAACTGGTCTCAAGTCGGATTACGATGTCGCCGCTCCGGTTTACGAGACACATTTTACGACGCTGTAACGTCATTCTATTATTTATGGCTCCGTGACACGGAACGCACTAAACCTGGACTCTGCTTTTGTTTTACGATTGAATCTGTACGAATATCGAATCTTTTTCGTACCTACTATATTATGTGTATATGTTACTGTAAAAGCCCGTATATTGGTCAATCTGAAGTTTTACTAGTAAATCTTAGGATTTACCGACATGAGTTGGTAAATGTTAACATTTCTAGGTAAGGTTATATTATGGGTTAGTTAAGTTAGGTTTATTAACCTGATTAAAGAAATACCTTACCTTTTTTTTTTTTTTTTTACGTGAGGAATGCATTTACGCACCGTCCAAGTAAACCTAGGTTCGGCCTACGAGGGATGTGTCGGGCTCAGAGGCCGGGAAAGCACTCTACTACCGACTAAACCTCACGGTGGTCATTCTTCGGGCGTTGGCGCAGATTCCGGGCTCCCCACTCGGGACTCTACGCGAAATCTACGTCTACGCCGCTGCCGATCCATGCGGCCCATCTCGAGGGAGAGGCAACCTCGCCCCCAGAACACCTCGCGGTGCTTATGACGGCACAGACCACAGTGTCACCCCATCCTATTTAACGGACGAGGATCCACGTGTCGTCATCTTCTCTGGGGCTGCTTAACGAAGTGAATGCAGGCCCCCCCGCAAACACTCCACAGCCCCAAAGGCCCTTTTAGTCGCCTCCTACGACAGGCAGGGATACCACAGGAGTATTCGGAGCCCCCCCTGTAGGGCGCAAGAAATACCTTACCTAACCTAACCTATAATATAATCTAATCGTAGTTAAGTTTGGTTAGGTAAAATTTTGAAGTAAAGAATCCTAAGATTTACTATACTATATATTAAGTAAATGGTGGTAAAAGTTCGAATTGTACACCTGTTCGGACTTTTACCGTTAAGGGTCTCTAAGATCTTAGGTTTTACAGAAAAACTTAAAATGTACCATAGCTCGAGCTATCACAGCAACATATATACGAACATGCGTGTTGCCGAATTTAGCGGCTGTATGATAAAATATTTCGTTCTGTCTAGTGTCATGTCCCGTTTTTATGAGGGGTCTGCTTAGAAAGGGTATTCGGTACGTCTGGTTGACTGTGAAGCAAGTGCTATGAAAGCTATAACTAAGTGACGTGATTGTTTATTCTCGGGAATGATAGAATGTTGACATTAATTGTAAACAACCTAATATTGTTAATAGGCTAGTTGACTAAAATATTTTTTTTAGTCCGCTAGTCAGATTATCAAAAAATATTGAGTTCGTATTTTTTGCTTTATCAAATGCTCGGAAAATAACAAAGATACAGCGCTTCAAAGATCTGGAGTGGGGCGCTTTTACATCACTTGTTCCTAAAATTCTACAGAACAAGTGACGTCACGCGCACCTTTAACCGCTTAACGAAGTGAATGCAGGCCCCCCCGCAAACACTCCACAGCCCCAAAGGCCCTTTTAGTCGCCTCCTACGACAGGCAGGGATACCACAGGAGTATTCGGAGCCCCCCCTGTAGGGCGCAAGAAATACCTTACCTAACCTAACCTATAATATAATCTAATCGTAGTTAAGTTTGGTTAGGTAAAATTTTGAAGTAAAGAATCCTAAGATTTACTATACTATATATTAAGTAAATGGTGGTAAAAGTTCGAATTGTACACCTGTTCGGACTTTTACCGTTAAGGGTCTCTAAGATCTTAGGTTTTACAGAAAAACTTAAAATGTACCATAGCTCGAGCTATCACAGCAACATATATACGAACATGCGTGTTGCCGAATTTAGCGGCTGTATGATAAAATATTTCGTTCTGTCTAGTGTCATGTCCCGTTTTTATGAGGGGTCTGCTTAGAAAGGGTATTCGGTACGTCTGGTTGACTGTGAAGCAAGTGCTATGAAAGCTATAACTAAGTGACGTGATTGTTTATTCTCGGGAATGATAGAATGTTGACATTAATTGTAAACAACCTAATATTGTTAATAGGCTAGTTGACTAAAATATTTTTTTTAGTCCGCTAGTCAGATTATCAAAAAATATTGAGTTCGTATTTTTTGCTTTATCAAATGCTCGGAAAATAACAAAGATACAGCGCTTCAAAGATCTGGAGTGGGGCGCTTTTACATCACTTGTTACTAAAATTCTACAGAACAAGTGACGTCACGCGCACCTTTAACGCGCTGTATCTTCGTAATTTTTGGTTTGCTGAACAAAAGAAAAAATACGTGAGCAATACATTTTTGTAATCTCTATAATGGACTAATTATTTTTTTTGAGTCAACTTGCCTATTGTAAAGACCTTAGAATGAATCAATTCCACGACAATGTTTACTTAATATTCAATTGTGCTGTTGTGTTTCTTCAGGTGGTAAAGTATCTATTGGCTGGGCGCGAAGTACATATAGTCTGTTCTGTTTCACGCATATATTTATAGCGTAGTCAAAAAATTCTAAATCTATGGTTTCACGTCAGATGCATCGTACTTTCTACGAATCAAAATATTCCCATAATGGTCTAGGATTGCCAATGTGCCAACTGTGTTGCTTGCCTAGCATGTCGTAAAGGGCGACTAATTGTATATTGAAACAGAAAAAATGCAAGAAATAGATAGTTGCAGTTAAAAGAAATAAGTAATTGACGACATAAATATTTACTTCGAAATTGTTGATATGTCCAATTCTCATACAAATGCCTAAGATTGGCAATACTTATTTTGTCTCTGCTTTAAGTTAGTAATATAGATGTTTTATTATTGTCTACGCCCACTTCCGTTTTTGTTCTAAGAAAAGGATAATTAAATAACTTGTGATAAAATTCTGCGTTTCTTTAGAAATAATATCATAAATGGTTTAATAACGTTATAAGTGATTAACAGAAGTTTTAAAGGAAAATATTATTTTTTTCCTTTTAGCGCATTTAAAAAAGCTTGATTTAAAAAAAAAAAATTCTTTACATAAGGCGTCATCAGTTTAAAAACGCTCGCAGTTATGTATCATGCCGAAGGCTATATATCGATCAATTGTTATAATTTCGACGTTGGTTGTTCTTCTTCGGTTCTGGCTGTAGGGTCGCAGTTGTACCTAACACTCCTCCTCGCTTCGCTCGTCGTCGTACCTATTATTTTAACTACTACCTAACCTGACATAAACTAAATTCATGCGGCATACTATATAATGACCGCAATATACATTTTGCCTTCGGCATAATTCATAACTGCGGGCCTTTTTAAACTGACGACGCCGTACGTAAACGGCGAAATCATACAAATTACCTGCGACATACACACCTGAATAACATATAGGCTAAGTTTCAGCGATGCGAGCAACGCCGTGGGCAGATGCTAGTACAACATAATACAAAATAGTACAAAGTAGTAAGTTATTGCGTGGGCTACTTACTTTGGAGACCAGTTGGCGCCGCTAAACCTGCGAAATCTATAAAATATCAATGTCTTAAACATAAACATTTTATAGTGAGAACTTGATCAAATCTTCGTTCGAAATTGACAGAAATATATCATGGAGATTTTAATAACTTGAAACAACTTGCATACATAACTGTTCTGTCATCCCGCCCATAGATAATCCCTGAATATATAATCATCCAAAAATCTAAAAATAATAATGACTTTACTGTGCAATAATGACTTTAATTTTTGGAGGACATAATCCTACAGTCATTGCCCATTAGTATAGGCAACAAGCTAGCCATTTATCTCTATTTTTTTACAATATTCCATCTAACCCAGCCCAGTTTTATTTTTGGCTGAATGTGGTTAAAGTGGACTGCTGTCCCTTTGACTCTGCCTTCCCCTTCGGGGATTATGGGCGTGATGTTATGTTTGTTTGTTGGTTTACGATACCCGGTTTAAGTAAAAATTTTTTTTACCTATTACTTGGAAAATTCAAATGTTAAATTTTTTGTTAAGAAAAGCAGAAACAAAAACCCCAAAGTATTTTTCTGCGATGCTGTCATGCCAAGGTTTTATAGAAAAATAAAATTTCAGCAAAAAAAAATTGTCATTGGCAATTTTTTTGTTGTTATAAATTCACAATATTAATTTTGGGTTCTAGTTTTTTTTTGCAGTTTAATGAGGTACTATGTGGCTTCTGTTGTATTGTGTTAAGATCATCGGTAGCACTATATGAATCATATTAAACAAAACGTTTTATATCTATACTTTACTAATATTATAAAGCTGAACTGAAGTGTTTGTTTAAACGTGCTAATCTTATGATCTAGTGATCCGATTGTGTAGGCGACGAGCTAGCCACTTGTCACTATCTTTTCACAATTTTCCATCTAACCCAGCCTATTGTCCCATGTTGGTCTGGGACTTATAAAGATTGTGCCAACTGTCTTTCTTGCCTAGCATGTCGTAAAAGGCGACTAATGATATATCGGATTTGGGTATGTGATTGTGTAGGCGACGAACTAGCCACTTGTCACTGCTATTTCACAATTCATCTAACCCAGCCCAGTTTTATTTTTGGCCAATGTAGTTAAAGGGGCCTGTTCCCCCTTTGACTCTGCCTACCCCTTCGGGGATTATGGGTGTGATGTTATGTATGTATGTAGATTTGATTGTTTTTTTTACCAATGGAAAGCTACTTTATCAGCGAGTAAGATAGGCTAGATCTTATCCCCCTATTCCCTCGCGAACAGGAACTATGCGGGATAAACTGTGGGGTGTTGCTGGTACAGTTTTAAGGCTAGATATTTTTCTAGCCAAGTCTGCAAAGAATTTATTAAATTTTTAAGCTCGTAACAACATGTGACGCGGCCTGATGCGCTGGCTAACAGTATTTGTCATATGTGCTAGCTTATGGAGCCGTGTGAAATATTTTATCTGAAACTTTGACGATACTGAAGTCTGTGTACACTGGTTCAATTTAGTGTTGCTGAAAAATCGATGGTTGAATGCTAAAATCATCTATACAATCGATAGTATATATAGTATCGATAGTATCGATGTATCTGTTCAATACTATCGGTGAACAGCAATACTGTCGATAGTATCGATAGTTTCGATCGCTGCTAACCAATGAACTATTGATAGTATCGATACTATCGTTATTATTGCTCTTCAATAGCCAATTGACTGTCGATAGTACAAAACTATCTATAGTATCGATACTATTCATATTGGCCTATCGAGCGGCAACACTAGTTCGATTTATTAGTACAATTAAAGAACTAGCGAGATATTTTGGTCATTGGATTTAGTTAAAAGTTTTGGTATGAAAACCTGGCATGTATCAAAAAAAATCAAAATCAAAATATCTTTATTTATATGGGCTTCAAGAAAGCACTTATAAATAGTCAATATACATAAAAAAATAAGGATAAGAACTAGTACTACCACCGGTTCGGAAGGTAGACTCTATCGAGAAGAATCCGGCAAGAAACTCGATAGTTACTCTTTTAAATGCCAAATTTTACAAATTAGTAAACTTAATTATTATATACTTAAGACTATGTAGATATCACTGCAGGTGAACACTTCATTATGAAGTTAACCATGAATCCTTGTCATTGAGGTAATCTTGTATCTTGTAATAACCCTTACTCATTAAAAATGATTTAATATATAATTTGAACTTATGTAGGGGTAATGTTATAATACTTTGTGGTAGTTTATTAAACATTTTAATACTTAGACCAATAAATGAATTACCACTCTTTTGGAGTCTTTGAATAGGAACAGCAAGTTTGTGTTTATTTCTAGTATTAAAACTATGAGAGTTTGACTTTTTAGGAAATGCTTCAATATTTTTGAATATATACATTATACAATCCAGAATAAATTGTGATGCTATTGTTAAAATATTTATTTCTCTAAACTTTTCTCTAAGCGAGTCACGTGGACTGAGGCCGTATATGGCTCTGACTGCCCTTTTCTGCAATACAAAAATAGTTTGTATATTGGCCGCAGATCCCCACAGCAGCAGACCGTATGACATAACGCTATGAAAGTAACTAAAGTACACCAATCTTGCTGTTTCTACATCAGTTAATTGCCTTACTTTTCTAACTGCAAATGCAGCTGAACTAAGTCTTCCTGCCAGAGCCGCAATATGGGGACCCCATTGCAATTTAGCATCAATAGAAATTCCTAAAAATACTGTGGATTGAACTAAATCTATTGCTTCATTATTCATAATAATCCGCGTATTGACTTGCCTTGTGTTTGGCATTGAGAACTTAACACATTTAGTTTTTTTTGCGTTAAGCAGCAAGTTATTAGTAGTAAACCAATATAGGACTTGAGAGAGAGCGTTATTTACGTCGTCAAGAGATTCATTATGTCTATCAATTTTAAAAATTAGTGAGGTATCATCAGCAAATAATACTATCTCACACAAGTCCTTTGTAAAATATGGTAGATCATTTATATACAGAAGGAAGAGCAAAGGTCCCAATATTGAGCCCTGGGGAACTCCCATCGATAATGGGGCACCAGAAGAGTTAGTTCCATTAATACTTACTATTTGGAGCCTATCAGTTAAGTACGACTTTAGCAGACTAAGTGAGTTACCAGAAACACCATAGTGGCGTAGCTTCATTAGTAAGGTTTGATGGTCGACGCAATCGAACGCTTTCGACAAGTCACAGAATATGCCAATAGCATCCTGTTTGCCTTCCCAAGCTTCAAAAATATGTTTTAGAAGCGCTACTCCTGCGTCAGTAGTGGATTTCCCCTTAGTAAATCCATATTGATTAGTATGTAGTAAATTGTGGACTCTAAGGTGACATATTATTTGATTAAATATAATCTTTTCAAAGACTTTACTTAGTGCAGGTAGTATAGATATTGGTCTATAATTGGACGGGTCACTTTTGTCACCTGATTTAAACAAAGGAATTATTTTACTATATTTCATCAAGTTAGGAAACTGACCCATGTCAACACATTTGTTAAAAATATTTGATAGGATAGGGGCAATACATTGAATTATATGTTTTAGTATATGTATTGAAATTCCCCATAAATCCTCTGTTTTCTTTAAATTTAAATCTTTGAAAGTATTGAAAATTATCTTATCATTGACATGGCGAAAATGAAAAGGAGTTTTGCATTCCTCTACATTTGATTTAAGGATACAATTAGCTAAGTGTGGGTTGGAATCTAATGAACGAGTTACTGCAGTCGGGATATTAGAGAAATATGACTCGAAAGCTTTTGCCACTTCATCATCTGAGTCTAAACATCTACTATCAATTTTTAAAGAGAGCTTGTGATTTTGTATTTTGTTTTTACAAGTCTCTTTGTTAATAATATTCCAGGTAGCTTTAATCTTATCACTAGAATTTAAAATCTTCAGCTTGAGATAATTCGATTTTGCTATTGCACATACTTTTTTAAATAATTTAGAATAATTTCTTACATATTCAACTAATTTAGGATCATTTGAATTTGCTTTTAAATTATATAAATCAAATAGCTTTCTTCTACTCGTGAAGATGCCTGTGGTGGCCCAGTCACTAAATTTAGTTTTAGAATTATTTATAGTGACTTTTTTCTTAGTAAAAATAGTATCAAATTCATTTTCAATTACATTAAATAACATACTATACGAATCATTAATTTCCCCATCCCTGAGCTGCAACAACGACACTTTATTAGCTATATTTTCCCTAAATTTATCTATGCGATGTGCTGTAATTGGTCTACAAATCAAATAAGATGAAGCTGTTTTATGATGGTGCTCCAAGGACACAATCTGTCCGCTATGGTCAGAATTTATAAAATTGATGATTTCCCTATCAATTATATTACAGTTACAAAAAACGTTGTCGATACAGGTGGCAGATGTAGGTGTGATTCTAGTAGGCTGATTAAATTGTTCATGTAAATTATAACTTTTAAACATATTCAAAAACATCATTGAATTTTGAGAGACATCTAAAATATTCACATTAAAATCTCCACATACAATTATATTTTTATCACAATTACATACTTTTTTTAATACTTCATCCATAATTGACTCAAAAATGTGGTAATTTCCAGATGGAGGCCTATATATGCATACAATAATGAACTGTTCAATCTCTGCACATGATATTTCAATAGTTCGTTCAGTTGAAAGTGCAACTATATCTTTACGCTCTTTATATTTTAATTTATCGTTTAACAGTATAAGTGACCCACCTCTAATAGCTGACTTTCTTGTGAACGAGCTAACTACTGTATAATTATCAATGTTAAATAAAAGTTCACTCTGTCTCAACCAGTGTTCAGTTAAACATAAAACATGTATATTCATTTGGTTGAGGCATAATTCTATTTCTAATTCCTTGCCAGAAAAGCCCTGTATATTTTGATGAACAATATTCAAAACATTAGGCTTTCCTGTCTTTTCCAAACTAAATATATTATTTAAGCTAGAGGTCTCCTCTATTGTCTTTGACTTAAATTTAAATGATTTGGAACGAGTTCCAAAGTCTGACTAAGAATAACATTTATATTATATGCTAATAAATTAGCTATTTGTTTTTTAATTTTGAAAGGCAAATAAAAACATTCGCCCGTCAACATATTACTAGGTAAAAATTTGTTTGTGTCAAAAAACACAAATTTGTCACTATGACAAGTCAAATTATATAACAGAGTATTCAATTTATGAATACTATCATTTTGTGCAGAAGAATAGAATTTACAAAAAGGTAATGCACATAAGTAAATACTTTTAACAGGTAGTTCAGACAGAAGGGAAAAGCCCTTAAGTATGTCTTTTTTCTTCGTCAATAAATTACTAATCATTATTATGATTACGGAATTTTCATTAAAATTGCTAGCTAACACTCGTTTACATATCTCACTGAGAGGAGCACCTGGCATGCAAAAATTAGAAACTTTACAGTTAATTTTTGTATTTAATAGTGCCCCATAGCCAACTCCTATCTCATCTGAAAACATAAATACATTATTAACTATACTAGGAGCTATTGAAATACTAGTTTTAATAGAATTTAAATTTGAAGATGATGTTGACATGTCGCAAGGAGGCTGCAGGATAACATCCACACTGTGCTGATCAGAGGGATCAGTACTTTGACAGCTGCACTGGTCTACAAGTGAGTTGACAGCTTGAATGAGTTCATTAATTTCGGACCGAGCAGACGAGAATTTGTTAGTCATGAGTTCTAGAGACCTATGCAGCCGCACAATGTCAGCCTGCAACTCATGCGTGTCCCTATCATACTTCAATCTACTCTGGTCTAACTTGCTGCTATATAATTCTAGGCTATCAAGCAAATCTAGGCGTTGCTTCCTTAGGGCAATATTTTTCTGATAACATTTTTGTTTTTTTATTAACCTATTTGATTTTTCAATAAACTTACTAACTCTTATATATTTCTTAAATTTACTTTTGCTTAGCCTAACTGTAGAACTAACACTATGTTTTAGAGTTAAGTCCATCCCGGCAGATGACCCGATCAGCTCCTCGTACAGACTATGGGTGTGTGAAGATTCTTGAACATGACCAACCTCTTCATACTGTCTTATGGTTGTATTAGCATCACACAGATCTACCTCGAGCTCATGGATGCGCCCTAGGGTTTTCTCGTATGTCTGGGAGCATTCGTCAAACTTCTTGATTGTGCAAATTGTATAAATATACAAATATCAGACAGCATCATATACATTGATCTGACTCCGGGGTAAGTAGCTTAAGCACGTGTGTTACGGATATCAGAAACAACAGTGGTATTACAAATATACATATACTTAAATATAGTGAGGTAGGGAAGTGACATGAAGTTTCGTTATTTAGTTAGTTATATTTTTACGCAATCATGTTTGCAATATTTTATTACACAGAACTAAGTAATAAAACTGACTGAGTATAGTAATACAAACTTTTTTATCCCAATTAAAACTAAAATAAAGTCAATACTTCACAAATGAAGTGTAAGGATTTGCTTAAATAAAAACAATTTAATTGTTAAACTTTCCATTCGATTTGCGGTCTTATTTCTTCAATTCATCTCATGAACGCTATATACTTGAATTTGTGTGCGAATCTATGTTATTGCAATTAAAATATTAATGAGCACATCTTATTAACGATACTTAAACACTTTGTGTTGGAGACACAGACAGTTCATCGGTTTTAATTAACAATCAATTAAGTACCATATACTTAAAAAAAAATATGTTTAAGTAAATTTATCGGCATCTGTTACTTTTAACAGGGTTTAAAAATAATAATGAACATATGAAATAAATACCTATTAAGTTGTCATGTGAAGAAACTATTTGCTAATATACATTACCGATACATTATTTCCATTCATATAGGTCCGTGACTTTAACCTGCAACTGCTATTATTTACATATTGTGTAGTATTACAGCTGTCTTATGGTATGCGCAGGTGACTATAGTATTATTATAAAATGTATTCGGTATCTCGAAATATTAGAATCGATACTGATTTTGAACGTTGTGTGTTGTATGGTTGAGAACGTACGCATGCAGCGTATAATTCTCATTACAAATTTATCTCCATCTCCAGTTACTTTACATTATAAGTCTTTAAAGAATTTAAAATTAATTCGCGCAACTTTTTCCTTGTTTCTTATGGCGATCTTCTTTAATCATATCAGCTGCTTTTTCAGCAATCATTATAGTTGGGGCATAAGTGTTTCCACTGGTGATGGTGGGCATGACGCTAGCGTCTACTACACGGAGTTTCTTAAAACCATACACGCACAGTCGGCTATCTACCACTAACCCCATAGCACAAGTACCTATCTGGTGATAGGTAGGAGTCACCATGCATGATGTATGACACTTCCAATACTCTTCAGAGCTTACATCTAAGCCAGCACATTTCTTCAACTCCAAAAACTCTGCTCCGACACTCTTGAAAAACGTCGTGTTTATAATCTGAGCGAAGTCTTGATTATATTTTAATTGTGCTTCAAAATCAGCTTCACTGGTATAAGGGTCTGTAAATATTAATGGGTCATCCATGGGGTTTTTGCTATTCAACAAAATTCGACCCCTTGATTCCGGTTGCACAAGTATTTGATCTACGTACATGACGTTTTTTCCTTTACTTCTATTGTAAAAACTCTCACAAATGTCGTTATTAAATCGGTAAGAGATTGCACACTTTTCTAGCAGCTGTTCTGGATTCAAAAGGATAATCGTTGTTTCGTAATCAGGATTCTGCTGTGTTTTATCCAAAGCACTAAAGCCAATGATAACAGGAGTGGAAATTTTATGCGGGTTAGCAGGTTTCGGTTCAGACTTACTGTCGCCCATGGTATAAACGAGGGTGGTGAATTTATGATCATGCAAGTTCTCACCTACAGGTAAATCTGCAATCACATCTATTCCCTTTTCTTCAAGATGCTCTTTAGGACCGATTCCAGATAACATCAGCAACTGTGGACTGTTGATAGATCCACCGGATACAATAATTTCTATATTTGCTTTGTACGTACTTGTGTGTCCTTCGTTATCAATGACGGTTACACTTTCAGCAACTTTATCGTTAATATTAATTTTAGTGACATAATTGTTTTTGAGGACGTACAGGTTTGGTCGATCTTTGGCATCTGATAAATAATTATTGGATGGGCTTTGACGGATACCGTCAGCGACAGTTGATTGAGCTTGTGCATACTTAAGAGTATCATTACTGTTTGTATCTATACCAATTTCCTTTCCCATTTCTTTAAGAGCTCCTAAATATTTGTCTAATATACTATGGTAAAAAGTTGATACGCCTAAATAGCCTTGCGTGCCATGAAATGCTGCAGTTGAAGAATTAAGTATTTCAGGATTTGTCTGTCTTTCGCTTTTGATGAAGTAGGGCAGAATGTTCTCATAATTCCACGTGTCATCGTTGGTAATGCGAGCCCAGGTGTTGTAATTGTGTGGATGTCCTCGTACGTAACGCATAGAGTTGATGCTGCCAGATCCACCCAGGACTTTTCCTTTATGTACTGTGATGTGATTATTCTGATGACACTCAAATGTAGATCCAGTATTTGTGTAGTTCCAGTCAACAAGTGTATTCAGGAGGTACGCTGCAGTGCCTGGAAGCTACAAAGACTGAGATTAAATTTAGATTGGGTACAGCAATACTAAAAAATAAAGAATTTATTGCATTTTTTTACAATCGTTTTCAATTGCAAAATTGCAAACGTGATTTATTATAAAGATGGAATTTTCGAAACTCAACCAGACAATCTTGATACCTAATCTAAGTATTCGTTTCATCACCATATTAGGAAAATACAGATATGGTGATGAAATTTCTCATATTAGGAAAATACAGAAGAGCGGTGGTAGCCCAATGGTAAGGACACGCGCCTCTTAACCGAGGAGTGCGGGTTCAAACCCGGGCACGTCCCTCTGGATTTTTCAAGTCTATGTACGTATTTATACCACTAGCTCGACGGTGAGGGAAAACATCGTGATGAAACCTGCAAATTTAAACAACTTTGGATTTGTAACCATGATCCTAAAGTTGTCTGGTTCCTCTATCTTAGGGTTACGAAGGTCAGATCGGCAGTCACTTCAATGTAATTACCAGACTCGCAGCATCCTGGATCATGGTCTAAGCGGACGCCGTCTAAGCACGGGACATAACGCTAAGATGATGATTAGGAAAATACAGAAAACCTTCTTTACTAACATAGGCCTTGACACGCGTACACAGGTTTTCCGAATAATTAAGTAGATAAGCCCCATTTGTTGTACCAACAACATAATGTTGTACCAACCACAGGTACCAAATGTGTTCCTTGCCTATCATGTCGAAAAGGCGACTATAGTGTATTGACGTTGTGACTGTATAGACGAAGAGATGGCCATGCCACTACTTGTGACAAGTTTCCAGCCCGTCCAACTCTTTTTAACTGTTGGCTTAATGTGGTTTATGTAAATATTTTTTCTTGAATTCTGCCTACCTTCGGTGATTATGGGTGTGATGATATGTATGCATTAAGTAGAAAAGAATGACTAACCACTGACTCCAAGGGTGGATCTCCACCTGCTTCTATGAGGAGTACTGACACCTCTGAATCTTCCGTGAGTCTGTTCGCGAGGACACATCCCGCAGTCCCCCCTCCAACTATTATGTAGTCAAAAGTAGCCCCATCTGTGTAATAGAAGATTCTATATAAATAATTATATGTATAAATAAGTACATGTACATCAGTAGCACAGAGTGTCAAATTCCATATGTAATTCTCATGCATTTTATTTATAATTATTGTATATCAAACTTGACACTGCCGCACTGTCTCGTTGATCTATTGGTAGCATGCGCCGCCTAAGGACGGATCGGGCCAAAAATTTGTAGCTGTTATTTCCATATTAAAATTACTCAGTAACAGTCCGGAGTCAGGAAGTTGGCGGTTAATCACCCCCGTGCCTCGGAAAGCACGTTAAGCCGTTGACCCTGCGCCTGACCTCTCTCCGGTCATGTAGAATCGCCGTCTCAAATTAATTCTTAAAAATGCCGTCTTGTGTGTTTAAACATTGAAAAAAATGTTCAAAAAATTACAACCAGAAAACGCAGTACCGTCTCATAGTTAAGTTATAATTATCTAAATATTTTGATATTTTATTTCCGTGTTATTTGTTACTCATTACTTTGAACACAAAACTTCAATGAAATTTGGGTAGTGTTGCTAGGTTACATTGAAATATTTTTCTTGAATTAAAGCTAATATGAAAATACTCGTAATCTACACTATTATTATACAGATGAAAGATTATTTATATGTATGTAACGAATAAACTACTAGGTATATATTTTGTCCCATGTTGGTCTGGGACTTGGCCCATGTTGACGTGGGAAAAAAAAAGGATGTGCCAACTGTGGTTCTTGCCTATTGCCTTCAGCATGTCGTATAAGGCGACTAATGGTTTTCGGGCTTATGGGTGTGTAATTGTGTAGGCGACAAGTTAGCCGCTTGTCACTGCTTTTTCACAATTTTCCATCTAACCCAGCCCGGCTTTATTTTTGGCTGAATGTGGTTTAAGGGGCATGCTGCCCCTTTGACTCTGCCTGTCCCTTCGGGGATTGTGGGCGTGATGTTATGTGTGTATGTATTTTATCCCCTTATTCCCACAAACAGGAACTACAAGAGTGAAACCGCGGGGTGCTGCTAGTATGAGTCTCATGTAAAGATGCCAAAAGGCAATATTCAAGAAATTGGTGCAAAATAAAGGTTGCTAAGATTGCATGTTTTGTGTGTCGATTATAATTACAAAGATTTTTATATTTCAAAATAAATTTTAGATGTTCATTTTAATGTAAAATATAAATAATTAAATATATGTTACAATACTAACCAATATTATACTACTCGAGCATTAAACACAAAAAACAGTAGGACTTTTTTTCATTACCCTGGCAAACTTACACGCACACTAAGATACAATGTTCCTACAGTGTGTCACGCACTCATAGATTAATTCTTGCCTCACATCTTTGTTCCGAGCGGTCCATCTGCCTTTTGTTCTCTAATCTGTGGCTAAGAATGCATGCATGTCGTACAAAGCTAGTAATGAAATATTAGGTATTGGGCTTGTGATTAGTTTTGCGACGAGCTAGCCGCTTCTCTTAACATTTTCACAAGTTTTTATCTAATTCAGCTCAATTTAATTTTTCACTAAATGTGATTAAGGGACTTATTGGTCCAAGGACTCTAGCTAGCTCTCCTGGGATTTCACTTTAATCCTGGCATTATTACTTTGACCTAATTATATAAAAGAGTCAATGTTCTCTAAGTAAATTATTAAATAAATATCAGACTACATTACATTCATTGACCTGACTCCGAGGTAAGTAGCTTAAACACTTGTGTTACAGATATCAGAAACAACAATGATATTACAAATATCACCCAGACGCAGAAAAAAAACAAGTACTCATCACACGAATGTTTGTCCTGGGTGTGGATCGAACCTATAACTCTTGACGCAGGGTCCCTACCGAATGCGCCATCGAGCCAGTCCATTATTACTCCATTATAATTACATAAACTTTATTCCTACCGTGTTTGCCTATACTAGGTTTTATACAATTGTAACGTCATTGTTTCAGGACAATGCAATTATTTAAAATGACTATGACGACGCAGATTATAAAATATTCATGGTTTCCCCGAGGCTACAATTTGCTGTTATTAATATGCTATAATTGGTGGAGGAAAGCCGGCAACATAACTGATATGGCCAGAATGACAATGCAATTTCTCTTCAATACGCAAGTAAACTAATAATGCAGACCACAGTAGTGATATCTAATATATTATTTATATCAAATCAATGGTGATTTATAACAGACTAAAATAAGGATTTTTTCATTATTAAGGTAGAAAATGTTACTGTTTAGTATGCTCAATAGACTTGGCTAACGAATGTTTTTGAAGCAATTAAAGAGTCTTAATCTGATCATAGTCTAAGCGGGCCCCGTCTAAGTACATATCGCTCGGAATGTTGATGATCAAAAAAAAAAATTAAAAAATAAAATATTTTTTATAATGTGTTATTGTATGGTTACACTTACACATAATATAATATCAGACTACATCACATACATTGATCTGACTCCAAGCTAAGTAGCGTAAGCACTTGTGTTACGGATATCAGAATCAACAGTGGTATTACAAATATATACTTAAATATTATCGGATATTAACATCCAGACACAGAACAAACACAAGTATTCATCACACGAATGTTTGTCCTAGGTGAGGTTCGAACCCACAACTCTAGCGGCATGGAGCAGGGTCACTACCGAATGCGCCATCGAGCCAGTCAAATAAATTATAAATAAATTATGGTCCCATGTTGGTCTGGGACTTGGCCCATTTTAATCTGGGACAAAAAAAAAGAATGTGCCAACTGTGGTTCTTGCCTATCATGTCGTAAAAGGCTAATGGTTTACGGGCTTACTGAGTAGGCGACGAGCTAGCCACTTGTCACTCCTTTTTCACAGCTTACCATCCAATCCAGCCCACTGTCCCATGTTGGTCTGGGACTTATAAAGAATTTGCCAACTGTGGTTCTTGCCAAGCATGTCGTAAAAGGCGACTAATGGTATAACGGATTTTGGGTGTGTGATTGTGTAAGCGACAGGTTAGCCGCTTGTTACTGCTTCTTCACAATTTTCCATCTAACCCAGCCCGACTTTATTTTTGGCTGAATGTGGTTGAAGGGGCATGCTGCTTCCTTGACTCTGCCTACCACTTGGGGATTATGGGAGTGATGTTATGTATGTATGTACAAACATTACCTGTCACGTTTGCTTGCTGTGGAAAACGGTATGCCGTCAGATGTAACAAAGATATAACATTGAAAGCCTGTTTTATTGAGACAACTTTTGAAACGGCTTCACTAATTTTCATAATTAAATCGTTAACACCTCAATTGACAATATAAACTTGCTTATTTAAGTACAATTGGTATCTAACTGAGCCATGTACATATTAGAAGTCACTTATATATTATATGTATATGTAGATATGTAAATATTGGAATGCGTACCATGAATAATTAAAATGTGCTTGCGGAGTAATGATGGCAAATGGGTATCTAGAATGATCACTACTAGTTATATAAACATCATCAACTTTCTAGCGCTATGTCCCGTTTTTAGACGGGGTCCGCTTAGACCATGATCCAGGATTTAGCGAGTCTGGTAATTACATTGAAACGACTGCCGATCGGACCTTCGTAACCCTAAGATAGGGGAACCAGACTATTTTTGGATCATGGTTACAAATCCAAAGTTGTTTGAATTTTCAGGTTTCATCATGATGTTTTCTTTCACCGTCGAGCGAATGGTATAAATAGGTAGATAGATTTGAAAAATCCAGAGGTACTTGCCTGTGTTTGAACCCGCACTCCTCGGTTATTAGGCGCGTCCTTACCATTGAGCTACCACTGCTCAACTGGTTATATAAAGAACACTGATAAATATTATGTTCGAACTGTGCTTTATAATGATAAACCTTAATATCAGGGGTGGCACGTTGATTATACTAAAGATCTACTCCTTACTAAATGTGAATCAAGTGCCATGTAACAATTTCTTGTTTCGATAAATTTTAATAATAAAGCATATAACAAGGTTTGTAGTTAAACATTTCCTTAAGGTATCCAGCGTATGAGCATGTATCAAGCGAGAACAGTGTTTTCCTATTTTCTGATTACAATGTAATGTCCATACATACATACATAATATCATCCCCGAAGGGATAGGCTGAGTCAAAGAGGCAGCAGGCCCCTTTAACCACATTCAGCTGAAAATAAAGCCGGATTGGGCTTGATGGAAAATTGTGAAAAACCAATGACATGCGGCCAACCTGTCACCTTCACAATCACATACCCAAAATCCGATATACCATTAGTCGCCTTTTACGACATGCAAGGCAAGAACCACAGTTGGCACATTCTTTTTAAGTCTCAGACCAACATGAGACAGTGGGCTGGGTCGGATGGAAAGCTGTAAAAAGGAGTGACAAGTGGCTAGCTCGTCGCCTACTCAGTCAAATACCCAAAAGCCCGTAAACCATTAGTCACCTTTTAGAACATACTAGGCAAGAACCACAGTTGGCACATTCTTTTTTTTTGGCCCAGACCAACATGAGACAGTCCCAGACCAACATGGGACGTCCGTGCTTTATCTATAATGCCTATTCTTTTTAAATGGGGTTTTGTAGACTGGACGTGAGAGTTACGTCTTTAATATTTTGCAGACGTATGAGCAGTAAATTGGGAATAATGAAACACCCATGTCCCGCGATTTTTTTTTTATTGGTTGGTAACATGAATTGGCTTCTTGAACCGCATTATTATTTAAATAAAATCCTCTGGCAATTAGTGAGATTCGTTATAACATTGTAAGCAAAATGGTTTTTGCATGGAATGAACTCGGTTGTAACTTGTGAAGTCTTCTTTCTTGCATCAGTGGCTGTGAATCCCGATTCGTTCAGCTTTGTGTAGCAACTGGCACAACATTTTTGCCAAATTTTCCATTAGCTCTCTTGGGTATTTTCGTTAACTTGTGACTTGTAGGACGCAAAGAATGAAAATAACTCGCAGAACTGGAACTTAAAAAGTTCTAATTTTCCACCATTAGTAATTTCTTTATAATTACTTGATGACCATCCAGAACCTTCAATTTTGACTGTGGGTGTAACTCATTATAAATCAGAATGGCATTCACTACACTTATAGAAAAAAGGTCCGCAGCAATTTTCTTATACCAAACAACTTGTCTATAGATATAATCGACATGTTCGATGGCGCATTCGGTAGTGACCCTGCCCCATGCACCAAGAGTTGTGGGTTCGATCCCCACCCAGGACAAACATTCGTGTGATGAATACTTGTGTTTGATTTGTGTCTGTCTGTTGATATCCAATATTTAAGTATATATTTGTAATACCACTGTTGTTTCTGATATCCGTAACACAAGTGCTTAAGCTACTTACTTCGGAGTCAGATCGATGTATATGATGTCGTTGAATATTCATTAATAACGAAAATTTACAATAAACGTCCGACCATTTTTTTTAAACCATAATGTTCTTGCTACTACGTCTGTGCATTATTTGTAATGCATGGTCTCCGATTACAGAACGATCTGTAATCTGAGTGCACGGTATTCTAACTGTCACGTCTGTGCATTAAAAATATTGCAATACTGCAATTCAGTAAATTCAGAATTATTTTTATTGAAAATCATTTGTATTTACTTCGTTAGCATATAAAATGAAACAGATTGGCCGGGCAAAAATTTGTGGCTATAACCAGCCACAAATTTTCAATATTAAAATTACTCAGCAACAGCCCGGAGTCAGGAAGTTGGCGGTTTTATCACCCCAGTATCTCGAAAAGCACGTTAAGCCGTTAATCCTGCGCCTAACTTCTCTCCGGTCATGTCGAATTGCCGTCTCACCGGACTATGAGAGTAAAGGAATAGAGAGTGCACCTGTGTTAGCGCTCACACTTGTGCACTTTAATATCTCCTGCACAATTGGCTAATCCTCGTTGAGATTAAGAGGACATTATTGTTATTTATAAATTTTTTACTCTCAAAATATACTTATACGAGATATATTTTGGCGATATACTGAGTGAGATTCAGATTCTGATGCAGTTTGGCTTGAGGGTGATGTGTCGTCCTGTAGGAATTTTCGGACAATGCGGAAGGTGTTGAGGATTGCGGCTTAAGTAGACAATCACAGGACAAGCCCAGGCCATTAAGGCTTGCATGGGGACGTGGGTTCAACATCTATTGTAGAGGCCTTTTGAGACTTTGATCTAAATATCCGATGGAACATCGGCCGGGTGTCAACGAACTTTTGAATCCTGGATATATTTTTTTACATAATATTGTTAATAGATTTATTTTACATATGTTTGTTTTCCAGCAAAAGTAATAGCTGATTTATCAAAACTATTTTTCTTTTCTTTTTACAGTCTGTTGTTTTTATGACTCCTAACATCACCTTCTTTTAATACACGACCAATCTGGTCGTGGTAGGTGAGCCTGGGCCTTCCGCGGCTCCTACATCCTTCCACATTCGCATTGTATATCTGTTTAGTCAATCTTTCGACATCCATTCTTTCCACATGTCCGAACCACCACAAAAAGATATAAAATAATAAATAAATAATAATAATAAATAATAATAAATATTCAACGACATCACATACATTGATCTGACTCCGAAGTAAGTAGCTTAAGCACTTGTGTTACGGATATCAAAAACAACAGTGGTATTACAAATATATACTTAAATATTAGATATTAACACCCAGACACAGAGCAAACACAAGTATTCATCACACGAATGCTTGTCCTGGGTGGGGTTTAAACCCACAACTCTTGGCGTATGGGGCAGGGTCACTACCGAAAGCGCCATCGAGCTTGTCAAAATAAGGTTTTAAACATCTATTTATTTACTGCAACGATGCTATTATGACCCTTTGTTTTGTGCTACAAAATGTATTGACAGAAAGAAAAAAACATTTATTGACAGACTCCATGTGGTCTTGTCTGCCCTTCCCCTAGAGTGTAATTTAAGCCCGCGTAGGCGCGGAGGGACGAGGTGGCCCGCGAGCTGAGGAGCAGGTGGTTTTAAAGATCGGCACCGCAGCTGAGGCTGGCAAGCCGAAGCTGCGATGGTGAGGGAAAACCATCTGCGGCTATAAGCTCGCGTGGGACCACCAGAGCCCCGCAGCGCCGGAGCCGTGACAGAAACCATGCATGATGCTTGCTTGCTTGCATGCAGTTTACTTGCTTGCATGCTGCGTTTGAAATAGAAATAAAATGGTTAGTATTATTGTTGGAGTAATACGACAAAAGATGAAATTGCTATTATTTTTTCAGTTAGGCGTTAGTGTTTATAAACTTGACAGATTGTAAATATTTGTTATTTATAATATGGGAAACGTTTTTCTAGAAACTAAATCGTCTAACACAATTATATTTATCAAATGTTGAGTAAGATTTTAAAACGTATAGAATTTGTAAAAAAATATATTTGAAAATCGAATTATCAGCAATATGGCAATCGTTATTTCGGTACAGTGTAATTCGTACTAAATAAAACGCAAATGTATACGTAAATCGGATAAAAAATAGGTAACCCAAATAAGTACTTGTTTTTCTTCTCTTAAGTTCATTAATTATTTATAAGCAATCTATCTTTCCATCTTTTTATTTATGTGTTTGCTAATGAATTGCACAAACAATATAACTAACTCCTACAAGGCACAGAAGGAAAGCCTAATGTTTAAAATTAACATAAATTATTTGTCAATGCTTCGTCGGTGCAATGGTTTTTTTTTACTTTGTGTCGGACGCAAGGGGCTTGGGTTTTATTCCCGCATTGGGAATCAATTCCTTACAATTGGTGACAGGCCCGTTGGTCGAGTGGTCAGAGATCCTGGCCACGAAACCGTGGGTCGCGGGTTCGAATCTCGCTAGGGGCAAATGTTTCGTGTGATGAACGTGGACATTTGTACTCGAGTCGTGGATGTTTATAAACATATTTAAGTATGTCTATCCGTTCACCTAGTATCCATAGCACAAGCATTAGCTTAGTTTGGAACTAGGGAATTGGTGTGCCAGTCTGGAGAATTTATTATTTATTTATTTAATTATCTGTAAGGTTAATTTCACAGTCACGCCGAAGCGGGTGGTAAGTGACGCGGACCACAAGGTAGGAGTTGCCTTGTATCGTTTCATAGTGAACACTGCCCGCGCCGATTACAATACAAAGGCGGTCTTACGAGACGCGCTTGCCAGTTTCCACACGCTGCCAGCATGACTCTAAAAGCCAGCCTTATTGAAACAGGGTTTTTGTCTCCAGAGTATTTTCAGTAATTTCATCGATGCTTAAGTAACGTACTTTAGGATCAGATCACTGTAAGATGTTGTTTCTTTCTAGAACTGATCTCCCAAGCGATGACAATAATAGGCTAGATGACTGAAAATAATCTGTTTAGTCCGTCAGTTAGATTATAAAAAAATATTGAACACGTATTTTTTTATTTATTTGTCAAACAAATATTGATGAAAATACAACGCATTCAAGTTGCGCGTGACGTCACGCTTTCGTAATTTTTTTACAAAATAGTGACGTCGCAAGCCCCCACTCTAAAACTTTGATGCTCTTTATCTTAGTGATTTTTTGTTAATTGGATAAAGCGAAAAATATTTGTCTAGTATTTTAGTATAATCTTGCCAACAGACTAAATAGAATTATAGTTTTTTTAATGCAGTCATCATCCCTATTCCATGCATATTGGAAAATATTTTATTCATTTTACGCATTCTTCGGAAAATATATAAAAATAAAATACTAAGAATAAAAACATAACCAAGATTATCAAAATACCAGCGAGAATTAAACACGAGTTTAAAAAAATATATTTAAAACGTTTTCTACGTACGTTGTAAGGCGCCCGTGACATTTGACGTCACATGTCACATCGGGTCTCTGTTTATCTGACAGTTTTCAAACTTGGTCAATCATCTTTTTTATACTGGCCACAAACACGTTTCAGTTATGGTGTCAAGGGCCGCAAGCAAAAATGATTTAGAGCTTGATGAAAAAGTAATTAAATAAAAAATGGTTTACTTTATATAATTATTTATTTATTTATTTATCAGACAAAAGAGAGATACAGTAGATAAGTAAGATTGATACATGCTATGATACATAAATGTAGGCTGTACCTACACAAGCTTGTATGAACATCGTGAATTATACATAATTTTATATATCTTAGATTAAGTTATATAGATTAAGTTAAATTGACATAAAAACATCATTCATCATTCAGGCCTCCCTAACCCGACTGGCCAGCGTGGAGAGTAGGCCAAATCTTCTAGAGGGTCGTCCTTCTCCCGTGGAGACAAGCATAGTACCTGATGATGATAATAATGAAATTTTTACACAGTTAAAAAAAACCTTAACCCATCTGAAGATACAATGGCCCGGTGGACGGTATGCGGGCCGCGGGCCGCATGTTGAGTATAGCTGTTCTACAGGGTATACTTAAACAATTAAATGAAAATGTCATGCATATCTAATATTTCCAACTAGCGTGTCCTGTGGTGAAACCATCACTATTAAACCCATCAGCGAACTGATGTAAATATTAATAACGACCATCGGGGATTGATGCCCATCACTAAGTCAGCACTGTGTGAATATTGTGACTGGCTTCTTTGTTCTCGAGTTAATTAACTAATTCATTTTATTTTCTATGGAAAATTAAATTCTATATAAATAAAACAAAGTCGTGTTTGTTACACCACTTATAAGTCGAGAACGGCTGAACCGATTTACGTTGTTTTTGATTTGTTGGATTTATCTTCGTCCAGAATAACATAATAACTATTAAAACATTGAAAAATTGACGATAAAACAAAATAAAAGCAAAAGTATTTTCTCATATAAAACGGTGGGATTCGTATCTGTCAATGTTAAATGTCAATTACTGGGCGATACGAAGTTCGCCGGGACAGCTAGTATTTTATAAATTGGTACATAACTTCACGCCCGTAATCCCTGAAGGGGTAAGCAGAGTCAAAGTGTCTTCAACCACATTCAGCCAAAAATAAAACTGGTTTGGGCTAGATGGGAAATTGTGAAAAGGTAGTGGCTAGCTTGTCGCCTACACAATCACATACCCAAAACCCTACATTGTCCCATGTTGGTCTGGGACTTAAAAATAATGTGCCAACTGTGTTTCTTATCTAGCAAGTAACGTAACGTAACAAGCGACTTGACCAGAACTTTCTGGTGGGAAATTAATAAAATAATTCTATTAAATTCGACAGATTTTCTTTTTGTATTGTTATGTACAATTTTGATGGAGTAAAGGATTTGTCTGTTTCCAAGGATGACCATTTGAAGAGGGCACTTTACTCTTAAATCTACATAATGTTAATAACAAAGTTTCAAACAATATACTTATACATACATAACAACACGCCCATAATCCCCGAAGGGGTAGGCAGAGTCAAAGGGGCAGCAGGCCCTTTTAACCACATTCAGTCAAAAATAAAACTGGGCTGGGTTTGATGGAAAATTGTGAAAAAGTGACACGTGGCTTATCGCCTACACAATCACATACCCAAAAATCGATATACCATTAGTCGCCTTTTACGACATGCTAGGCAAGAATAATAGTTGGCACATTCTTTTTAAGTCCTTTTTATTTTTTTTCTCCCGGCGAAATGTGTTACGCATACCACCTCGCCTTGGGGGGACGAGATTTTATGTGAGACATCCAGGGACCTCTGCTTCGTGCCCCTAAGGAATCCTCCACTAGGCCTCAGCGTCAGCCCGCTATCGGGCGTCCGCGACAAGGGTTGAGACGACTGGATGCATACAGTCGTCTCCCCAGTCGGGTAGGTCCGTTAAGCGCGAGTCAGAGCCCCCCGACCCTGACCCGATAGACTCACCAGGAGAAACGGTCCTCCTCCCAAGAATCAGACGTCGATCGACGCAGAGGGTCACGTGGAGAATGTCTCGTCTGGGAGGGGAGCCGCCTTCCACGCGTCGTTTCAAATTGAGGGGAGGGGAGAGATCTCCCCGTGACCCAACGCAACGCATTCTCAGTGCGGTCCTCTCGGGTTGCAGAGGATAGGAGGCGAGCAACGAAACACTCAACTCCTCCTCTTCCTCGGCAATCCTCGTCGAGGTCACGAGACCATAATAATGATGACGATGGCCATCTAAGTCCATATATGAATCGAATGGCTTTCGTCTGCAACACAAATATGGTTTGTACCTATGTCAGAAGCGGTGCACCATAGCAACAGACCGTATGACACAACACTTTATGTCATATGGTCTGCTGCTGTGGGGTTCTGCGGCCAATATTAAGATTATTTTCATTTTGCAGAAGAGGGCCGTCAGATATACGGCCTCAGACTACCTATGTGATTCAATCAGAGAACTTTTTAGAGAAATCAATATTAAAACACTAGCAACACAATACATTTTAGATTGTATCATGTATGTTTACAAGAACATTCAGATATTCCCAAAAAAAACAGATACTCATTCTTTTAATACTAGAAACAGACACAGACTTGCTGTTCCAAATCACAGAATTAATAAGAGTGGTAATTCCTTCAATGGGTTAAGTATAAAAATATTCAATATGTTACCTCAAAATCTCATTGATTTACCTGTACATAAGTTTAAATTACATGTTAAAAATTGTTTGATTAAAAAGGGCTACTACAAGATAGAAGACTATTTAAATGATAAGAATATATGGTTGGACCCAGAATAGGCTGTTCGCCTGCACTGATAAATTTACAATTACGTATAAATTGTAAGTAATAGTTATCAACACTTGGCATTTTAAAAGACCTATCGAGTTTCTTGCCGGTTTCTTCTCGGTAGAATCTACTTTTTTAACCGGTAGATATTGATATTATTCTGACGATTTATAAGTGCTTTTTAAGCCTACGTAAATAAAGACAATTTCATTTCATTTCATTATGGAAATATCTAAAATAAACAAGGCTTGCCATTACAATATGAGTCAGTTGTCTGCGTATGCAGTTACGCTTGTGTTGGTTTAGGTGTTTAGCCGATTGTATACACACCCTACAATGCTCACCTCTTAATTCCGCAGTAGAAGTCTTGTTAAGAGGTCTGATGCACCCCTAAAAGATGTTGCCCCATTATATAGTCAAAAATAATGAACCAACACGCATAAAATCATCGTGAATTCTCTGGAATATGAGAATTTAATAAAGAATTTTTTTTTTTAAATATCTATCCTCCCATCAAAAACCTCATTTGCACATCGTTTTAAACCACACCTTTTGCCTCACATATACAATAAATTGTTTAACAAGTTTCAATTACAACACAAAACTGTCCGTAAAATAAGCGTTTATCTGCCTAAATTGTTCCTAGGCCTTTTTACGACGAACCGGAACACAACTTAAAAGTCTCAAAATAACCTCGATATTTTTTTCAGATAATATTTCACACAAGCACATTCATCCTTCACACAACCACATCTACACTTCATTCTAAAGTAAGCAGACACGTCTTCTATCTGTTTATCTGATAAATAATTTAGCCAGTGTAAAATTTTACTTTGTAATCGTATTCTGCACAAAATAACTATCAGGGGGTGATTAGTGATCGATATTGATGCCAAAAATGCAATCAGTAAAATTTTTGTCTGCCTGTCTGTATGTTCCTTATAGAAACAAAAACTACTCGACGGATTTTAACGAAACTTGGTACAATTATTCTTCATACTCCTGGGCAGGTTATAGTATACTTTTCATCACGCTACAATCAATAAGAGCAGAGTAGTGAAGGGAAATATTGGGAAAACGGGTGAACTTACTCCATTTTTTAAGCTTTCGTCTCATGTGCAGCCTTAATGGTTAAAGTTACATAGAAATCATGTATGACGGAAATAGTCTTTATAATATTAACCATAAACGCGGGTGACACCGCTGGCACAGCTAGTAAATAATAAATTCTTCAGACTGCCACACCAATTCCCTAGTTCCAAACTAAGCTTATAAGCTTGTGCTATGGATACTAGGTGAACGGATAGACATACTTAAATACGTTTATAAACATCCATAACTCGAGTACAAATATCCATGTTCATCACACGAAATATTTGCCCCTAGCGGGATTCGAACCCGAGACCCTTAGTTTCGTGGCCAGGGTCTCTGACCAATCGACCAACGGACCAGTCGAATATTATTTGTACGTATATTTTTATTTTTTCAGCAACATGGTCACAAGAGCCCCCTTGTAGCGACAAATTCCAATGAGGTATCGTTCTAATAAAACACAGGAGTGTTTTGTACAACTACCGTTGCACCGGTGGACGTTTATAACGGCGGTGCTGTTTAAAATGTGAGTAATAAAATATACAATTTTTACACGTTTCTTTATTCGTTACACATTATTTCAATTGATTGAATAGGGAGAGCGGTGTTGTCATAATGGTTAAGACACGACGCATGTCTGTGCGGTAGGGATTGCAATGCTGTATCTACTAATTCAGCTGGGCCTAGCACAATTTTAGCAGTACTGGTTCCAGCGTCGTGTGCTGGTTCAATGCCGTTGGATTTTAATCCCTACTAAAAAGAGTCTGGAATGCTGGATTAAGCAATCCAGATGGATCTAGTTCACTTTAAGACAACCGATACCGAAGAAAAATACTGTTGCAGATTTTAGTGATCTCCGTCCCGTATCAATATTACCGGTGCTCTCAAAAATAATAGAGAAGGTAGTTTTGAAACAAATAGAGTGTTATTTACAAGTAAATAATATAATACCGAAGTATCAATCGGGTTTCCGTAAAGGACGTGGAACTGAAACGGCACTGCTTCATGTAACCGACGAACTCACGGAAGCTTCAGACAGGGGATTAAGTAGTATCTTGGTGTTACTTGACTATTCTCGAGCTTTTGACTGTCTGCATCCAGAGTTACTAATAGCTAAATTAGCGAAGTGCGGTTTTTCCAAAGACACTTGTCTGTGGTTCAAAACGTTTTTAGTTAATAGAGAACAGATGGTGATTACTGACAACATTAATGGTGATAAAAAGTACTCTAAAATTGGAAAATTAACACGGGGTGTCCCCCAGGGTTCAATTTTAAGTCCTATACTCTTTTCGATCTTCACAGCGGATTTACCCTCACACATTAAATCATGTAAATACCATCTATACGCAGATGACACTCAAGTATATTATTCTTTTGACAATAGAAAACTTAATGAAGCAGTAAATAAAATTAATCAGGATCTTGAGAATATACACAGGTGGTCACAATTAAACTCATTGGTTCTGAACCCTAGTAAATCAAAATTAGTTATAGTCGGTACCAAGTGTCAAATTAAGGGAGTCGTAGACAGGGATGAAAAGGTAAAAATTAACGGGACTATTATAGAACCAGTATCACATGTTCCAAATTTGGGAGTTATTTTGGATGGTGAACAAAAATATGACAAACATATAAATGACAAAATTAAGAACTCATTCTTTCGACTGAAAATGCTGTATAAAATTAGGCCATATATAATAGAGGAACTAAGAATAAAATTGGTGGAATTGCTCGTGCTTTCTCTTTTTAATTATTGTGACGCGGTATATGGCCCAAGATTAAGTTGTAAAACCGAAAATGCTTCAAAAAAAACCGCGAAAGGGTTCAAAATGCCTGTGTAAGATACTGCTTCAAAATACCTCGCCGAGGTCATGTGACACCGTATATGAACTCCAAAGGCATGCTCAACATGAGGGCTAGGCGGGAACTTCATTTCGCGTGTATTATGCAAAGAGTAATATGGACCAAGTGCCCCGATTACTTGTACGAGAAACTTGCGTGGAAAAAATCCTCTAATGGTTTAAGTCTTCGTTCAGTTTCGTCAAATTTGCTCCAGTTACCAGGACATAAATCCACACGATTTAGAGGATGTTTCAAATTCAAAACGGCCAAAATTTGGAATGACTTGCCTCCACCTTTAAGATTAAAAATGTCTGTAAATTGTTTTAAAAGTAAATATAAAGCAGCTCTACAAAAAAGGCAAGGTGTTACAGAGAATTTGAAACATTCTTATAAAAATAATTTAGCCCTTAAAGAGTTCTTTCATTGAAAGTAAGTTTTCCTTTGCCCCACTGGTAGCTTAAATCACAATATCACACACACACACACACGCACACACATACTCGCACACGCACACACACACACACACACACACACACACACACACACACACACACACACACACACACACATAGTTAAGTAAGTTTTATAAGCCAGCTAGCACAGTCTTAAGCTCTCAAACTTTATCCCAGAGAGCCAGGTGTGGTTGAAAACCAGCGCGGACGGGGAGCCTCGCTCCAAGTCAGCATAAGCTGAACCTCTACCTTTTGTCTTTTCGATTTTGTATTTTAATTGTAAGAAACGTGTTTGAATGTAAAAGACAATAAACCATTTTTTATTTATTTTATTTTATTTATATGTACCTTTTGCGTAGTCAAAACATTCTAAATCTATGGTAGAATTAATGAATGTTGAAGAGGCGAGTGAGGTGTGTAAAGATCGTGCCATATGGCGTTCGGTTCTTTCTGCGTACCCCGCTTGGGAAGTGGCGTGAAGTTTAGTTAGTTTAGATTTCAACACCGCCGCGATAGTGGTATAAATACAATGTCTACATTCCTATTTTTTCAATACAATATTGTATTATCAATCGTTCAAACAAGAACGATTGTATTAACAATCTGTTAGGTACATTACTAATAATACTGCACAAACGAGTTCACATATAGGCAACCGGCAAATTCATCTAAATATTTATCATGTATAATGCGTCACGCTAATTTGCTCGTGTTATCAACCTGCGGATTAATTCGTTTTCCATATGAATTACCTAAATGTATCGAATATTAAATGTAACATTTAAACTGGACGAATACAATTTTTCTTTTATTTATCTTACTAACAATACTCGTATTATGGATCGACTGATATTGTAAATGAATACCTAATATATATATATATAATACGGTTTAGGTTTATAATTATATGACCAGGGTACGAATCTATGTACGAACTTAAATAATACTTATCAGAAGCTCGACGATCAAGGAACATCGTTAGAAAATGTATATATTCAAATAACAATGGCTATAACCAAAATACATTGTTTTCTCGTCGTTGCCATCTTGTGAATGTAACATGCAATCGCTTTTATGATTACATTTACCATTACATTACCAAACTAACCGAATATAGGTTGTGGTTTAAGCAATTCCTATCTATAAATGGGACATGGGACATGTGACACAATGTGGCAAATACTAAACGTTCACCTGGTGTACACATTTTGATATCACGGCCCAACAACATTACTACATAGTTTGCAAAATTAAAAAAAAAACAAAATTCAGAATGTCTTTATATGCAAGTAGGCGTCAATATTTAAATAATATTAGGCTTATAAATCGTCAATTTTACAAAAATCTGTAGAGCAATGTAGGTTAACCACCGGTTCGGAATGCTGATTCTACTGAATAGAAACCGGCAAGAAACTCGGTAGTTACTATTTTCAGCGTCAAAACATACATAAAGGAATATACATTTAGTAAAGTTCTAAACCAAATCATACCATCAATGACTATGGGAGATATCAAAATTACCTACTTAACCAAATGGCCTTGTTAGATGCTAAATACCAAGATCATTTGTTTCAGATTCAAGCCATGGATGTCCAGCGAGCGATAGCGAGAGTCAGAAGTATCCAGGGGGCGCTGCGAGTCCTGGCTATGTTGCAGCTGACTGCATACCGATTTCCGCAGCAGGCGGTTGTCAATAGTAATGACAGATCACGATCATGCATATCCATACAGCGTATCTTTTTCTATATTTTTATTATAATGGCAATTCAATGGTTGATATAGAGGTGATGGATGGATGGTATGGAAGAAAGCTTGCTGACGACTGATGGTGGAAGAGAAAAGCTTCTAATTTTTTGAGAAAATAAAATACGTTAAACAACTTCCCGATGAATCTGGGGGTAATCAACATGGTAACCATACCATGTTGATTACCCCCAGATTCATCAGTCCTCCTACCATCGAGAGTCCAAGAAGTCCACCAGGACTTCTTGGACTCTCGATGGTAGGAGGACTCTGCTCAGATGATTGGGCTACTCAGCAGGAGGTAGGTACTCATCCCTGTAGTGGGACGTGGCACTGCTGGCTCCACGCACACTTCCGAAGATGATTCTTGATGACCTAAGAAGAGAACAAAAAGATGATGATGATGATGGATGGCATAAGAGTACAAAGATCCCAAGAGACGAGCCTGTTGACTTATTTGTCAACGATCAATCTATACTTTATTACTAAAATATAAAGCTGAAGAGTTTGTTTGTTTGGTTGAACGCGCTTATCACAGGAACTACTGGTCCGAATTTTAAAAAAAATATTTTGTATTATTGGTTCATTTATGCTAGAAGAAGGCTATAGGATACATTTTATTTACCATAAATGCAGGTAAAAGCGTGGGCACAGCAATAATAAATATTCTCATTACCATTGACACAATAGTCTATATCTGTTGAACAGTGTATCTAGCTACTAAGACGCAGCAAGTAATTGTTTAATATGGAGTTGCTATAGACTATAAAGTATACGCATAAACAATAATACATTTACCTATTTACTATTTATATGTAACCATTTAAAACTAGTAGGTTTTCCCACTCATTAAAACAAAATAAAATGATATACTAATGAGGGTTTTTTGAACACGTCACGTTTACGCCATCTTTTGGTTGTTTTACCAAAAGATGGCGTAACTGCGTAACTGTGCGGTCTTGCCACCCTCCTCATTGGTTAGTTGTCAGAACAAAGTGACATTCTGTCAACAATGAACCAATAGTGACAGTGATAAGACCACGAGACTCCTTCGTGCCACCTAGCGAATTTTGTATTTTTAAAACCCTCATTTCCATAGAATAATTAGTTCCTACAATTGATAAGAGATGGCGCTGTACGTTTTTAATTATAACCTCCCAAGGCAGACAATATATTGAGTTCAATTCAAACAAATATATGATGCCGAACTATCGATAGTTTCGCTATCAATAGTTAACCTCGAAAATTAGTCGATAATCGATAGTTTTTTATTTACAGGAACAATACTTTCGATAGTATCGATACTATTGATAGTTTATTCTTCGTGACCAACAATAATATCGAGAGTATCTATAGTATTGCTTTTATTTATTTTATAGACAATATTTAACATTAGATAAGGTCTTATCACAGCCCTCTCTTACTCCTATCAGATCGAAATTGATTCCACTGTATCGATAGTATCGATAACCCAAATTGGGGTTATACTATTGATGGCTTGCAATACTGTCGATAGTATCCATAGTATTATGGCTAAATATCACCAAACTATCGATATTATCGATACTATTATTGTTCATTGATAATATCAATACTATCGATAGTTTACTCGCCATGAACAATAATAGTTACACAAACTATCGATATTATCGATACTATTATTGTTCATGGCGAGTAAACTATCGATAGTATTGATATTATCTTAGAGTTTTAGGTTTGAGTAACTAAATTATACAGCATTACCGCTAGAGAAGTAATGAAGTCTTAGTAACTAAGGTCGGCGACTACCGTTAAAAAAACCTACATAATTTATAAGTAATAAATACTATCGAAAATAAAACGACTATCGATAAGGAATACTATCGAAAATAAAGCGAATATCGGTATCGTTCCTCGACAGATGGTGACACGTTCCATTACATCGTGGTGGGTGGAGGGTCTGCTGGGAGTGTGCTCGCGAACAGACTCACGGAGGACCCAGATGTCAAGGTTCTGTTGGTAGAAGCTGGCGGAGATCCTCCTATAGAATCAGTGGTATTTATTTATCTTACGACTACTAAAAAACTAGTAATAGTGGTTACTGAATCACGAATAGATAGATAAACTACATAGCTTTAATTTAACTTGACTGGCTCGATGGCGCATTCGATAGTGACCCTGCCCCATGCTCCAAGAGTTGAGCGTTCGATCCCCACCCAGGATAAACATTCGTATGATGAATACTTGTGTTTGTTCTGTGTCTGGGTGTTAATATCCAATATTGTATATTAAATGTATATTTGTAAAATACCACTGTTGATTCTGATATCCGTAACTCAAGTGCTTAAGTATGTGATGATCAATGTACTCGGGACTCGGGTCTCGGGACTCGGGACTAGGGACTCGGGACTCGGGACTCGGGACTCGGGACGCGGGACTCGGGACTCGAGACTCGGGACTCGGGACTCGGGACTCGGTACTCGGGACTCGGGACTCGGGACTCGGGACTCGGGACTCGGGACTCGGGACTCGGGACTCGGGACTCGGGACTCGGGACTCGGGAATCGGGACTCGGGAATCGGGAATCGGTACTCGGGCCTCGGACCCGGGACTCGGGACTCGGGACTCGGGCCTCGGGACTCGGGACTCGGGACACGGGACTCGGGACTCGGGACACGGGACTCGGGACTCGGGACTCGGGACTCGGGACTCGGGACTCGGGACTCGGGACTCGGGACTCGGGACTCGGGACTCGGGACTCGGGACTCGGGACTCGGGACTCGGGACTCGGGACTCGGGACTCGGGTCTCGGGACTCGGGACTCGGGACTCGGGACTCGGGACTCGGGACTCGGGACTCGGGACTCGGGACTCGGGACTCGGGACTCGGGACTCGGGACTCGGGACTCGGGACTCGGGACTCGGGACTCGGAACTCGGGACTCGGGACTCTTATGGGTGACCCTAAAGTACTCATCTCAAGTTTAGTGACACCACCATGTCATAATATTTTATAATATTTCTTTTTTCTAGACACCCGGGTTGATGACGTACTTATGGAATTCACATGTGGATTGGAACTACACAAGCGCACATGACAACTATTCAGCTAGGTGTCGCATCAATAAAGTGTATAATCTAACTTCTGGCAAGATGCTGGGTGGTGGTAGCAGCAGCAACTACATGGTTTATTTAAGAGGAGACCCAGTAATCTACGATTCTTGGGCAAGCATAACAAACGATGACACTTGGAGCTTCGAAAACGTACTCCCATATTTCAAAAAGAGCGAAAGATTAGAAGACAAGGAAGTGTTACACTCCAGGAGTAGAGATCTGCATGGTACGAAAGGATATATGGGAGTGACGAAGCAGAAGAACGCAAAATCTATTCCATTTATTGAGGCTTTGCAGGAAATAGGGCAAAAAGTTGTTCTCGATCTAAATGGAAATAGATTAGGTTACGGTGAACTGATGTTTACCAAGTCCAATGGGGTCCGGCAAAGCACTGCGCAGGCATTTCTTTCTCCGATCATCAATCGAAAAAACTTGTTCGTTCTCAAACATGCATTGGCAACTAAAATTATTTTTGATAAATTCAAAAATGCTGTAGGTGTACAACTGACTAACGAAAAGAATGAAGAAATACAAGTGAAAGCCGACCTTGAAGTTATCGTGTCATCAGGAGCTATCAACTCACCGAAATTGCTTATGTTGTCTGGAATAGGTCCAAAAAAACACTTGCAAAAATTCCAAATACCTGTAGTTTCAGATTTACCGGTTGGACAAAATTTACGCGATCATATATCTGTCTGCCTAGCACATACACTAGGAGAAGCAAACAATTCGTCTAGTCCTCAAAACCCACATGAAATACCAATTGCTTTAGTCAACGGTTTTGTATCTATTGACAATACGCCGTACCCAAACTACCAAGTTCTCAATCTGATTTTGACAGCAGATGAAACTGTAATATTCTGCGGGTTCACATACGGGTTTGAATATGACATCTGCCAGAAGTTATACGAACAAAGTAAAGGTAAACAAGTATTGTATTCCGTGGTCATTGATGTGGGAAGAAAGTCTACTGGTCAAGTGTTACTGCGAAGTCGGGACGCAACAGAGAGTCCCATTGTCGAATTGAAACCGTTTTCAAAGCGTGTCGATTTAGACAACAAAGTTAGATATATTCGTGACTTCTTGAAAATTCAAGACTCATCTTATTTGAAGAGGAATAAAGCGGAGCTGTTCCGGCCTGATTGTGTGAAAGCCTTACGAGAAGGTAGCGATGAGTACTGGCAAGAGTATGCCATATGTATGTCTACGAGCATATTTCATTACGCTGGAACTTGTGCCATGGGGTCTGTTCTAAACAACCGCCTTCAAGTACTTGGAGTGAACAGACTAAGAGTGGTAGACGCAAGCTCCATGCCGCTTCTTCCGACAGCCAATCCTAACCCTGCCGTTATAATGGTAGCTGAGAAAGCAGCTGATATGATTAAGGAGGATAATGATTTAAATTGTAAATAGGCTCAGTGTTACGAAAACACATGGCAATTATTTTAATTTAATTACTAGAATCGATAAATCATTATTATCTAAGCGCAATTAAGTCAAGCAATTTACTAAGTTTACTTGATTTCAGCTGTCAAGAAAATAAATGTACCTATTTCAAATAAATTACGAACGTAGTAAATGTCTTTAGAAATTTAATATAAATCATTACAACTAGCTCGGGTAAGTAACCTCTGTTATATAGACATGGGCGTTTTCGGTTTTTGTCGCAAACGGATATGTAACCGATATTCAGTTTTCATATCGATATCGAAAACCGTTTTTGGATATCGATATCAATAATCAGTAACTTAGGACGGTATGCACACGTAGCCGTGATTATTGATATCACTACCCACGTTTGACCACGTTATTGTAACTAAACAAATAGAATCTAGACCTTATTGCTAACGCGTTAAGATATATTACGCATTGCATTAACCAAGCGAATACCTGCTAAAGTTATATTCGCTTCATCTCTTTTACGCCAGTAAAACTTAAATAGTTAGACAGAGACAAAGCGAATAACTGTTTCGATTTCATATCGCTGTGATGTGAAGTTTGCGTTTTGTTCGTACTTCGTGCGTTCCCGTTGTTTGTTGGCTTTTGGTGGATATAACTGACTCGTTATAGTTTTTGTCATATCGGTTACGTAGATTTGGCTATCGATATGATATGATATTAAACACATATCCGATATAAGTTACGTTTTGATATATCGAACTCATCCCTACTGTTATATTTATGTCGACTTCTTTGCGTGTTCGCTGATTTATAAATATTTGAGAACAAATAAATACCTATTAAAATTCAAAAGACATTTACTACGTTCGTTCTTAAGTGCAAGTTTATAAGCGAAGTAGTTGCATTATTAGATTCGGGTGTAGGGGTGTGCAGTAACTAAGAGTAACAATATTAATAAAATTTAATAAACATTACAAGTTTTTTTTCATCTCTCAAATGACATTGAGTTGGCGATCAACTCGATATGACTATCGAGTTGATCTTTGTTTTGTTTTGCCTGTATGTGTTGTATAGTGTTGTGCAGATATTGGTATCATTTCCAACCTTTACTTGTGCTATTGATAAGTTAAGGGAAACCTGTTATTAGCTATACTGAGTATCAATTAATGTTTGTTAACATTGTATAAATACGCGTTGTTGGTTTGCTCAAGAAAGTAAAATAATTAAAAAGTACCTTCTTTAACATAATATACCCATAACTTGTTCATATTGTAAACAGCTGTAAATAGACCTGCAACTATTGGTATCAGGGCTTGATAACGTTACCAATTTCACATTGTAAGTAACGTTACATAACGTTATTTCATAAAGATACTTCTTTAACGGTAAAATAGTTAACGATAAGTCAGTAGCAAAACTACATTTTAACGTTAATTTAAAACGGGAACATGTAACCGAACTAATACATTAACGTTATCTCGTAGGTAACAAAACTGTAGTTAAACTATTCTGTGGTAAAACGTTAAAAGGGAACCATATTAATAACGATATTTGTATCGTTACTTCTTCGACGTCGCCGCTTAACGCTAAATTCTTGGACATTCGTTTCCCAAAATTCATAATAGAGTAAATTATTTAGGGTAACAGATCGGAATAACCATTTTCGAAATATGTTTTACGAAAATAAAACAATAATATTTACATTATTGAATAATTTGCAATTTTGATGAATAGTACGGCAGCGAGTAAAATACAGCAGTTGAGAGAATATTAGACAGTGGTTTAAATAAACCAGAATCAATTCGTTACCAATAAAGAAAAGTGACAATAAAAAATTAGATAGATACATTTATCGGTAAAATTATACAGGCAGCGTTAAAATATAAAGTTAATAAGAGCTGTAACGGTATATCTTATGAATTGTCTTATGAAGTCATATTAAGTTGACAGACTTCAAATAATTAACATCAATGGAGTTAATTCTTCTGGCGCCCCACTATCCATGAGAGTGCCCCAGGGCTCGATATTGGGACCTCTGCTCTTCCTAATTTATATAAATGACCTTCCTTATTACACAAATAACATATGTGAGACAGTATTATTTGCAGATGATACTTCATTAATTTTTAAAATTGATAGAACCAAAGAAAATTTTGACGACGTGAATAATGCTCTCTCAGAAGTTCTAAAATGGTTTATAGTCAATAATTTATTACTTAATGCTAAAAAAACCAAATGTTTGAAATTTTCATTACCCAACGTAAGGCAGATGAGCCCGAGCATTATAGTAAATAATGAAGCAATTGAAGTTGTCAATTCTACTGTATTTCTCGGGATCACCTTGGATTCAAAATTGCAATGGGCTCCTCATATTGCGGCCCTGGCAGGGAGACTTAGCTCTGCGGCATATGCAGTCAGGAAAATAAAATACTTAACTGATGTTGAAACGGCAAGATTGGTATATTTCAGTTATTTTCATAGTGTAATGTCATATGGTCTGCTGCTGTGGGGTTCTGCGGCCAATATTAAGACTATTTTCATTTTGCAGAAGAGGGCCGTCAGAGCCATATACGGCCTCAGACCATGTGATTCACTCAGAGAACTGTTTAAAGAAATCAATATTTTAACACTAGCGTCACAATACATTTTAGATTGTATCATGTATGTTTACAAGAACATTCAGATATTCCCAAAAAAATCAGATACTCATTCTTTTAATACTAGAAATAGACACAGACTTGCTGTTCCAAATCACAGAATTAATAAGAGTGGTAATTCTTTCATTGGGCTAAGTATACAAATATTTAATATGTTACCTCATAATCTCATTGATTTACCTGTACATAAGTTTAAATTATATGTTAAAAATTGTTTGATTAAAAAGGGCTACTACAAGATAGAAGACTATTTAAATGATAAGAATATATGATTAGACCCAGAATAGGCTGTTCGCCTGCACTGATAAATTTACAATTACGTATAAATTGTAAGTAATAGTTATCAAGACTTGGCATTTTAAAAGACCTATCGAGTTTCTTGCCGGTTTCTTCTCGGTAGAATCTACTTTTTTAACCGGTAGATATTGATATTATTCTGACGATTTATAAGTGCTTTTTCAAGCCTACGTAAATAAAGACAATTTCATTTCATTTCATTATGGAAATATCTAAAATAAACAAGGCTTGCCATTACAATATGAGTCAGTTGTCTGCGTATGCAGTTACGCTTGTGTTGGTTTAGGTGTTTAGCCGATTGTATACTCACCCTACAATGCTCACCTCTTAATTCCGCAGTAGAAGTCTTGTTAAGAGGTCTGATGCACCCCTAAAAGATGTTGCCCCATTATATAGTCAAAAATAATGAACCAACACGCATAAAATCATCGTGAATTCTCTGGAATATGAGAATTTAATAAAGATTTTTTTTTTTTAAATATCTATCCTCCCATCAAAAACCTCATTTGCACATCGTTTTAAACCACACCTTTTGCCTCACATATACAATAAATTGTTTAACAAGTTTCAATTACAACACAAAACTGTCCGTAAAATAAGCGTTTATCTGCCTAAATTGTTCCTAGGCCTTTTTACGACGAACCGGAACACAACTTAAAAGTCTCAAAATAACCTGGATATTTTTTTCAGATAATATTTCACACAAGCACATTCATCCTTCACACAACCACATCTACACTTCATTCTAAAGTAAGCAGACACGTCTTCTATCTGTTTATCTGATAAATAATTTAGCCAGTGTAAAATTTTACTTTGTAATCGTATTCTGCACAAAATAACTATCAGGGGGTGATTAGTGATCGATTCTGATGCCAAAAATGCAATCAGTAAAAATTTTGTCTGTCTGTCTGTCTGTCTGTATGCTCCTTATAGAAACAAAAACTACTCGACGGATTTTAACGAAACTTGGTACAATTATTCTTCATACTCCTGGGCAGGTTATAGTATACTTTTCATCACGCTACAATCAATAGGAGCAGAGTAGTGAAGGGAAATATTGGGAAAACGGGTGAACTTACTCCATTTTTTAAGCTTTCGTCCCATTTGCAGCCTTAATGGTTAAAGTTACATAGAAATCATGTATGACGGAAATAGTCGTTATAATATTAACCATAAACGCGGGTGACACCGCTGGCACAGCTAGTAAATAATAAATTCTTCAGACTGCCACACCAATTCCCTAGTTCCAAACTAAGCTTATAAGCTTGTGCTATGGATACTAGGTGAACGGATAGACATACTTAAATACGTTTATAAACATCCATAACTCGAGTACAAATATCCATGTTCATCACACGAAATATTTGCCCCTAGCGGGATTCGAACCCGAGACCCTTAGTTTCGTGGCCAGGGTCTCTGACCACTCGACCAACGGACCAGTCGAATATTATTTGTACGTATATTTTTATTTTTTCAGCAACATGGTCACAAGAGCCCCCTTGTAGCGACAAATTCCAATGAGGTATCGTTCTAATAAAACACAGGAGTGTTTTGTACAACAACCGTTGCACCGGTGGACGTTTATAACGGCGGTGCTGTTTAAAATGTAAGTTATAAAATATACAATTTTTACACGTTTCTTTATTCGTTACACATTATTTCAATTGATTGAATAGGGAGAGCGGTGTTGTCATAATGGTTAAGACACGACGCATATCTGTGCGGTAGGGATTGCAATGCTGTATCTACTAATTCAGCTGGGCCTAGCACAATTTTAGCAGTACTGGTTCCAGCGTCGTGTGCTGGTTCAATGCCGTTGGATTTTAATCCCTACTATAAAGAGTCTGGAATGCTGGATTAAGCAATCCAGATGGATCTAGTTCACTTTAAGCTCTGCTGGGTCCAGGGTCATGTGCTGGTTTCAGCAAAAATTCCGCTGGATTGCAATCCATAGTGTGGGGGTATCCACGCATGCATATGTGAATTTTTCAAATCAATTTACGTACGTATATACATATACCACAAGTTTGGCGGTGAGGGGATTCTCAACCCTCTCCGCCCAGGAATAGACGAGAGGGCCCTCTGCTATACGAGAGGGACACGCGGAGAGCGTCTCGTCGAGGGGGCCGCCTTCCACCCGGCGACCTAAATTGAGGACGAGGGCCTGTACGCGCCCACCGCAACGCAACGGTAGTGCGGCCCCTGAAGGTTGCCGAGGATAGGGAGGCGGGCAACAAATTATTTCAGTGATAGTAGATGGTAGATAGCCCATTTATCGAGGTAGGCTAAAGGCTGTATAAAATTAACCATAAACGGGGGTAGAACCACGGTTATAGCTAGTATTTTAATTAGCTGTATAATCTTTTAATTTTAAGTTTCAAATAACGTCTTTAATTGTGCAACAACTCGTATATAATAGATAAGGTAATAGGCTGCTTAGGGCAAGATCTTAAAATATTGATATAAAACAAGTCAGCATAATTGCACATTTAATATTCTCGATTAAAATCCAAGGGTTAGTACAAAAATGTACAAATTTACTGCGACGTAGAATAGACTAGGTCTCTAAGGCTTCTTACTCGCAAAAACATTGACATATAGGTATTTCATTCACTGTCTTTTTTTCTTTCGGGCAGTTTAAATTTCAGCTGGATTTCTTGCTCCTAAACTATATGTACCTTTTACGTAGTCAAAACATTCTAAATCTATGGTAGAATTAATGAATGTTGAAGAGGCGAGTGAGGTGTGTAAAGATCGTGCCATATGGCGTTCGGTTCTATCTGCCTACCCCGCTTGGCAAGTGGCGTGAAGTTTAGTTAGTTTAGATTTCATCACCGCCGCGATAGTGGTATAAATACAATGTCTACATTCCTATTTTTTCAATACAATATTGTATTATCAATCGTTCAAACAAGAACGATTGTATTAACAATCTGTTAGGTACATTACTAATAATACTGCACAAACGAGTTCACATATAGGCAACCTGCAAATTCATCTAAATATTTATCATGTATAATGCGTCACGCTAATTTGCTCGTGTTATCAACCTGCGGATTAATTTGTTTTCCATACGAATTACCTAAATGTTACAATATTAAATGTAACAGGGCGTTTTTCAAAAAAATTGTACATAGGTGAAAGTCAGTGTCCTACTCCTTTCTCGATTGATAAAAGTTTAATGTGTTGATGTTTATTATTAAACTTAAATTTTACCATTAGACCAATAACATAGTTCCTATATGAACTAAAAATAACGAACAAAGAATTAATAAATCTAAATAGATTCAAAATAAACAATCTAACAGGTCGCTGTTTCTGGAATGTACTACACCCACCTCTACATATAAAAGTCCAAAAATTTTCGTTTTTTTCATATCATCCCAGTATTTATTTCTTCTTGTAGGTACTAATAGATAAAGATCTTAGTTTTAAGTTAAAACCCAAATATAGATCTGTTTTGGAACAAAATAATTTAAATATACCAGATTTTATGTTGTCCGGCCAAATAGCGTATGACGGAATTTCCCTCTACGCATTATTGACTTCTACTAGAAAAAATATTACCAATTCAGTATTTTTTTGCAAAAATAGCAACATTATTACGAGTATGGTGGCGGCCATGATTAGTTTTTGACAGCCAGTTTGCCAAGAAATCGTAACAGAAGTGGTCGCTTTCGTCGGTGATAAAAAAGTATTCCATCAACGATTCCAAATTTTTCCAGGTAAACAAACCAAATTAATTTGGCTCTCATTTGTATTAAATTTATTTATTTATTGTTATATGAGACGTTTAGTTAAAATGAACGTAAGTTTATTAAGCTATGGATAAAATACGTTTTCAAAAATATTTACGTGGTTACGTTACTTCCATTAACGCTACAGTCTCATGAATGGATCCATAGATTTAGAATTTTTTGACTACGCAATCCTAAATCTATGAATGGATCATAAAAGTGACGAAATGGAATTCTAAAGGTCGGTTCACCAGACTTTAATTAATAACGGTCATTGTCGAGTAATATTTGAGAAAATTGTTTATTTTCAAAGCATTTATTCACATATATCTTTTCACATAAGGTTTTAAACTTCAAAACGTAAATACCAACTAAGTACTAATAATACCTATCTATTTTTAACAAAATATTGTAATATTTGAATTAATAAATCTAACTAGGTATCCTAATAATTGCTTTAAAATCTTGATAATAACTAAGTGTTTAAGAATAAGATACCTTCTTGAACAAAACAGCACAAAATAAGCAATAATAAAAAAAATTAACCATAGAATGTTTTTTATTAAATGTAGGTAGGTATATGTTACCGGTGAAACCCGACTTCAGGATAAACTAGTTTGAACAAGGCTAAAACTATTATTCAATTCGTACCTGGAGGAGAGGTACGTCGAGTTCCCGGGGCGCGACGGTTGGTCGCGGCACCCCATGTCGCGCGGTTTTCCACAGGGTTCGGTTCTCGGGCCGCTCCTGTGGAACATCGGTTACGATTGGGCGCTTCGCGGTGCCAATCTCCCGGGTGTCGGCGTAACGTGTTACACGGACGACACCCTGGTGACAGCGAGAGGGAACTCGTATAGAGATGCAGCCATCCTGGCCACTGCAGGCGTGGCGCAGGTCGTCGGTCGCATCCGACGTCTAGGGCTCCTGGTGGCCCTAGAGAAATCCGAGGCCATTCTATTCCATGGGCCTCGGAAATCACCTCCAGCCGGTTCCCATATCTGCGTCGGGGGGGTCCAGATCTTTGTCGGGTCGACCATGAAGTTCCTGGGATTGGTCCTCGACAGTCACTGGAACTTCCAGGCGCACTTTAGGCAGCTTTCGCCTAAACTTATGGGGACTGCAGCCGCCTTGGGCAGACTTCTGCCCAACATAGGGGGGCAACACGGCTCACCCGTGTGGGCCGATACCCTGACAGGCCGGTCTCTCGCGCAGCTGCGACGTCCGCAGCGCGCGATGGCGGTCAGGGTAATACGGGGCTACCGCACAATCTCGTTCGAGGCGGCTTGTGTGCTAGCTAGTGCCCTCCCCTGGGACCTTGACGCGAGAGCCCTCTCGGCCGTGTTCCATTGCCGAGAGGAGGCGCGTCGGTCCTCAGTCCACGGGGTCACCGCTCGCGAGGTGAATTCCTGGTTGGAAGAGTTCCGCGGTCTTGCCGTGGGACTCTGGGACGCGCGACTAGCCGATCCTGGAGCTGGTCTTCGGACCATCCAAGCGATCCGGCCAGTCCTAGCCGCATGGTTAGACCGGACCCATGGCGCGGTAACCTTCCATCTGGCGCAGGTGCTCTCGGGGCATGGTTGCTTCGGGAAGTACCTGTGTCGGATTGGTCAGGAGGCGTCCAGGTCGTGTCACCATTGCGGTGCCATCGAGGACTGTGCCCAGCACACGCTGGAGGTGTGTCCGGCTTTTGCCGGCGAGCGCGCAGCGCTCTCCGCCGCCGTTGGGCAGGACCTCTCGCTACCATCCGTGGTGTCAGCCATGGTGGCGAGCGAGAGCTCCTGGGAGGCGGTGCTCTCCTTCTGCGGCATCGTTATGTCGCAGAAGGAGAGCGCCGAAAGTCAGCGCGAGCTCGACAATCCCGCCCGACGCAGAAGGCGAGGCCGCCGTGGCGATGGTGTCTAGCCCGGCGGCGCCCTACAGGGGGGGCTCCGAATACTCCTGTGGTATCCCTGCCTGTCGTAGGAGGCGACTAAAAGGGCCTTTGGGGCTGTGGAGTGTTTGCGGGGGGGCCTGCATTCACTTCGTTAAGCAGCCCCAGAGAAGATGACGACACGTGGATCCTCGTCCGTTAAATAGGATGGGGTGACACTGTGGTCTGTGCCGTCATAAGCACCGCGAGGTGTTCTGGGCGCGAGGTTGCCTCTCCCTCGAGATGGGCCGCATGGATCGGCAGCGGCGTAGACGTAGATTTCGCGTAGAGTCCCGAGTGGGGAGCCCGGAATCTGCGCCAACGCCCGAAGAATGACCACCGTGAGGTTTAGTCGGTAGTAGAGTGCTTTCCCGGCCTCTGAGCCCGACACATCCCTCGTAGGCCGAACCTAGGTTTACTTGGACGGTGCGTAAATGCATTCCTCACGTAAAAAAAAAAAAAAAAAAGGCTAAAACTATTATGTTTTAAATTACGGCGTATTTTATTCGGTTTATCTTTTTATTTTCGCATTCTACGTATTCAATTATGTTTTCTTCGATGCACATTACGGCCCTAATTAAGTAGAATAGATAGAATTTGGTCCTGGCATTTGCCCGCCGCTGCCGTGGCATGCTCGCTTCGTTTGCTCGGCTCGTGCTTTGTTGTAACCTATCCTAACTTAACTCTTTGGTGGCTTGGATAAATCTCTTGTGGTAACGCGAGTTGACGTTAAGTGGCTTCGTAGAGACGGTCTTTGCAAAACTTGACTTCCATACCAGTTTATATTGGAATTACACGTATTTTTTTTAGTTTAGCCTAGGCCATCTTAGTTTGTCCTAAGCCCCACAGGCCAAACCGGTTAAGCTTAGGCCAAACTAGTTTATCAAATATACAAAGCAAATTCTGAAAGAGTGCTAATTACGAAATGATGTTGAAGTACTCAAATATAAAACTAATTAATTATGACTATGGAGTGAACTATTATTAACTATGAATCAACTCCGAAATTGAGGAAAGATCAGCTGTTTCACAAAATTTTGATCAAGTAATAAACAAATAATAAATATCTGTGACACTATTTACACAATGTCCTTCTGAAATCATTCGAGATAGTTTCAAGGCATCTGTCTGTATTATGGGACAGACTGATATACAAACATAGATATTATATATATATATTATATATATATATATAGTCATTTAAACTGGACGAATACAATTTTTCTTTTATTTATCTTACTAACAAACTCGTATTATGGATCGACTAATATTGTAAATGAATACCTAATATATATATGTCGGAGGAAGCCATTAAAGGAGTTGCTTGTTGATTGTATGATATTGCATAAAATTGTCTCAATGCATAAAATGTAAACACTTTTTATAAATCCTAATTTAATTAAATACGAATTTTGACATTGTTATGAAGTCCAAAACATATTTCTAAAAACTAATTTGTGATTATAGTTAAAGTAGGAAGTTAATAAGTAGCTATGGTCAAGTTGATTACTGTTTTACGCATAGTATGCAACATTTAACGTTTATTGAAATTATAAAATAACTTTGAAGTTCTAGTAACTTTTAATGTGATTTTACTTTATTAGTTACGTTTTTCCTAGAATAAATAACATTATAATCGTAATTTAAGTAATGACCAATCAGAGCAGAGCACGTGGCTCGAGTGAGGTCGAAGCGCCATCTCTTTAAAAAGGCAGGTTTTTGACAGTGAGAGGGCATTCGTTTTGCTTCGTGGAAAGAGGACGGATCGGGTTGGATCCTTGAGGTTTTGGTGCTTTGAACTCGCTGCTCGGTCTTAAAAGCAATTCTGTCTATTTTTAATCGTTAATGTGTAACTGTGTCTGTAGAGTGATTTATCGTGTGTAAATTACATTAAATATTGTGAAAACTGTCGTTATCGTGTTTTGTGCTCGCGCTTCACCCTCATGACGCCCACCAAGTCCTTAACTACTATTGATGATGTCATCGAGAAGAGTGTTTCTCCGACATCAGAAGTGGGATCAGTGCCGGCACAAAATGAAAATTTACGGACACCAGCAGCTGCTGCAGACGATGGATGGCGCGCATTATTCGAGGCGCAGCAAACCAGCATGCGACTGCTCGTAGAGGCGCTATCCAACCCACCAAGAACGGAGGACAAGACCATCACGCTGCCTAAATTTGAACCAGAAGAAGCAGACTGCGATCCTCGTGCCTGGTTAGCAACGGCAGACATCTGCTTAACGGACCGCAATATACAGGGAAGTCAATTAGTTCTTATGCTTAGTAAAGCCATGAGGGGTTCAGCTGCAACATGGTTTTCCCAAATAGCTTTTCCTAATATAAAATGGATTGAATTTAAAGAAATTTTTCTTTCCCGCTTTGATACGCTTGAAACCTGTGCAGCAACGATACTAAACACGCTTAACAGTAAACCGCAAGAAGGTGAAAGCCTTTCTGCATATGCGAGTCGTCTGTTTACTCGTCTTATGTCACGTTGGGATAGTTTAGGAAAAGAAGAGATAGTGGTATCGTTAATACTTGCACACATGGGGCAAATCGAACCGCGATTACAACGTCATATATTTTCGGAAGAAATAACTACCCGCATTAAAATGCAGCGAGAGTTGATGGCTTTTTCTTATCGCAAAAGAAGCTACCAAGAAGCAGCAAAAACTATTACGACCACTGCGCTAGATAATAAACGCCCTAAGTTAAGCTCCATGTCTACCAAATGTTACTCTTGCGGAAAGTTTGGTCATAAATCCTTTGAATGTTTCAGCCGACCGCAAGACAAGCAGCAAACAACTCCGTTCTTCGAGCGCCCCAGCACGGCCGTTGCTACGCGGACCTCTGTCAAATGTTTCAAGTGTGGTGTTGAGGGTCACGTGGCATCACGATGCCCGAGGGCGTTGCCAGTTGCAGGCAGCAGCTCCCAACCTGCGGCAGCTCCTAGCGTTGCGAAGCGAGTAGATATGTGCGATGTGAGACCTGTCACCGGAATAATCACTCAATTTGGTGAGCAGTTCTCATTTTGTTTTGATTCCGGTGCTGACTGTTCCTTAATTAAAGAGAGCGTATCTCGCAGGCTTATTGGTGAATTACAACATGCAATTGTTACCTTGACCGGTGTAGGAAAGTCTAGCGTATTATGCGACTCTCAGATCTTATCTAGAGTCACTCTTAGTAGTCATGATGTAGAGATTTTATTTCACATTGTTCCCGATGATTGTCTAAACAACGACGCTTTGATTGGACGTGACCTGTTGGCTTTAGGGTTATCAGTTCACATAACAAGCGATAAACTTACAATTATTGAGAAACCGTCTCAAGTTAACATTTGTAACGTGGGGAGTGCGGTGGTTGATTTTTGTGACGTAGATACCGATATGCCTAATGAACTTAAACCACAGTTACTAGAAATTCTTAATATATTTAAAGATTCTTTTGTCGAAGGTACGCCTACTAGTAGAGTAAAGACGGGTGAACTAGAAATTAATTTAGTGGACCCCAGCAAAATTGTCCAACGGCGGCCTTATCGCCTCAGTCCAGAAGAGCGAACGATAGTACGTAATAAGTGTAGTGATCTATTGTCTGCGGGAGTAATTAGACCAAGTAACTCTCCTTTCGCTAGCCCGATACTCTTAGTGAAAAAGCGCGATGGCACCGACCGGATGTGTGTAGATTACCGAGAACTGAATTCCAACACGGTTCCCGATCGGTACCCCTTGCCTTTAATCAGTGATCAAGTTCAAAGACTTGCAGGCGCGCAATTTTACACATGTCTTGACATGGCGAGTGGGTTTTATCAAGTGCCTATAAATATAGAGTCAAATTCAATTGAAAAGACAGCATTTATTACCCCTGATGCTCATTATGAGTTTACTGCCATGCCGTTTGGCCTCAGAAATGCCCCATCTGTGTATCAGAGAGCTATTAATACAGCTCTAGGTGACCTAGCGTACTCTTACGCAATCGTTTACATGGACGATCTAATTATACCCGCGGAAAATGTAGAGCAAAGTTTAGAACGGCTACAAGTCGTGCTAAAAACCCTTACTGATGCTGGATTCTCATTCAATTTGAAAAAATGTGCATTTTTAAAGAAACGGGTCCAGTTTTTAGGGTATGAAATATCAGAAGGTGAAATCAGACCCAACCCTCGTAAAATTACCGCGTTGACTAACTCTCAACCGCCGCAAACCGTTAGTCAATTAAGACAGTTTCTGGGCTTAGCATCTTATTTTAGGCAGTTTGTCAACAACTTTTCACTTAAGATGGCGCCACTTTACCGTTTGTTAGCCAACAATAATACAAAAATAACTTGGACCACCGAGTGCGAAGCAGCTCGGCAGGACATAATATTAACACTGACTTCATCCCCGGTTTTGACGCTCTTTAATCCAGAGCTAGCCATAGAGCTACATACAGATGCGAGTAGTGAAGGCTACGGCGCGATTCTCTTCCAAAGAGTCAACTCAAAATTACACCCAGTAGAGTACTATAGTAAACGCACCACACCTGCAGAATCTCGATACCATTCTTATGAGTTAGAGACGCTAGCAGTTGTTAACTCTGTGAAGCATTTTCGTCATTATTTGTATGGTAGAACTTTTACGGTCGTTACTGACTGCAATTCGCTGAAAGCGTCGAGAACCAAGGTAGACTTAACCCCTAGAGTGTATCGGTGGTGGGCCTTCCTCCAAGCCTTTGATTTTGACATACAATACAGGGAAGGCAGGAAAATGGCCCACGTCGACTTTTTCTCGAGAAATCATTTACCTAAAACGAACGAAATCGCCGCCGGTGATACTCGTAGCTTAAATAGAGAAAATTACGTTATAGAGAAACGCGTCAATATTACTGAGCTATCTTCTAATTGGTTACAAGCGGAACAACGCCGAGATCCCGAATGTAACGAAATTATTAGTAAATTTGAAAACGACGATTTGGACTTGGAGAGTTGTAAAATCTACGAAATGCGATCAAATGTTCTCTACAGAAGAATTCAACGGAACAATCGCAATATATGGCTTCCAATTGTGCCTAGAGCATTTCGCTGGTCGGTTATAAATCATATTCACGAATCAATTGTTCATTTGGGATGGGATAAAACGTTAGAAAAAGTATATCAACATTACTGGTTTCCAAATATGGCTAAATACGTCAGAAAATTCGTTGAAAATTGCATAACATGTAAATTAGCTAAATCTCGAAGTGGTATACAACAGATTGAGTTACATCCTATACCGAAAACTAATATACCATGGCACACAATCCACATCGACGCCACAGGTAAACTTAGTGGCAAGAACGATCAAAAAGAATACGTATTTGTCCTCGTAGACGCTTTTACTAAATATGTGTTACTCAGGCATTCCACGAGAATTAACACCGACAGTGCAATCAGCGCTCTTAAAACGTCCATATCTCTTTTCGGGACCCCCGTCCGGGTCATCGCGGATCAAGGCAGGTGTTTTGCGAACAAAGATTTTAAGGATTTTTGCGCTAGTCACAATATCCATCTACACATAATAGCGACAGGCTCTTGCCGTGCAAATGGCCAAGTAGAGCGCATAATGAGTACTCTCAAAAACATGCTAACAGTTGTAGAAACAAGCCCGAGTAAATCATGGCAGCATGCTTTAGACGATGTCCAACTCTCTATAAACAGCACTATCCATAGAGTTACTAAGGCAAGCCCTCTGGAATTGTTAATAGGTAGAGTAGCTAGACCGTTAAATTTGTTAACAGTAGACGATCATGAAATCGAGATAGACGTGGAAGAGGTTAGGAAACAAGCCGATAAGCTTTTGAAAACAAACGCATGTCTTGATAAAGCACGGTTTGATAAAAACAAAGCAAAAGTCACATCGTTTTCTGTGGGGGATTATGTTTTAATAGAAAATCACGAACGGAATCAAACCAAATTAGATCCTAAATATAAAGGACCCTTTGAGGTAATTGAAATACTAGACGGTGACAGGTATCATCTGAAAAGCTTGAGTTGTAATCGCACTTACAAATACGCGAGAGACCGCTTACGTCCACTTCCTCAAGCTTATGTCCCAACCGAACTGGACCCATGTCTCTCAGATGACTGTGATGGTAAGCTTTTCGTAAAATACCTTCTGTTCGTATGACTGATCATGAGTATACTATCGTGTGATTAAGTGTAGTAATTTTATCTTAGGTACTTTAGTACCAAGTAGATGGTACATGTTTGGCGTAGTTTTGTTAGAGGCGTGGTGGCCGTTGAAAGTGACGCTAATTGTGGGCGAGGTGGCCGTTAGAAAGAAATAAGTTTTGCATAAGGCGAGGTGGCCGTTAGAAAGAAATAAGTTTTGCATAAGGCGAGGTGGCCGTTAGAAAGAAACAAGTTTTGCATAAGGCGAGGTGGCCATATGGATGTTATTGATACTATTATTTAATAATGCGATTAAACTACGCACTTTAAATAATGTGTAGCACTGAGGTTATTAAGGTCCTTATACTTTTTTTTTTTAGTCAGGAGTGGCCGAACTATGCTAAAATATCTCCTTATTTCAGATAACGATAATGCGCAACCTTCAACATCACACGAGGGCGTGTGAAGTGTCAGGACGGCCGTGTCGGAGGAAGCCATTAAAGGAGTTGCTTGTTGATTGTATGATATTGCATAAAATTGTCTCAATGCATAAAATGTAAACACTTTTTATAAATCCTAATTTAATTAAATACGAATTTTGACATTGTTATGAAGTCCAAAACATATTTCTAAAAACTAATTTGTGATTATAGTTAAAGTAGGAAGTTAATAAGTAGCTATGGTCAAGTTGATTACTGTTTTACGCATAGTATGCAACATTTAACGTTTATTGAAATTATAAAATAACTTTGAAGTTCTAGTAACTTTTAATGTGATTTTACTTTATTAGTTACGTTTTTCCTAGAATAAATAACATTATAATCGTAATTTAAGTAATGACCAATCAGAGCAGAGCACGTGGCTCGAGTGAGGTCGAAGCGCCATCTCTTTAAAAAGGCAGGTTTTTGACAGTGAGAGGGCATTCGTTTTGCTTCGTGGAAAGAGGACGGATCGGGTTGGATCCTTGAGGTTTTGGTGCTTTGAACTCGCTGCTCGGTCTTAAAAGCAATTCTGTCTATTTTTAATCGTTAATGTGTAACTGTGTCTGTAGAGTGATTTATCGTGTGTAAATTACATTAAATATTGTGAAAACTGTCGTTATCGTGTTTTGTGCTCGCGCTTCACCCTCATGACGCCCACCAAGTCCTTAACTACTATTGATGATGTCATCGAGAAGAGTGTTTCTCCGACATATATATATATATATATAATACGGTTTAGGTTTATAATTATATGACAAGGGTACGAAACTATGTACGAACTTAAATAATACTTATCAGAAGCTCGACGATCAAGGAACATCGTTAGAAAATGTATATATTCAAATAACAATGGCTATAACCAAAATACATTGTTTTCTTGTCGTTGCCATCTTGTGAATGTAACATGCAATCGCTTTTATGATTACATTTACCATTACATTACCAAACTAACCGAATATAGGTTGTGGTTTAAGCAACTCCTATCTATAAATGGGACATGGGACATGTGACACAATGTGGCAAATACTAAACGTTCACCTGGTGTACACATTTTGATATCACGGCCCAACAACATTACTACATAGTTTGCAAAATTAAAAAAAAAACAAAATTCAGAATGTCTTTATATGCAAGTAGGCGTCAATATTTAAATAATATTAGGCTTATAAATCGTCAATTTTACAAAAATCTGTAGAGCAATGTAGATTAACCACCGGTTCGGAATGCTGATTCTACTGAATAGAAACCGGCAAGAAACTCGGTAGTTACTATTTTCAGCGTCAAAACATACATAAAGGAATATACATTTAGTAAAGTTCTAAACCAAATCATACCATCAATGACTATGGGAGATATCAAAATTACCTACTTAACCAAATGGCCTTGTTAGATACTAAATACCAAGATCATTTGTTTCAGATTCAAGCCATGGATGTCCAGCGAGCGATAGCGAGAGTCAGAAGTATCCAGGGGGCGCTGCGAGTCCTGGCTATGTTGCAGCTGACTGCATACCGATTTCCGCAGCAGGCGGTTGTCAATAGTAATGACAGATCACGATCATGCATATCCATACAGCGTATCTTTTTCTATATTTTTATTATAATGGCAATTCAATGGTTGATATAGAGGTGATGGATGGATGGTATGGAAGAAAGCTTGCTGACGACTGATGGTGGAAGAGAAAAGCTTCTAATTTTTTGAGAAAAAAAAATACGTTAAACAACTTCCCGATGAATCTGGGGGTAATCAACATGGTAACCATACCATGTTGATTACCCCCAGATTCATCAGTCCTCCTACCATCGAGAGTCCAAGAAGTCCACCAGGACTTCTTGGACTCTCGATGGTAGGAGGACTCTGCTCAGATGATTGGGCTACTCAGCAGGAGGTAGGTACTCATCCCTGTGGTGGGACGTGGCACTGCTGGCTCCACGCACACTTCCGAAGATGATTCTTGATGACCTAAGAAGAGAACAAAAAGATGATGATGATAATGGATGACATAAGAGTACAAAGATCCCAAGAGACGAGCCTGTTGACTTATCTGTCAATAATAAATCTATATTTTATTACTTTACTAATATACACCACTACTTTTTAATTAGTACAAAATTTAAGGGCCCATTGGGGGCGGCCTATATGTTATATAAGAAAAGAAATTATTTTATAATATTCATAAACAGCAAAGTTATTAGCGTTTATCTATATCCCAAAATGTCGTTCAATTTATGGATGTCATTTGTAGAGCCTATTCATAAAAATGCATATCTAGCTGTCTCGCTCTCGCGGTCGCTTTCAGTCGCACCTTCGCCCCACTTGCCCGTGCTGTAGATACATAGGTACCTAACTACATAAAACTATGAATTACAATAAATCTTTACTATGGTTTTCTAACCAGCGCGACTCAGTCAGAAGGTAAAATAATAAGCATCCGAAAAATAATACGCACTTTAATAAAAAAATCTAACTTCCCCTTCATACTAGACCGAGCTTAGAACCGGCAAAATTACTTTTTTTACTATAAATTAAAACGAAAATCAACAACAAAGTAGATAGACATTTACCATAAATGCGGGTAAAACCTTGGGCACAGCTATAATAAATATTCTTACCATTGACACAAAATAGTCTAGCCTGCTTACTACACCGCTCTGTTGAACAGTGTATCTAGCTACTAAAGACGCAGCAAGTAGTTGTTTAATATGGAGTTGCTATAGAATATAAAGTATACGCATAAATAATAATACATTTACATATTTACTATTTATATGTAACCATTTAAAACTAGTAGGTTTCCCACTCATTAAAACAAAATAAAATGATATGCTAATGAGCATTTTTTGAATTAAAACAACCAAAAAATGGCGAAACTGTGACGTGCGGTCTTGTCTCCCTCCTTATTGGTTAGTTGTCAGAACAAACTAACATTCTGTCAACAATGAATCATTAGTGACAGTGATAAGACCACGAGACCCCTTCGTGCCACCTAGCGGATTTAGTGTTTTTAAAACCCTCATTTCCATAGAATAATTAGTTCCTACAATTGATAAGAGATGGCGCTGTACGTTTTTAATTATAACCTCCCAAGGCAGACAATATATTGAGTGCAATAGCAGAGTGGAAGTGTTATATATTATACAAGACAATATTTAACATTAGATAAGGTCTTATCACAGCCCTCTTTTACTCCTATCAGATCATAGTTGATTCCACTGTATTGTTCCTCGACAGATGGTGACACGTTCCATTACATCGTGGTGGGTGGAGGATCTGCTGGGAGCGTGCTCGCGAACAGACTCACGGAGGACCCAGATGTCAAGGTTTTGTTGGTAGAAGCTGGCGGAGATCCTCCAATAGAATCAGTGGTATTTATTTATCCCACGACTACTAAAAACGTAATAGTGGTTACCTACTAGCTTTAACTTGACTGGCTACGGGACTCGGGACTCGGGACTCGGGACTCGGGACTCGGGACTCGGGACTCGGGACTCGGGACTCGGGACTCGGGACTCGGGACTCGGGACTCGGGACTCGGGACTCGGGACTCGGGACTCGGGACTCGGGACTCGGGACTCGGGACTCGGGACTCGGGACTCGGGACTCGGGACTCGGGACTCGGGACTCGGGACTCGGGACTCGGGACTCGGGACTCGGGACTCGGGACTCGGGACTCGGGACTCGGGACTCGGGACTCGGGACTCGGGACTCGGGACTCGGGACTCGGGACTCGGGACTCGGGACTCGGGACGCGGGACGCGGGACTCGGGACTCGAGACTCGGGACTCGGGACTCGGAACTCGGGACTCGGGACTCGGGACTCGGGACTCTTATGGGTGACCCTAAAGTACTCATCTCAAGTTTAGTGACACCACCATGTCATAATATTTTATAATATTTCTTTTTTCTAGACACCCGGGTTGATGACGTACTTATGGAATTCACATGTGGATTGGAACTACACAAGCGTACATGACAACTATTCAGCTAGGTGTCGCATCAATAAAGTGTATAATCTAACTTCTGGCAAGATGCTGGGTGGTGGTAGCAGCATAAACTACATGGCTTATTTAAGAGGAGACCCAGTAATCTACGATTCTTGGGCAAGCATAACAAACGATGTTACTTGGAGCTTCGAAAACGTACTCCCATATTTCAAAAAGAGCGAAAGATTAGAAGACGAGGAAGTGTTACACTCCAGGAGTAGAAATCTGCATGGTACCAAAGGATATATGGGAGTGACGAAGCAGAAGAATGCAAAATCTATTCCATTTATTGAGGCTTTGCAGGAAATAGGGCAAAAAGTTGTTCTCGATCTAAATGGAAATAGATTAGGTTATGGTGAACTGATGTTTACCAAGTCCAATGGGGTCCGGCAAAGCACTGCGCAGGCATTTCTTTCTCCGATCATCAATCGAAAAAACTTGTTCGTTCTCAAACATGCATTGGCAACTAAAATTATTTTTGATAAATTCAAAAATGCTGTAGGTGTACAACTGATTAACGAAAAGAATGAAGAAATACAAGTTAAAGCTGACCTTGAAGTTATCGTGTCATCAGGAGCTATCAACTCACCGAAATTGCTTATGTTGTCTGGAATAGGTCCAAAAAAACACTTGCAAAAATTCCAAATACCTGTAGTTTCAGATTTACCGGTTGGACAAAATTTACGCGATCATATATCTGTCTGCCTAGTACATACACTAGGAGAAGCAAACAATTCGTCTAGTCCTCAAAACCCACATGAAATTCCAATATCTATAGTCAACGGTTTTGTGTCTATTGACAATACGCCGTACCCAAACTACCAAGTTCTCAATCTGATTTTGACAGCAGATGAAACTGTAATATTCTGCGGGTTACCATACGGGTTTGAATATGACATCTGCCAGAAGTTATACGAACAAAGTAAAGGTAAACAAGTATTGTATTCCGTGGTCATTGATGTGGGAAGAAAGTCTACTGGTCAAGTGTTACTGCGAAGTCGGGACGCAACAGAGAGTCCCATTGTCGAATTGAAACCGTTTTCAAAGCGTGTCGATTTAGACAACAAAGTTAGATATATTCGTGACTTCTTGAAAATTCAAGACTCATCTTATTTGAAGAGGAATAAAGCGGAGCTGTTCCGGCCTGATTGTGTGAAAGCCTTACGGGAAGGTAGCGATGAGTACTGGCAAGGGTATGCCATATGTATGTCTACAAGCACATTCCATTACGCTGGAACTTGTGCCATGGGGTCTGTTCTAAACAACCGCCTTCAAGTACTTGGAGTGAACAGACTAAGAGTGGTAGACGCAAGCTCCATGCCGCTTCTTCCGACAGCCAATCCTAACCCTGCCGTTATAATGGTAGCTGAGAAAGCAGCTGATATGATTAAGGAGGATAATGATTTAAATTGTAAATAGGCTCAGTGTTACGAAAACAAATGGCAATTATTTTAATTTAATTACTAGAATCGATAAATCATTATTATCTAAGCGCAATTAAGTCAAGCAATTTACTAAGTTTACTGGATTTCAGCTGTCAAGAAAATAAATGTGCCTATTTCAAATAAATTACGAACGTAGTAAATGTCTTTAGAAATTTAATATAAATCATTACAACTAGCTCGGGTAAGTAACCTCTGTTATATTTATGTCGACTTCTTTGCGTGTTCGCTGATTTATAAATATTTGAGAACAAATAAATACCTATTCAAATTCAAAAGACATTTACTACGTTCGTTCTTAAGTGCAAGTTTATAAGCGAAGTAGTTGCATTATTAGATTCGGGTGTAGGGGTGTGCAGTAACTAAGAGTAACAATATTAATAAAATTTATTAAACATTACAAGTTTTTTTTTTATCTCTCTAATGACATTGAGTTGGCGATCAATTCGATATGACTATCGAGTTGATCTTTGTTTTGTTTTGCCTGTATGTGTTGTATAGTGTTGCGTAGATATTGGTAGCATTTCCAACCTTTACTTGTGCTAATGATAAGTTAAGGGAAACCTGTTATTGGCTATACTGAGTATCAATTAATGTTTGTTAACGTTGTATAAAAAATACGTTGTTGGTTTTCTCAATAAAGTAAAATAATTAAAAAGTACCTTCTTTAACATAATTTACCTATAACTTTTTCATATTGTAAACAGCTGTAGATAGACCTGCAACTATTGGTATCAGGGCTTGATAACGTTACCAATTTCACATTGTAAGTAACGTTAAATAACGTTATTTCATAAAGATACGTTTTGAACGGTAAAATAGTTAACGATAAGTCAGTAGCAAAACTACATTTTAACGTTAATTTATAACGGTAACATGTAACAGAACTAATACATTAACGTTATCTAGTAGGTAACAAAACTGTAGTTAAACTGTTCTGTGGAAAAACATTAAAAGGGAACGATATTAATAACGATATTTGTACTTCGTTTGTTACTTCTCCGACGCCGCCGCTTAACGCTAAATTCTTGGACATTCGTTTCCCAAAATTCATAATAGAGTAAATTATTTAGGGTAACAGATCCATTTTCGAAATATGTTTTACGAAAATAAAACAATAATATTTACATTATTGAATAATTTGCAATTTTGATGAATAGTACGGCAGCGAGTAAAATACAGCAGTTGAGAGAATATTAGACAGTGGTTTAAATAAACCAGAATCAATTCGTTACCAATAAAAAAAAGTGACAATAACAAAATAGATAGATACATTTATCGGTAAAATTATTAAAATATAACGTTAATAAGAGCTGTAACGGTATATCATACGTAGGTATATTTGACATTGTTTTTTTAGTATCGTCACCTCAGCCAGGTGAATGTAACGCAACCATATTTTTAACGGTGTTCCAAGCCCTAGATATATACAGAATTGCATTTAAATGTAGGTATACCTACTACAGCTTACCACTGCATTGCTTTTATAAAAAGGAAAAAAAGATTTATCATTCTATGCAGCATAGCATTAGTTGACCCACAGAGTTGACCGACTAATCGAAGCATAGCCTATGCTCGGTAATCCATCATTTTATCGCAATTCCTTACAACGATTTTCATTACCCATAAAACGATTCGCAGAACTTTTTGCATAATATTTAACAAATTCTAAAATAAGGTTACATCGCAATTTCATTTCCTCAAACACAGTTCATCGTTATTTCTTTTCATGTTTCATACATTTTATCGAAATAATGTTACATCGAAGTTTTGTTACCCATATTTTTGTTTCATCGTAAGTTTCAGTTTGCAAAATATTTTTAAGAAACGTTTTTCGATGATATAAAACAGCGATGATTACCTATTCGCTGAATTGAAATAAAAAATAAAAAAATTCTTGGAATGGTTTCCGGTAAAATGAAATGAGACATCAAAAAAATCTGTATTCTAATAGACACCCTCTATGCTCCGATTAGTCGGCCGACTAATCGCCCGTCCGTCCGCCAGTCCGGCTGTAGATATACCGTAATGGCCCTTGAGGAGCGCCGGCGAGATCTTAATTGCGTCTACATTGCTTTGTGGCGTCTGTCGTCCTCAGCTGTTTATCACACCGATTCTGTAACTATAGCACGAGAGCTGGTGGTATATCGACCTTCACTCATCTCATAAGCAGATGAGACATCTTGTTTTCGAAATACACACCTTTTTTTTGTATTTTTCCCGAGAGAAATCCTCATGTCGCCGGGGAGTGTGTTATGTCGGACTCTTACCGGCTAAAACCCCCGGGTCTTCCTTCTCTGCCGCATAAAGTTTCACGGGTGGTAAGCGTACGCTTGCGCAATGTCCGACGCACTCAGCGTCGATGCAGGCGATTGAAGCGCCTTACCTGTCGCCTACACAATCACACATTGTTCGTTACACTATAGAAACTTTGGGGACCAGAAAAACAATTTCACTATTACCGCTCTCTCGTTATACTACTGTTGCCCGCGTCTTCGTATGCGGATGCTTCGTATACTTGGGAGAGATGGACCGAAACGAAAAAAGAAAGTTGTATGAAGAAAGTTGTTGTATATACAGCACTGTATGATTATTCACTTCACAATCTGGTAATAGAGATGAATATTGGATCAAGAAACTATCATTCCATTTAGTCCGTCAGTTACCTACATTACACAAAAAATACAAGACACATATTTTTCGATTTATTAAGTTAACAAAAAAAAAAAAAAAAAAAGAGCGGTGTCAGCTCAATGGTAAGGACACGCGCCTCTTAACCGAGGAGTGCGGGTTCAAACCCCGGCATGTACCTCTAGATTTTAAAAAATCTATGTACATATTTATACCACTAGCTCGACGGTGAGGGAAAACATCGTGATGAAACCTACAAATTCAAACAACTTTGAATTTGTAACCATGATCCAAAAATTGTCTGGTTCCCCTATCTTAGGGTTACGAAGGTCAGATCGGCAGTCGCTTCAACGTAATTACCAGACTCGCTAAATCCTGGATCATGGTCTAAGCGGACCCCGTCTAAGCACGGGACATACCGCTAGGAAGATGATGATGATAAGTTAACAAAAAATTACAAAGATACAGAGCATCCAAATTATGGAGTGGGCCTGTGACGTCACTTTCATGTAAAAATTGTACCTAGCTGTGACGTCACGCGCAACTTGAAAGTATTGTAACTTCGTCATTTGACAAATGAATGAAAAAAATACGTGTTTAATATTTTTTTGTAATATAACTGACGGACTGAACAGATTTTTTAGTTGCCTCGCATTACATTGACTGCTAATCTAACCCTAATTATGAGAACTAGATAGACTATTTTTATTAATACTATTTGATATCTACCGGTATCGTTATCGTATCAAAAATTGTTCCGGTTGCCGTAAACCTGGTATCCCAGCTTGCACGCCACAATCGTCTAAATGGGAACATTTATAACAGGCTCGGGTTTTGCGGCAGATTATTGCTTGTTATTAGATTCCAGCGGACACACTTTGTTGCAGCTACGGGAAATAGCCGTGTGTACTCAGGCCGCTTGGTGAAACGTGTCTATTGTCATAACAATTGTTATCCATACTATACTAATATTATATACCTAATTCCATACTAATAGGTACTTAGTAATATTATAAAGTTAAAAGTAGTTCCTGAACTATAAACTATAAAGTAGTTCCTGAGATTAGTGCGTTCAAGCAATTTTCTTTGCTTGAACGCGCTAATCTCAGGAACTACTGGTCCGATTTGAAGAAATATTTCAGTGTTAGATAGCCCGTTTGTCGAGGAAAGCTCTAGGCTATATAACATCCACCATAAACGCGGGTGAAACCGCGGGCACAGCTAGTGGGGTTATAGGTAGGTATAGGTAGGTAGGTAATAGTTTGACTGGCCCGTAGGTCGAGCGGTTAGAGACCCTGGCCACGAAATCAAGGGTCGCGGGTTCGAATCCCGCTAGGGGCAAATATTTGTGTGATGAACATGGATATTTGTACTCGAGTCATGGATGTTTATAAACGTATTTAAGTATGTCTATCCGTTCACCTATTATCCATAGCACAAGCTTATAAGCTTAGTTTGGGACTAGGGAATTGGTGTGTCAGTCTGAAGAATTATAGAAGAATTATAATTATTATAATAAAGTGGGTATTTTTTGGTCCTTTCGTCGCGTGATTAATTTGTAGAGGCTATATACGTATAAGGTAGATTTTTACTTCTTACGTACAAATATCATCCCGTCCGTAATCCCCGAAGAGGTTTTTATATCTGGAAGGAAAAATGCTAAGATCATTATCTTTATTTATTGATACCATCACGCGCTTTAATAAAGAATAGCAAACCCTTCAAACAGTCCCCTCTTTCCCACTGGGCACTTTGGGCACGTGCCCAGGGCCCCCACGATCTAGAAGGCCCTCTAGTTCTAGATTACCTACCAATAGATCATCGAAAATTATTTAGCACAACATATTTACTAATGTGCCCAGGGCCTCCATTAAGTTCAAGACGGCCCTGCCTTCAAACAGTTCTAGTCAAGCATAAAATTGAGTTATGTCAGCTAACATTTGTGGAAAAGTTCTGACAGTTAGCTAGTCTGCCGCTTACACAATCACAAACCCAATACCCAGTACACCATTAGTAGCTTTACGACGTGCTACCCAAGAAACACAGCCCAGCTGGCACTCTTTCGGGAAGAGTTGGCGAGACGAAATGAATGCAATGAATATTAATGTTTTGTCAAGGCGTCTTTTTCAAGGAAGCATCATATCTTACCAATTAACATTTCAGCAATAAAACATTATTGATAATGTCAACCCTTACAAACTGACGGTAAACAAAATTGTGGTAGTCCCATGTTGGTCTGGGACTTAAAAAGAATGTGCCAACTGTGTTTCTTGCTTAGCATGTCGTAAAATGCGACTAATTGTATATTGGGTTTTGGGTATGTGATTGTGTAGGCGACGAGCCAGCCACTTGTCACTACTTTTTCTCAATTTTCCATCTAACCCAGCCCATTGTCCCATGTTGGAACTGGGACTTAAAAAGAATATGCTAACTGTGGTTCTTGGCTAGCATATCATAGAAGGTAACTAATGGTACATGGCTGAATGTGGTTAAAGGGGCCTGCTGCCCCTTTGACTCTGCCTACCCCTTCGGAGATTATGAGCGTGATGTTATGTATGTAAAAAAATATTAAAACATAAAGGCCTGGACAATGTATGATATTAATATTTTTTAGATAAATCGTCAAATTGAGAAGATAAGATTAAACTATTAGTTCGGTTCGATATCCTGAAGAAGAAACAAGAAATCAAGCTCTTTTAAGAATCTTCATCTAACATATAAATTATTGAAATGTCTGTTTGTAATACAGCTTATTACTAATAGAGAGGATTCTCGTTTCTATTATTTATAACAAACCAGATTTAGGTTTTAATCCCCCTATTTCTGTAAATTTTCAAAACGGCTGAACAGATTTTGATGAGACTTTGATACAAAAAAACACAAATAGAATTCCAGACTAGACAAAAAAATATAATTTACTTTATATTTAGTGTACACTAGCCGTCGTATTAAATTATGTCCAACAGCAGTAAAATGCACACAGATTCATCAAAGCCAACCGCTTTTTATTTTGAGGGAAAACAAAGGAGGCAAGGTCGTTTACCTCTGATAGTGACTATTTAAACGACAGGATGTTTTTAATGCATTGTAATTTAATTATCGTGAAAGTAAGGCAATTTACTCATAATGGACGTAGCTCAGGTAATTTCACAAATAACAACTGTTCAGAGTGCTCTAAAGGTGATCGCTCTGTTGCATCTGACGTCATATCGATATCCCCAGCAAGCGCATGTAAAAAGTAAGTAATAATAATGTCCTCCTAGCCGGTATTGGTCACGGCAGCCAATCTTAACAAGGATTAGCCATCTGCGCAGGAGATATTATAGTCTATAAGTGTGTGCGCAAACACAGGTGCACTCTCTATTCCTTCACTCTCATAGTCCGGTGAGATGGCAATTCGAAATGGCCGGAGAGAGGTTAGGCGCAAGACCAACGGCTTAACGTGATAACCTGTTTATTGGTGAGAACTCTATTCGATGTGATGGTATAAGCATAAATAGGAATAGCAGATACCATTATATACATTGATCTAACTACGAAGTAAGTAGTTTAAGAATTTGTGTAACGGATATAAGATTCAACAGTGGTATTCCAAGTATGCACTTTAATATTAGATATTAACACCCAGACACAGAACGACAAGAAGTGTTCATCACACGAATGTTTACCATATGTGGGGATCGAACTGATAACACTTGCCGAATAGGACAAGGTCACTATTGAATGCGCCATCGAGCCAGTCAAATGTATTTATGTATTTTCACAGATAAGGATGCTTTTGACTACATCGTGGTGGGGGCCGGGTCGGCAGGGAGCGTGGTGGCTAACAGGCTCACGGAAGACCAGGATGTGACCGTGTTGCTAATTGAGGCTGGGGGAGATCCTCCCTTAGAGTCCAATGTGAGTATTCAGAGTAGATATGTAACACAACCGCTGCTAGATATGATACACATCTACACTTGTACATTAATAAAGAGGAAAGATTTGTATTTTTGTATGTTTGTAATTCAAAACTCCTGTACCGATTTCAAAATTTCGTTCACCATTACAATGCTAGTTCTGAGTACATATGTCGCATCACCCCGTATATTTCAAAATTTAAAAAAATATCTACCTGGGCGGAGCCGGGACAGGCTACTAGCCGGTAACGAATAAAACGATACTAAGAGAAATTTATTAATTTAGGGTTATGCCTCGACCCTAAGTGGGATCACCTATAATTTAAAATTTTGCAAGTTTAGTCATTACATTCTAAAACATCATAATATAAGATCGCTATACGATAATTAGTCTTATAGATGAATAACTTATGTTTCAGCTACCCGCAACTTTTCCATATCTAATAAAGTCCCATTATGATTGGAATACTAACATATCGGACGGCAATTACGAGTGTCATGTTGATAATTTGAATACAATGTCCCATGGAAAAGTATTAGGAGGATCAAGCAGCATCAATGGCATGTACTTCGTGCGAGGATCACCGCACGACTTCGATACATGGGCTCGTATCACAGGTGATGACACATGGAGCTATAACCACGTGCTTCCGCATTTTATAAAAAGCGAGAGATTAGAAGACCCCTCTATTTTAAATTCTCCCACTAGCGCTTTGCATGGAACAGAAGGGCCTATAGGTGTGACAATGAAAAGCTTTCCGCAAATGCAAAAGTATCTAGAAGCTATGAAAGAGCTTGGTCATGAAATCAACCCAGACCCAAACAGCAATAACACTCTAGGATATTCAAATAACCCAGTCAATGTAGGCGATGGCATTCGTCAAAGTACAGCCAACACATTTTTGTCACCAGCAAAAGATCGCCGGAACCTTTACGTGCTCAAGAATTATTTAGCCACTAAAATACGCTTTCAAAACATGAAAGCTGTCAGCGTTGATGCTCTTGATTATAAAGGTCAAAGACATACTTTTTTTTCTAAAAAAGAGATCATAGTATCATGTGGAACCATCAAAAGTCCACAGTTACTGATGTTATCTGGAATAGGTCCTAAGACACATCTAAAAAAAATGGGTATTATCCCAATTGCTGATCTTCCTGTTGGCAAGAACTTGAAAGATCATAAAGGGTTGTTTCTTGCTTATGCGATGGGCCCCGCCGATCCTAAGTTGCCAGTGAATCCCCATGAATTTGCATTGCCATCGATATTTGGTCAAAGCGCTATAAACAAGTCGCAAAAATATCCAGATTATCAAACCTTTCTCGTTCAAAGCACACCAACTGAACTAGTCACTACGTGCGCTTTTGTGTCTGCATACAATACAGATATCTGTCAAAATTTATATGAGAGGACTGAAGGGAGAAACGTCGTCTACGTTTATCTTGTAATATTACACCCGAAATCCCGAGGGTATATATTGTTGAAGAGCAAAGATCCTAAGGAAAGTCCGTTAATATATTCAAATCCTTTTGATAAAAAGATTGATTTAGAAAATATGATTGAGTATGTCAAAGAATTTGTTCCTATAGTGAATACAACGTACTTCAAGTCTGTGGGAGCGGAATTTTTAGAGTTGGAGAAATGTGCATATCTAGATTTTGGTACAACGGAATACTGGCGATGTTACGTGAGATGTTTAATAACTTCGTTTTGGCACCCCGAGGGCACGTGTGCTATGGGCTCGGTGGTGGACAGCCGGCTGCGCGTGCGCAAAGTCACGGGTCTCAGAGTAGTGGACGCCAGCATCATGCCCACCACCTCCAGTGGAAACCCTAACGCGCCCACTATTATGATCGCCGAGAAAGCAGCTGACATGATAAAAGAAGATAACAGAAATGTTTGTTGATATTGTATTAAAAAAAAAATTACAAGTTTACTTGAAATTTTCAAGCAACACGTGAACACGGAACATTGGTTTTTAGAAATCATAAATATCTACTTACTTTATTTGCCAGTATGTTACATATAACCTTTATCATCATCTTCCTAGAGTTATGTCCCGTGCTTAGACGAGGTCCGCTTAGACCATGATCGAGGATTTATCGAGTCTGGTAATTACATTGAAGCGATTGCCGATCTGACCTTCGTAACCCGAAGATAGGGGAACCAGACTATTTTTGGATCATGGTTACAAATCCAAAGTTGTTTTGAATTTGCAGGTTTCGTCACTATGTTTTCCTTCGCCGTCGAGGGAGTGGTATAGATACGTACCTACCTAGACTTGAAAAATCCAGAGGTACGTGCCCGGGTTTGAACCCGCACTCCTCGGTTAAGAGGCGCGTGTCCTTACCATTGAACTACCACCGCTTCTAACGCGGTGTATGTTACATTATAACCTTTATATGAACTTAGAATAGTAGCTGTGTATGGCAAAGCCAGTGGTTTTTTTTTTGATGGAATCATTCGATGGCATCGAAAGAGACCAAGGCTGCCATTGCGGATGGTCCAACCCAGCAATGTATTTTCGTGATGTTGAACCCTGAGCTCCGCGTAGGGATGAGCCTGGAGCCTCTCTTTACACCATGCAAGCAAGGGTTCGACAAGCACAGGTGAAAGACGCCAAAAGGTAGTTATACTAATACATATAAACTAAAATGGTAGCTGTCTTAGAGTGTGGATTGTTATCCATTTTTTTAACTTTTTCTTTTAACTGCATTAAACAATTTAAATATTTTTCAAATAACAATAAATAACCACATGTTTTATCTTTTAAATACTTGTTTTTCCAATACCTTAATTATATTATTGATTACGCTTTTATGTTCTTAGTAAATTCTATTGCTTCATTCTAGCGAATCGTAGCTCACATTTTATATCAAATGTATTCAAAAAAAATCACATAACATTTAAATTAAAGTGATAAAAACACCATGACGAAAAAAATAGAGAAACCACAGCGTAAGAACATTTCCACTCAACATGGTTTGAATGACTACGGTTTAATATAGGTTCATGGTGCAGAGATACCGCACTCATTCTACAAACACGATATATAATACAAAAGATAAATAAATTAATTTTTAAGTAACTTACTAAAAATTTCACGCCTTCCCTTGCGGTGTGGGCAGAGAGAACTGAACGGCATATGGCACACACCTCACTGTTTCTTCAACATTCATGATCCTTTCCATACAAGTAACTGTTTAAATAAACCAATCGCATTTTCAAATACTCTGTTATTGTCATTTGTATTATGAACGTTATTCACAGTTTATATCAAAGTTTAGTAAATAGACAATTTATATAACGCAAAATAAACAACATTTACATTATAATTCCGAAGATAATAGACATGCGAGTATTACAATTGTTTACATTCAATACAATAGAATACTTATAGGTATTTTAAGTTCGTGATAAAGGAAAACCAGTTGCCTAAATATTGAACATCAAAACATGCTGTTCCGAAGAAGAATTAGTTCTTTTTGAATAGTAGACAATATCGAAAATAATATAATTCAAACAAAACGTAATATAAATTGTTTTAAAATATATGTAAAGAAGTACCTATTCGTTTTTTGTTTGTTACTGAATCCTAGTTTAGCGACGTGAATGGTAAGTAAGATACCGGTCATTTTTACGAAGAGAGAATATATTTCCATATTGAATTTTGATGCAATCTTTCTATCATCTTCCTAGCGTTATGTCCCGTGCTTAGACGGGGTCCGCTTAGACCATGATCCAGGATTTAGCGAGTCTGGTAATTACATCGAAGCGACTGCCGATCTGACCTTCGCAACCCTAAGATAGGGGAACCAGACAATTTTTAGATCATGGTTACAAATTCAAAGTGGTTTGAATTTGCAGGTTTCATCACGATGTTTTCCCTCACCGTCGAGCTAGTGGTATAAATACGTACATAGATTTGAAAAATCCAGAGGTACATGCCCGGGTTTGAACCCGCACTCCTCGGTTAAGAGGCGCGTGTCCTTACCATTGAGCTACCACCGCTTCAGATGCAATCTTTCTATAATAGTATCTTATGTACAATACATATCTACATAACATCACGCCCATAATCCCCGAATGGGTCGGCAGAGTCCAAGGGGCAGCTAGCCTCTTCAACCACATTTAGATAATATAAAACTGGGCTGGGTTAGATGGAAAATTGTGATAAAATAGTGATAAGTGGCTAGCTTGTCGCCTACATATATACATACGCATAACCCGATATACCATTAGTATGTGTTTATTCGAGAAGATAACTAGTTTGTGCTGTGGATTTGGGATTAGAGATAATACCTTATTCCTTATTTTTTTATCAAAGTTCCCTTGGAACTCAAGGTATTATTTTAATTTAATTTCCGAAACAAATAACAATTAATTAAAAAGGAAATTACCTTGCACCAGTGATAAAACTAACCCTTTGAAGGCGCAGTGTAGTTTTCTCTTTGTTCATGAAGCCTTTTCTTTATTTAATTGAATAGTGTCTAACTTATAAAACTCCCGTGTGTTTGTGTAACATTTCAATATGTGCAGTTAAAAAAAAATGAGCGATGGCATATATCTAAAATGTGCATTACATTCGATTAAAAAAAGCGATTGCTTCAATTTATACTTAATACGTAAGATAAATACGTACTAAATTTTATTTCTTGTAATAAGTGTTTTGTTGTAAATTTGTTTTAAACTAAAAGCGGTTGGAGCTTCTTTGGATTCTCCTAATCCTATCAAGAATAGGCAAGATGACTAAAAAAATCTATTTAGTCCGTCAGTTAGATTATTAAAAAAAATATTGAACACGTATTTTTTATTCATTTGTCAAATCAATTTTGATGAAGATACAATGCATTCAAGTTGCGCGTGATGACACGCTTCCGTACAATTTTTACTAAAGAGAGACGTCTCTTTATCTTTGTGATTTTTTGTTAATTAAATAAAGCGAAAAATATGCGTTTAGTATTTTTGTATAATCTATGACGGACTAAATCTATACTTATAATAAATCTGTAGAGAGGTCAATTCTGTACATGAAATATATTTTCAAAATAACTATCAGGGGGTGATTAGTGATGCCAATAATGCAATCAGTAAAATTTTTGTCTGTCTGTCTGTCTGTCTGTCTGTCTGTCTGTCTGTCTGTCTGTCTGTCTGTCTGTCTGTCTGTCTGTCTGTCTGTCTGTCTGTATGTTCCTTATAGAAACAAAAACTACTCGTCAGATTTTAACGAAACTTGGTACAATTATTCTTCATACTCCTGGGCAGGTTATAGTATACTTTTCATCACGCAGTAGGAGCAGAGAATTGAAGGGAAATGTTGGGAAAACGGGAGAAGTTACTCCATTTTTTAAGCTTCCGTCGCGTGTGCAGCCTTAATGGTTAAAGTTACATAGAAATCATGTATGACGGAAATAGTCTTTATAATATTAAATATTAACCATAAACGCGGATGACACCGCTGGCACAGCTAGTATAATTATATTTTTAATATGTTGATATGTTTAGGGTTATATTATTAACTAAACTGATACAACGCAATAGCTGATATCGACTTATTTAAATGTGGGAAATGTTTTTCATTCTATGTAGTTACAAAACTCCACCTCAAATAAAATCGTTGTCTTGTTCAAACATGGATGTGGCCCGGGTCGTCTCTCGAATAACAACGATACAGGGTGCTCTGAGAGTGATAACATTGTTACAACTGACGTCATTTCGATATCCATTACAAGCCAACGTCAAAGGTAAGGAATATTATTTTGACAGCCCCGTTGGTAAAGTGGTCAGAGAGTCTGGCCACGAAACCGAGGGTCGCGGGTTCGAATCCCGCTAGGGGCAAATGTTTCGTGTGATAAACATGGGGATTTGTACTCGAGTCGTGGATGTTTGTTTATAAATGTATTTAAGTTTGTATCACCTAGTATCTAAAGCACAAGCACAAGTACAAGTTTAGTTTGGAACTAGGGAATTGGTGCCTGGAGATTTTTTTTATTTATTATTTTGATGGGTCGGCTGCTTATAGCATTTCTTGACCTCCGGTCACATGGGGTATTGGAATAATTCACGGCTTGAAGCAACTGCCGATCTGACCTCCGTAACCCTTAGATAGGGGAATCAGGCAAATCGGATTATGGTTACACATCCATAGTTATTAGAATTTGAAAGCTTCATTACGATATAATCTCTCACCGCTGAGCTAATGGTAATAAATACGTACATAGGTTTTGAAACAGCCAGAGCCTGGATTTGAATCCACATCACTCGGTTAAGACTTAAGAGGCGTGGGTCCTTACCATTGAGCTACCACCGCTCTCTGAAATGAATAACCTCATAATGTATATTCCATTGAAAATATTTTTGGTTTCCTATTTATAGATGGAGCCACATTCGACTACATAATTGTAGGTGCTGGATCAGCAGGATGCGTTCTGGCGAGCAGGCTGACGGAGGACCCGGGAGTGTCTGTGCTCCTCATAGAAGCTGGTGGGGATCCCCCGCTGGAATCGATTGTAAGTAATTTTGGAAAATTTGTTGGAAACATTTTTTGGAAAGTTTTTAGTTTAAAAATTATAACTGGATAACGAACGTATTCTGCTCTCAAAACTTTGCTACGTCTACTGTTTCTTTGAAGAAGGTTAAAATTATTAAAGGGTATAGATAGATAGATAGATAGATAGATATTCTTTATTGCACAAAAAACAGATACAGAATTAATGATACAGACAAGTACAATACAATTTAGGCGGTCTTATCGCTAAAAGCAATCTCTTCCAGACAACCTTCAGGAAGAGGAAAATAAGCTTATGAAAAGAGAGGGGTAGGGCCGTGCAGTAAATCATGGTAATAAAATAAAAAAGGGGGGGATACAAAAATAAGGGCGATAAGGTATTTACCTATGAAATATTTATATTGTCATCATTACCATCAGGCTACTGGAGTCCACTACTCGATATAAGTCCTTTCTATATTGCACCATTTAGTGTCTTATTTCTATCACAAAATGTTATGCATCGTGGATAGTCAGATACAGCGCAGTTCAGTATTCTGTATTTAATGAGATCGTGTATTTAATAAATAAAATAGATTCACCGTACTAAATTTATTTAGGCTTCAAGTACACGATGCCGGAACCGCACCGGCGCCGGACCGCATGTTTGTGTATACGTATGAAAACCGCGCCTGCGCCGCACCGAGACCGCGTGTTGTATTTTGATGCTGAGTGAGCCACGATTACTGCGCGGCGCCGGTGCGGCGCAGGCGCGAAATTCATTCGTAAACACAAAATTGCGGTCCGGCGCCGCTGCGGTTCCGGCGTCGTGTACTTGAAGCCTAATTGGCATGAAACTCACTAATAAATACAACACTGATTTGATGATCACTAATACAACTATTTAAAAAACTTTACAATACGTTTCTTTCTTTTTATATCCAGACCCTATGATAGTTACCAATCTAAACTCATCATCCTCTTGCCCTTCTCCCAGTTCATCTGGGGTCGGCGCAGCATGTCTTCATTTTCCATACGTCCCGGTCAGCCGTCATCAAGCTATCCACTCCCATTTCTCTCATATCATCTTTCACACAATCCATCCATCTCTTATTTGGCCTTCCTCTTCCTCTCCATCCACTAACATTCATACTCATCACTCTCTTTGTCACGTGTTCTTCCTCTCTTCTCATCACATGCCCATACCAAGATAAACGGTTTCCTCTCATCTTATCTACCACTGGTGCCACTTTCATACTTCCTCTTATATATGTATTTCTTATCTTGTCCATTCGCGTCACTCCACACATCCACCTTAACATTCTCATTTCCGCTGCATGCACTCGTCTTTCATCCGTCTTCTTCACGGCCCAACACTCCGATCCATACAGTAGGGCAGGTCGTATTATCGTTCTGTAGATTTTGCCCTTAATCTTTAAGGACATCCGTGAATCGCATGTTGTTGCAGTGACCTGCCGCCATTTCATCCAACCTGAGTTGATTCGATGCCTAACATCCCTGTCAATACCGCCGTCACCTTGCACGAGAGACCCGAGGTACCGAAAGTCGGAACAGACCGGTACGGACGTTCCGGCAAGGGTAATGGGAAATGGGCTGGAGAGACCGCCAAAATCGCAGAACAGGTACTCAGTTTTGGTTCTGCTGATTCTTAGGCCAACACTCTCCAACCGTTGCCGCCATTCCTCCAATCTGTTCTGGACCTCCAGGGCATCTTCGGCAACTAGCACAATGTCGTCGGCAAACAACATACACCAGGGAGCCTCTTCCTGTATGTCCGATGTCAGCGCATCCATTGTCATCAGGAAGAGGTACGGACTAAGCGCTGAGCCCTGGTGTAAGCCCACAGCCACATTGAAACTAGCCGTAGTGCCGGCGGTTGATCGGACTTGGGTATTGCATCTGCTATACATAGCACGAATCAACTGCAGGTATTTCTCAGGCACACCTTTCGTCTTAAGGGCCCACCACAAAACCTTACGGGGAACGCGATCGTACGCCTTTTCAAGGTCAACGAACACCATGTGCAAATTCTTATGCGCCCGTCTATATTTCTCGCAAATTTGGCGAATGGCAAATATGGCGTCCGTTGTTCCTCGACCAGGCATAAACCCGAATTGGTTTTGTGAAATTTCGCTCTCTTCTCTCAAACGTCTCTCAATCACTTTTTCCCAAACTTTCATACTGTGCGAGATTAGCTTTATTCCTCTATAGTTGTTGCAGTCCTGCACGTCACCCTTGTTTTTAAATATGGGCACCAGTAGGCTGTTGCACCATTCCTCCGGTATTGATTCTTCGTGCAACAACATATTGAAGAACAAAGCCAACCACTTCCATCCATCCACTTTTAATATCTTCCACACTTCAACTGGTATTCCATCAGGTCCTATCGCTTTCCCCCTTTTCATTCCTCTCACAGCCATTTCCACTTCTTCCATACTTATATTTTTCACCAATCCAACATTTGTCCCTGGGTCTTCTAACACTTCATTCCATTCATTCTCTTCATTCATAAGTCTTTCAAAATAATTCTTCCATCGCACTTTTATACTATTCTCGTCCGTCAGCACCTTTCCTGTTTCATCCCTTACACACTTTATATGCATTACATCCCTCGTCTTTCGTTCTCTTGCCTTTACCATTTGGTACAGTCTTTTTTGCCCTGCAGGGCAATCCAGCTTACGGTAGAGCTCGTCTTGGGCTCTTCCTCGTGAGACTGCTACAGCTTTTTTGGCTTTTCTCTTGCATTCTATATATTCATTCTTCTTTTCTGCTTTCCATCTTTCATTACCTTCACCCATACTCTGCCATTCCTTAAATTTATTCTTCTTTTCTTTAAGTACATTTTGCACTTCTTTCGACCACCACCATGTATCCTTGTCTATCACACTTTTTCCATTTGTCTTTTTCCACCGAGAATATCTTTCGCCGCATTTCTTATACACCCTGCCATCTCATTCCAACACTCATTCACGCTTCGTTCTTTCATATCCCCCATTTCAATCATCTTATCTACCACTCTCTTTCTAAATTTGCTCACACACTCATCCTTCTCTAACATATGCCATTTTATCCTGGGAGGGGGCCGCTCCTTGTTCTTATTGGAGCGAAAAAATATTTTTGTGTCCATTATTAAGAGCCTATGTTGCGAGACCAAGTCTTCTCCTGGCAGCACTTTACAATTTCTGACGTGGTTAAGTCGGGAACGCCTAGTAAGAAAATAGTCTATTTGTGACTGATATGGTCCGCTTTTATAGGTAATTAGATGACTATTTGCCTTTTGGAACCACGTGTTTGTCACTGCCAGGTCGAAGGATGACGCAACTTGCAATAAAGTTTCGCCCTCTATGTTGCGATCTCCATATCCCCACCCCCCATGCACCCTTTCATAACTAACATTTATTCTTCCCACATGTCCATTAAAATCACCTCCTATGTAGATCTCCTCATGCGCCGGTACATTCATTATCACTGAGTCAAAGTCCTCCCAAAATTTCTCTTTTACACTTTCCTCACATCCAACCTGTGGCGCGTATACGCTCACAACATTCATCACTACATTCTCTATTATAACTTTCACAACTATCAATCGATCATTTACTCTCTTTACGTCCGTGACACTTTCTTTCAACCTATTATCCAACACGACACCCACACCATTCCTTTTTCCATCACTACCACAATAGTAAAACTTGTATCCCTCACCAATTTCTCTTGCTTTCATACCCTTCCACTTCGTTTCCTGCAAGCATGCCACATTTATCCTTCTTCTTTTTAATACATCCGCTAACTCTCTAGCTCTTCCAGTCATCGTACCAACATTCCAACTTGCATACCTCAATCTCATTTCCCGGGCTCGCTTCTTACGTTGCCCCCGCCCGGGGTGGTGCAACAACCCTTGTCCATTTCCCACAGGTGCCGGGTGCTGCTACCAATCTAAACTAATATATCTTATTAATAATTTAATTTTTTTTAGTGGCCAGGCCCCTCTCTTTATCAAACAAGAAGTTACCTTGACTGGAACTCTACTACATATGGCTGCAATTATGATTGCAATGCTGGTAATCTAAACAAAATTTCTCATGGGAAGGTCCTTGGGGGAAGCAGCAGCATCAATGGCATGGGCTACGTTAGAGGATCTCCGTATGACTATAATAAATGGGCTCGAATTACGGGTGACGAAACATGGAGCTATGACAGTGTGCTTCCATATTTTATTAAAAACGAAAGGCTAGAAGACCCCGATATATTGAATTCGGCTACTGGCGTTTTTCATGGAACTGAAGGACCTATAGGCGTAAGGACTTCAAAGTTTCCACGTATGCAAAATTATCTCAATGCAGTGAAAGAACTTGGCCATGAAATAAATCTAGACCACAATAGCAACTATACCATGGGATATTCATATAATCAAGTGAATGTAGCTGATGGCATTCGTCAAAGTACAGCAAATACTTACTTATATCAAGCTAAAGATCGTCGAAACCTTTATGTCCTTAAGAATTATTTGGCCACTAAAATTAATTTCCAAGGAAAAATAGCTAAAAGTATTGAAGCTATAGATGATAAATGTCAAAAGCATACTTATGCTGCTAACAAAGAGATTATTATATCGTGTGGAGCTATCAAAAGTCCGCAGTTACTAATGCTATCTGGAATTGGTCCAAGAAGGCATCTAAACAATATTGGAATTAATACCATCGCCGATCTACCTGTTGGCAAAAACTTGCAAGATCATAAAAGAGTTATCTTGATGTATGCTATGGATGCTTTAGATTCAAGACCACCACCTAATCCTCAACAACCTTCAAATCCCACAATTATTGGTTTCAGCGCTCTCAAGAAATCGCAACTGTACCCAGATTATCAAACTTTTCTCACACATGGCACACCAGATTCACTTCTAATTACATGCGCTTTTATATCTTTATTTAGACCAGATATTTGTCAAAGTTTCTTTGAAAGAAGTAAGGGGAGAAACGTTTTAATTGTCAATCTTGTGCCCCTTCGGCCCAAATCTAGGGGTCGTATCATATTAAAAAGCAAAGATCCCAAAGAAGATCCGTTGATATATTCGGAACCGTTCGCTGATATAAATGATTTGCAGGTGAAAATTGAAAGCGTAGAAGAGTTTTCTCGTATAATTAATACGACGTACTTCAAAAATGTTGGCGCTGAGTTTTTGGGGTTAGAAAAGTGTGCATATTTGAATGTTGGTACGAAAGAGTATTGGCGATGCTATGTGAAGTGTTTGACCTCCAGTTTCTGGCACCCTGTGGGCACTTGCGCGATGGGCCCAGTGGGCTCGGTGTTGGACAGCCGGCTGCGCGTGCGCGGGGTGGCGCGGCTGCGCGTGGTGGACGCCAGCATCATGCCCACTATGGTCAGTGGCAACACCAACGCTCCAACGATGATGATTGCTGAAAAGGCCGCTGATATGATAAAAGAGGATAACCGAAAAAAAAAAAATTTTTGAAGCCCTCATATTTTTAATTGATTTAGTTTTTCACTAGCTGTTACCTGCGTCTTCATCCACGTGCTTTTAAGAGTTTGGTATGTTTCATAAAGACTCCGTAAGTCCCCTGGATAAATGCAGTTTTCCTTTCTTTTCTCAAGCTTTAGGTGTGTAATATTTCAACGCAATCACTTTTGTAGTTTATTTGATTAAAAACGTATTAGATATTTTTCAATCAAATCTTTGACAATGGATTTATATATATAGATAGTAGTAGCTAATCTAGCTTTTCCTACCCTTTCGGATATTGCAGATATGAGGACTAATTAACTCCACGTGGCTAAAGTCATTGTTTTTGGTAGTTTTCTGAGAAAGTGTCTACTGTCATTCACAGAAACCATTTACTTCGCGAAATATTATTGAGCTACCAGTGCTCTTTTTTCTAAAATATTTTAGATGTGGGGAATATGAGGAATTGAAATGCGGGGAATCAAAGCTCACACATATTTTTTAAGGATTAAATTATATAAACAATATTGTGTTACACACTTATTATATAAATGTTAAACAAATTATACAATTAATGACTGTCGATGGTAAGAATAAAATGCAATAAAAACTGTCATATTATCCAGAGCAGACTTGCCCCTAAATGTGTCTTCTGTACCCATGCATGACTTATGTGTCAGTCATCGCTTGACTAAGCCATATTAGAATTAACTTTTGTTATATCTAATCTTACCTCCCACTTTTCAAAACTACCCCAAATGGCACGAATTATATCTCCGTATCGAATTCCTATGTTTTATGTATATAAAAAAAAAGTCGAGGTAAAAATGTATTTATCGAGTAAAAATAGTAGATTTTATATGCAAATACATATTAAAATTGTTATAATGCAGTAAGAATTATGTGTTTTTAATAACAAATAAATGAACAGTTTGTCGATTTATTTATGTTATTTATAACATATTAACATTCATTTATTATCCTCCTTGATCATATCGGCCACTTTCTCGGCGAGCATGATGGTGGGCGCGTTGACATTCCCGCTTGTAATGGTGGGCATGACGCTAGCGTCCACCACGCGTAGCCGCGCCACCCCGCGCACGCGCAGCCGGCTGTCCACCACCGAGCCCATCGCGCACGTGCCCACGGGATGAAACAGTGTGGTGACCAAACATCGTGCGTGGCAATTCCAGTACTCCGTACTTGTTACATCCAGACTGGCGCACTTCTTCAACTCCAAAAACTCTACTTCAACTTCCTTTGAGTAAGTCGTATTCATAAACCTTAAGAAATCCTTCAGAAGGGTTACTTCTTTATCTAAATCAAGTTTTTTGTTAAAAACCTTCGTGTAAATTAATGGATGTTCAGTAGGATTGGCACTTTTCAACAGAACATGGCCGCGAGATTTAGGATGGAGAAGCTTATGCAATGTAAAAGCTACTTGCTTGCCTTTACTTCTATCATAAAATTCCTGACAAATTTCGTTTTTGAACGTAAAATATATAGAACATAACTTCATCAGAGTGTCCGGATTTATTAAGAGGATTGTAGTTTGATAATCTGGAAAGGTCTGTGATTTATCCATTGCTACAAAACCTGTGATTGTTGGTAAAGGATATGCATGAGGATCTACCAGAGTTGATATTGCATTCGATGCGTTAAATGTGTGCACTACAACCACAGGGCTATGATCTTGAAAATTTTCGCCTACAGGAAGATCAGCGATGACTTTTATACCGAATTTTTTCAAGTGCTTCTTAGGACCGATTCCTGATAGCATAAGCAATTGTGGACTATTGATAGTTCCGCCTGATACTATTATTTCTTTTCTAGCTTTGAGCGTTATTTTTTTCGCATAGTTTTGTCCATATTTAATGACATCTACACTTTTTGCCACTTTATGAATGAAGTTTATTTTCGTGACCAAGTAGTTCTTAATGACATGAAGGTTTGGACGATCTTTAGCATCTGACAGGTAAGTATTAGCAGTACTTTGTCTCAAACCATCAGCTAGTGTTACTTGGGGTTGAGTATATCCTAAAGTAGAATTTCCATTTGTCTCCATGACTATATCATAGCCGAGTTCTTCAAAGGATTTCATGAAGTTTTCTGAGGCGTTGAAGTCAAGTTTTGTTAGACCAAGAGGTCCATTGGTTCCGTGAAATTTCCCGGTAGGAGAATTGAGGATAAGATAATTTTCAAGTCTTTCACTTTTTATAAAATAAGGCAGGACATTGTCATAATTCCACGTTTTGTCTCTTGCAATGCGAGCCCATGTGTTGAAGTCGTGGGGATTGCCACGTACGTGGCAGAGAAGATTTATACTGCTGCTTCCACCAAGGAGTTTTCCTCTGGTCAACCTTTCTACGTTATTCTTATGACAGCCATAAGCACAGTCGCTTGTGGTGTAGTTCCAGTCGACATGTGATCCAAAATTATAAATCGCCAACCCAGCTAACTGAAAGAAAGTCAAAAATGTAATCTATTGTTTATAATAAATTAGATGCCTCGGTGTTGAAATTAAAGTAGGGTAGGGGGTCTAATACACAAAAAATCATTAAAATCGGTCGAGCCGTGTCGGAGGAGTTCAACCACAAACACTATGACATTCGTGTCACAATATTTGTACATAAAATTACATACCTACATAACATCACGCCCATAATCCAGAGAGTAGGCAGAGTCAAAGGGACAGCAGGCCCCCTTAACCACATTCAGCCAAAAATAAAACTAGGCTGGGTTGGATGGAACATTGTGAAAAAGTAGTGACAAGTGGTTAGCTTGTCGCCTACACAATCACATACCAAAAGCCCCATATATCATTAGTCGCCTTCTACGACATGCTAGGCAAGAAACACAGTTGGCAAATTATTTTTAAGTCCCAGACCAACACGGGACAAATAAATATGTAAAATTATTGTAAAATAACTGATTTTACAGGGTGCCAACCCTTTGGGGGATTACGGACGTGATGATATGTATATATGTATAATATAGATATCCCCAATAACGAAAACGACGGAATTTTTATACCGCTACGCAATCCCGTGATAGGCAGTGTTCAAGGACCAATAAAGTGTCATATACAAAACAGGTAAGCATTGTTATTAACAAAATTTTACTGACATTTGACTCTATAGGAGGATCGCCACCAGCTTCTGTAAGGAGTACCGACACATCCGGATCCTCTGTCAGTCTGTTCGCCAGCACGCAGCCGGCAGACCCAGCGCCGACTATTATGTAATCGAATTCATCTCCATCTGAAATAGCAAAAAAAATTTTCACAATACTGAAAATATATTATATGTAATTTGTATGTGAAGATTTTTCTTTAAGAATACTATAAAAAAAATTAGCTAATATTAACCAGGTCAGACAGTATAAGACAGGCCGGTTGGTCAAATGTTCAGAGACCCTGGCCATAAATCAAAGGGTGCAAACATTTTTAGATTGCTTTAAAAAAAAAAATAGTCAGATGAGCAAGAAAAACCGTTACATCAATGGAATGGAATTGAATAGAATAGAAAAGCATTATTTGGCACACATACAAGGGATACAGATAAAAGCAAACAAAAAACAATAACAAAAGGAAAGAATATATATAACAACCAAAAATAAGGTGTGCCAAAACAGCGCCCGCTCAGCTCAAGTCGTGAACCACCTGATAGTCAGGTAGGTCACGACGCTGGTTTTCAGCGGGTACCAGGTCTACACCGCGCATCCGTCCCCTTCTCACGGTACCCAACCCAACATCACACATTTGAATTCTTATATATTATGATTATTAGGATTATTAGGACATTGTGTTTTGACATATTAATTAGTTAAATGTATATTCAGATATACCTACAGACTAGATGCCTGTATATCTGCAACATAACAAGAAAAAATTTTTTTTGCGCGGAACCCTAATTTTTTTTCTTAAAAAAGAATAACTTGAGTTACTCCTTGTAATACCAGTTATTTGTCAAAATCGGTTCAGCCGTGTTAGAGACTACCCGGACCAAACAGACAGATAGACGAAAACATTCGAAAATGTTTTTTTTAACTAATTAAACATCACAAAACATGTTTTTTCTAAAGTATACATTGTATATTCACATGTATTTTGTCTTGATTTTGGAAAAGTGAGAAATTATTGACCAAGAAACACAGCGTACATTATTTTTAACTTACTGACAAAATGGGTTTTTTTTTTTAAATATTAAATCCTGAAGAAAGAATTGAGTATGTAGTTTTTTTCTGGTAAATTGAACAATCATCTGCCTACCTCCAGGGGAAAAAGACGCGACATTATGAATATACCTATGTATGTAAATTGTGCAAACAAAGGAAAATTAAATACCCCAATACCCAATTAATATGATAATTAGTTATAAACTTAGAATGAGCCTAATGAGTCGATAACTAGGTAGGTATTTATTTGAGATGAAATAAAATATTTATTTTCTGCAAGTGGATTCATAAAAAAATTATTTGCACGTCAAATCATTATTCTGCCCTACCTCGACGTGAACGGCTTGCTGAGAAGAGGTGCCGCAATATACTTAACAGATGGCCTTTTTTAAATGCGAATCTGATTTTGTGATATTCTAAATAATATATTAGTATTAATTTAAACAAAACAAACAAATAAAATAATCCTTTTCGCTTTCAAATTTCAAATAGCAAAGACTAACTTGCCAGCCCCTTATTCTATAATAAATAGCGTTGCCCAGAGACCTACAAGACTCAAATCCCGGATCAGGCTAGAATATTTCATTACTGAAATGACTCAATACCAGCCCGAAAGCAGGGAATTGGCGGCTCTTCGCCCTCCGAAAGCACATTAAGCCATTGGTCCTGCGACTGATTTCTCTGGTCATGTCGGCTTGCCGTGTCATCGGGATATGATAATGAAGGTACAGAAAGGCCACCCCGGACTTCTCAACATAAAAATCTAAATAACTAACATTCTACTTATCAATCTCAAAGTGAAATTGTGAATAAGACAAACTTTTAAAAAGGAAATATAATGTAGAAAATTACATGTACGTAACTTCTCACCCGTAATCCCCGAAGGGAAGAGGTAGGCAGAGTCACAGGGATAGCAGGCCCCCTTTAATCACATTCAACCAAAAATAAAACCGGGCTGGGTTAGATTACAAGGACTCCTGGGATTCAAAAACAATGTGCCAAGAGTGTCCGTGGTAGCATGTCGTAAAAGTCGACTAATGGTATATTGGGCTTTGGTTATGCGATTTCGTAGGCGACGAGTTAGCCACTTGTCACTTTATCACAATGTTTTATCTGAATTAGCCCAGTTTTGTTTCTGGATGTGGATAAAGGTGCCTACTGCCCTCTTGACTGCCAGCTCTTCGGGGATTACGGGCGTGATGTAATTAATGTATCAAACAAGAAAGAAAAAAGAAAATATGTATACAATTTCATCAATGAGGTCAATGAGGTCTATAGCTACTTGGACCTGCCCACCACTTAGGGGATTGCGTAATATAAAAGTATTGCGTAATATTTATATGTAACGGATGGGCAAGCGTGATAGGCGGCGGGGAGCGCTGGTCGTCTTCATCCGCCATCTTGGATGGTTAATGGTATTTGTCTAAAATAAAATCGCAGTTCGATCACTAAGTCACTCAATAATTCGATAATTCGTTTAATTTCACAATACGTAGTAATAAGAATAGGATGCAAACGGATTGCCTCGCGAAACGCGGAGAGTTCTTTTTTTTACATGGAGGAATTCCTCTGGGTTTCTGTCTGCCTCGGGAGCAGCAGAGCAGGATATGTCCGACTTGCACGGGTTAAACCTCCATGGTAGCCCGCTATCAGCTTCGTGTTGAAGAATCCGGGTACCCCGCCGGACGGAACTCGTCTAATTCCTTCAGCGTCTGACGCATTGCCGGGACTATCTGTATCGTTTTTCCTCTCCTCGCACGCAGTATTAGCACTTCAGTTGTAGCCAGCCCACCAAACAATAGATTCATCACTCGTAAGTACAGGACGCAAATCGGTTCCCTTGCAGCGTAGGCTCCCGCATAGACCACCGAGCTACTTTACCTTTCACGTTTGCTTGCAACGGATATCGGTAAGCTGTCAATTGCAGTAAAGTAATCACTCTCAGTGCACCTTGAATAGTTCTAAACGACTGACTCACTTCCATAGTAGTTATATATAAGGGAATATTTAAGAGAACTAGGCAAGTATCCTCGACCTGTCTATGTTGTACATGTTTTTCTAATTAAATGAAACCATGCCTTATATACCAAAGTAGGTACTCGATAAACCTGTTTTCAGTACGCTATCTGTTTAATAAAGAGACACTAATGAGGAGCATCTGTTCAAAATGCCGTATTTTTATCATGAACAAACTTTACAAAAACAGAAAAAAACTATTTCAACCTTCTAAAACAATGTTAAAATATATTTACCTATACATTAATATGAAGATTAAGACTACAATAAATTTTCAAAAATAAAAAAATACACCACACATTTTTTTAATTTACTTTTATTTCAGAAATACGATTTTTTGATTGGACACGTCAGAAATACGACCTTTTGATTTGTTACTACTAGATAAAGATAAAGATAAAGATATTTTTATTTGTCAAAACATGAGTAACAAAATGATGTACAAAAATTGTGTAAGTCCTGCATGTTTTTGCCAATAGTGGCGTACAAAATTTGGAATCTAGAAATATGCCCTTTTGATTTGACACTAATTTACTAACTAAACTTCACGCCACTTCCCTAGCGGGGTAGGCTGAGAGAACCGAACGCCATATGGCACGATCCTGATTTGACACTTATGGAAATAGGCTTGTTGAATGGAATTTTGGGTACCTAATACCAAATAATTAAATCACAAATTATTTAAAACTGTCTTTATTTTTTTATCATTAATCATTTTCATTCTTATCATTTTTTAATAATTCACCAGTGTAGCAACACTGAAAATTTGAATATCACTGTCAATAGCAATTGACAGTGATATTCAAATGTGCAGCCTTCATCGTTCGACTCGTGTCAAGTATAGAATAAAATATGATCTTTTGAACAGAATAATAAATTAAATATTCTTTTTGTAGGAGAAATATGCCTGTTCTGATTGAAATAATCTAAGACAATATTTAACTGTGTTAAAATGCAAAAATACATCCGTTTTGACTGAAATTCTTTTTTTTTTGGGTTTATTTCTATCTATTAGAAGCTAGCGTATTTCCACGCTTCTTTTATACAAGTTTTTTGGCTCGTTCGATAGACTTTATTGCTCCGAGTAAAATAGAAAAAAAAAAGTTGGAAAGTTCTCACTTGTAAGTTTCCCATTAAAATTCGTTCCTAATCTATATCATATTATAATCGTAATAATACATCTTGTATACTAAAACATGTCGCAGACTAAAACACCTGGCTCCAAAATATGTCTTATATCAACAACAATCCTTATTTAATTCCAGTTAACCGATAGAAATTCTTTATATCCATAATCTATAGAACTCCATCAGCTTCCTAGCGTTATGTCCCGTGTTTAGACGGGGTCCGCTTAGCCATGATCCAGGATTTAGCGAGTCTGGTAATTACATTGAAGCGACTGCCAATCTGACCTTCGCAACCCTAAGATAGGGGAACCAGACAATTTTTGGATCATGGTTACAAATCCAAAATTGTTTGAATTTGTAGGTTTCATCACGATGTTTTCCCTCACCGCCGAGCTAGTGGTATAAATACGTACATAGATTTGAAAAATCCAGAGGTAGGTACCGGGTTCGAACCCGCACTCCTCAGTTAAGAGGCACGTGTCCTTACCATTGAGCTACATATGTGATGTCGTCGGATATTTATATTTATTTTATTAAAAACTTCTCATTCGAGTCCACATGCATTAAAAGCAAGCATTTACACCATATAGGATATATATTAATGAGTGCCCCTCGTTTATCGTGGTCATTGTGAATTTTAATTGACGTTAATTATTTATCGGTGGTAACCTACTTAAGCGGTGTTCGAATGTGTGGCGTAAGTGGCTATGCATACAGTCGTTTTTGCTGTTATACAACCTTATTTTAAGTGTAAATTAAACCTGAAAACTGTTTGTACAGAATTGTTAATAGAATCAATTGCAATACTTTTATACTATGTTTATATTTTGCCCTAAAAAAGCTTTTAATAAAGTGACATCGTATTAATAACTTTTTTCGCATCGCTTGTCACAAGGTTGTTTAGTCCCATTTTTATTACGTCTAATAAGCGCAAGCGCCACGCGTTGTACGGTGCGAGGACAACACAAAAAGCTTGTTACTTCTGGAGTTTTTCAAATACCATTCAATATTATTAATACTGATTCTGCAAAGGAAAATGTTTGTCACGTGTTCCGGTTTTCTTTTAAACTAAATATAGCCTTGTATGATCACTTAATTATTTTATTTGCCTTTTTTCTTATTTCCTTGTTAAATGCATGCGTGTAATAATATTATATGATTAACTAGCTGACCCGGCGCACTTTGTAACGCCCCGTTCTCGAATTTTCAATACCGATTTTTTTTAATTTATTATATTAAATGAATAATTACAAAAAACTAATAAAATAAAAAAACTAGTAAATATACAATTAAATTATTTAAAAAAATATAAAAAATTAAAGGTATTTTTATTTTTTTCTTCCATAAGAACCTTCACTTGACAAATAGGAAACACAATTAGAAAATAATTAGCGAAATTAGTTAAGCCGTTCTCAAGTTATGGCTTTGGAATGGACCACCCTTATCACTTAGGGGTATGAAAAATAGATTACGACCGATTCTCAGACCTACCAAATATACATATAAAATTTCATAAAAATCGGTCAAGCCATTTCGGAGGAGTTTGTTAACAAAACAACGCGACACGAGAATTTTATATATTCGATATAAATACCGATAGTAGCTTAATGGTAAGGACATGCACCGCCCGTTCATGGAGTATTGCTTCGATTACGGACATGTGCTTGGGGCTTTTCAAATACCTACAAAATATAAATACCACTTTTTTGGCGATCAGGGAAAACTTTGTAAGAAAATGTTCACAAACATTTATTTTATTTCCTTATCTAAAGGTTACGAAAAAAAAAATCTGTGGTTACAAAGTAATAACTAAATATTTAGCTATAAAAACGTACTTAATGTAAAGCTTTAAAAATTCAGAAATAAGCAAAACCTAGATTTGCACCCATATTTTATGCATATGAGACCCACGGATCATTAAGCTACCTACCATCTTTTTTCAGTAATTAATTTGTCATGTACCTACTTCAAGACGGAGTAATAACAATAGGGATGATGACTGCATTAAAAACCAATAATTATATTTAATCTGTCAGTTACATTATACAAAAATAAATACTAGACACATATTTTTGGTTTTATCAAATTAACAATAAATCACAAAGATAAGAGCATCAAAGTTTTGGAGTGAGGGCTTGCGACGTCACTATTAAGTAAAAATTTTACGAAAGCGTGACGTCACGCGCAACTTGAATGCATTGTATCTTTGTCAATGTTGGTTGACAAATAAAAAAAAATACGTGTTCAATATTTTTTTATAAACTGACTGACGGACTACACAGAATTTTTTTAGTCATCTTGCCTATTTACGCCAACTTTGCATAATTAAACTGTTTCTAAGCCTGCTAAATTCCCAAACACTTAGTTTTGATTTAAGTTTCAAGTTAAGATGAAGTTGGTATCAAGGCTTGTCATCATACTAATATTAGGATACCTTAAATGTATTTTAAGTCTTAGCAGCTGATGTTAAATTCGCAGAACGTTTAGAATCTAGAATCAAAGCTTTAATTATTCAACACCCTTAAATTTACGTTCACGAAGTTCAAACAAGTCTAAAAACAAATTATAACGATTTAAATTTCAAAATTTGTCATCATTATTTATAAGGCATGATAAGACATCTTAATTTACGGGTATATTTAAATAATAATGTGCAAATGGAAATTTAGATCACGTTTAGTTTGTTAGTTTTTAGGAATGCCATCTTTTGTAACATGTGACTTGCAATAAAGAATTTGAATTTAGTTTTGTCTGGTAAGAGGTTAGTTTAATTATAAATACATACATAATGTCACGCCTTTTTCAATATATATAATTTTATAATATTTTATAAAATATATATATATATATATATATATATATATATGTGAGTGTTGAGAGAAATTTATTTATTTATTGGAAAGAAGAAATGGAACGGAAGTCGAATGAACGAAAGAATGAGATACGACGAATGAGTGAAGGAGCGAGAGATGAGAGTCTGCTAAAAACGATGAAAGGAATAAGACGTAAAGACGAGCGACGAACGAACGAACGAGAACGACGATAAATTAATTAATTAATAAGTCAAAGTCAAGTCAAAGTCAAGTCAAAGTCAAATCAAAGTCAAGTCAAAGTCAAATTATTTATTGCATTTCATGAATGTGATACAAAGGTGGAATTATACAAATTACAGTACATCATGTTACCCATTTAGGCATAGCAATATAAAATATTTAATAATTAACATGGAACGGATCATTAATAGATAACACAGTATTAATAGTGTTAGATTAGGTATTAGTAAATTTATCGCTAAAGTATTCGTTTAAGTTATAATAGCACTTTTTAATTAATGTTTCTTTAAGTTTTTTTAAAAATATATTTACATTAGCTTCTAATCGCAGTCCTAGAGGTAGGTTGTTATGAATTTTTATTGCTGAACAGTAGGGACCTGATTTATACATTTCCGTGCGGCTGTATGGTATTTTTAGTTTATTTTTATGTATACTTCTAGGATTGCGTTGACTACTAGATACTGCACTGTTGAAAATTTCGGGATTATTTCTTATAAATTTACATATTTCTAAAATATATATACAAGGAAGACTTAAAATTTCTAGCTTTATAAAATGAGGTTTGCAAGATTCCATGTTATTTATATTTTCTATTATTCTTATACACTTTTTTTGTAATATGAAGAGGTCATGTACATCGGTGCTGTTTCCCCATAGGATGACTCCATATGTAAGCCAGGAGTAAGCATAGGCGTAATATGCTGTAATTGCGGTTTTTTTATCGGTGTTCAGTTTCAGCTCGTAGAGAGCGTACGTAAAGCGACTCAGTTTTGATTTGACTTTCTCTATGTGGGATTTCCATTTGAGATGAGAATCAATTTCTAGGCCTAATAAAGAGTAAGTGTCAACTTTTTCTAATTGTGATCCATCAATTTCTAATTCTACATTTAATGAAGATTTTTGGTGAGGTCGGAATTCTATAATTTTAGTTTTTGAATAATTAATTAATAGATTGTGTTCTAATAGCCATTTTTTTATAGTATAAAATATTGATTGTAGTTCTGTTTGGCATTTGTTAACGTTTTCGAATTTATATAAGACCGATATATCATCTGCGAAAAGTACACAGGAAGTTTTTATGAATTTAGGTAAGTCGTTTATATATATAATAAATAATATACACCCGATTACACTTCCTTGAGGAATGGAGTTGCTATTTAATGTTATGGATTCAGATCTAAACTGTATTAGTTTACCAGTTTGTAGGTCTTGGTGGTCAATTTGGACAATTTGGGTTCTATTTTTTAAATAGGAGGTCAGCCAGTCATGCGCTCTACCCCTGATGCCGTAGCATTGCAGTTTGAGGAGGAGAGTTTCATGTTTTACCCTGTCGTACGCTTTCGTCATATCAAGTAAGATGCCTACTCCGTATTTACCCTCGTTGATATAATTTAATATATGCTCAACATAACGATATACAGCAAGAGTAGTCGATCTATTTTTTCTAAACCCGTATTGTCGGTCATCAAGTAAATTATATTTCTCAAAAAAGGATACTAGTCTATTAGCCATAGCTCTTTCAAAAATTTTGGATGTCGACGGGAGTAGAGCTATAGGTCGATAATGGTTCGGGTTATTTTTACTTCCTTTTTTATGCACTGGTATTACAATGGTGTCTTTCAGTAAATCGGGGAATATACCTTCATCAAAGGACTGGTTAATTAAAATTGTAAATGGTGTAGTTAATTCTTCGGCACTAAATATCTAACACTCATCATCTTTTATAGAAAGTGATAAACGTTTTTTTTTTTAATAATACTATGAATTATATTGCTATGTTGATGCCTGACCAAGAATACTCGCATTAGAATGCTTTAAATAATTCGTCCTTAATAGGGGTCACAATGAATGTAAAAAGTATAGAAATTCTAAACTAGCATATTTTTGCTTAGAATAATGCATCCTAATTTTAAAAGTATTAAATTACTAAAAAAAAAAGTTGTTACTATTAAATAGATTTATTAATTTTAAGACAAAAATCGTTAAAATAGCAATTTTTTTATGTTTGTAGTCAAATAACTAAAAAATGTGACGTGATGGGAAATTTTTTTATAACAGAATTGTATTAGCCTGGTAGTTAGAAAAATATCAGTTAAAAAAAATATGAATTATCCCGGCACCAACCAAAAAGTGTAATTTTGTTGGCCTGTGATTCATAGCACAAACATAATTTGAATATAAACTTCAAAAAGTCAAAGTCAAAGTCAAAGTCAAAATATTCTTTATTTATATAGGTTTCAAAAAAACATTTATAAATCGTCAAAGACAGTTCAAAGAGATATGATTCTACCACCGGTTCGGAATCTACCGAGAAGAATCCGGCAAGAAACTCGGTAGTCACTTTTTAACAACAGTATTAACAAAGTTATAAGAATCATATTTAACTTTGAACCATGTTTCAGAGTGGGCCTGGTGTGAAATAAGATAATAAAAATTTATAATGACTAAAAAAAAATATAAATATGACCCGACCAGAGCAGACCACTCCCCAAAGGCGGCACCTGTTCCCAAGCATGACGTATGTGTCAGCCATCGCTTCACTCAACCATATTTTAGGGAATGTAACGACCCGCCACATAGCGCCACCACCCCAGCGACAAAAGCAAAACAACTCCAACTCGTGTGAGACTCAATCAGCTATTTTGTTCAGTGGAACGTCCAACCATTAAATTTGGCATTAAGTACTCAGCACTCAACATTTTAAAGCGATCAGCGCGAGGCGCTCTCGACCCAACCGGGATAAAACCACCAAATAGTAACGTCGGTCAGGTACAGACACTATCGATACAATATCACCACAAACTAAATGCGATAATAAAAAAAAACTCATATCACTTGTTATTTTTCTCACTGTACTATAGTCCTATCACGAAATGATTAAAAACAAAAGCGGGCATTACTAGAAGTGGTCAAAAACAGAATGGGTCAAATCTAGAAGACGACATTTTAAGAAGTTGTCACATACCGCCTAAAGGTTTTGAAGAGCTAACGCTCCTAATTGGCTTCTACTTAGAACCGACAAGAAAATAGGTGACTTACCTATTTTCTTTTTAAATCTCTATTTAAATCTAAGTGCAGGAGTGACTTAATGAAAATGCACAGTTCATAATATATTACAATAATTATATTAGCCTACTTATACACCGTAACATTTTAGTGGTTATTTTCCCGCAGCAGAACGATTTACCTTTAGTAGCACTATCGAATCAAGCGAGTTATGTAAAAAAAAAAAAAAAATTCTCCACTAATCAAAGAAATTATCGTCAATTAGAAAACGTGAGAAACGATTGTTCCTTTTACGAGATGTGACGTATTTGAGTACTGCTTGCCGCATGAAATCAATGTTAATTTTTTTTTTAAAAGTATAAGAAGCTCCCGTAATACAGCATAAATTGCACTGCACGCACTCCTCAAAGCTAACCTTGCAACAAACAACACAAATCTATTGTACTACTAAGATATAATTATTTTACTGCGGCAAAACAACCACTAAAATGTCTCGGTGTATATTAGAGAGCAGTTAAAGATTACTGTCGTTTAATAAACCATAGTGCTCCAGCTATTTTGTGCAGCGAAAGGTCTAAACCCGGCCGACCATTAAGTTTGCTATTAAGTATTCAGCGCTCAGCGCTGTGAACCGGTCAGCGCGAAGCGCTCTCGACCTCACCGGGTCAAGCCGTAAACGGCGTCAGCGGTCGGCTGTAGCCACAACCGATACAGTATTACCACAAACTGCATAAATACTTGAAAAATCTTAGAAAAACACATTGTACGTGCCGAAAAAATTTTAGGGTTTCCCTCGATTTTCCTGGGATCCCTTCATCAGATCCTGACTTGGTGGCAATGGGACCATCTCGGGGGTAAACCCTTTCCAATAAAAAAAGAATTTTGGAAATCGGTCAACAATTCTCAGAGATATCGAGTAACATACATACAAGAAAAAAAAATTCAGTCGAATTGAGAACCTCCTCCTTTTTTTTGAAGTCGGTTAAAAATATAATAGCAAGTTGATGATGTGCTTTTGATGACTCTTTGAATCTATCGCCAGGTTTGAAGCGTTAAAGCTTGTAATCAGTTTACAGAAATCGCCAAGAAAATCAGTAGTCTCATTTAAATCGTTAAGTTTACAATTGACTTAATGAATACATACAGTATACGAGTATATAATATACTACAATAATTAACAATTGACTGGTTGTGTATAAGAGTGCGGCTTACAAATTATTATCGTTTAGGAAATCATCGTGCTTCAGCTACTTCGTTCAGCAAAATATCTATACCCGACTGACCATTAAGCCTCGCATAAACTATTCAGCGCTCAGTAATGTGGCCAGCGAGAGGCGCTCTCGACCTCACCGGGTCAAAAGCCACCAAATGGAACCTCGGTCAGCTATAACCACAATCGATACAATGTAACCACAAACGAAATAAGTACATAGTCAGCTGAGGTTTGGATACTGATGCCTCTTTAATTCGCCGGGTAATAGCTTGGACACAATATAAACTAAAGTTAAATGTGCTGATGATAATTATTATAGTTTGGTAATTTACAACAAAACACAATAGGCAATTACTAAAAGTTTTTTATAGTCCACTATTCATATTACAAAAAAAATATTGCTTACATATTATTTCTTGTGTTCAGCAAACCTAAAATGATGAAGATACAGCGCGTTAAAATGTCGCATGACGTCACTAGGTCTGTAAAATTTTCCCGTCCAAGTGACGGGAATTTATTATCCTTCGTTTAGTCTAGTTATAGTTTTAGTTTGTAAGCAAATTTCGTAATGTGCCAAATAAACATTTATTCTATTCTATTCTATTCTTCGTATTTTCGAGTATTAGACAAACCAAAAAAATACGTAGATATTAAATATTTTTTGATTATTTAACTTACGGACTATAAAATTTTTTGAGGGAAATACCATATTTTTAACCTAGCTTTGTCTTCACGTCATATCCCTAGCGGGCGGTGGCCAGCGGACCGGGCGCCGTATGACAAAGTCTGTAAACACCTCATTCGCTTCTTTGCCATTCATAATTCATTTCACATACATGCTTTACGGTCATTATCTTATCTTAATATATATAAATTACGTATCACGTTGTTTGTCTGCGATAAACTCCAAAACTACTTAACCGATTTTAATAAAATTTTCACATTGTGTGCAGTTTGATCCAATTTGATAGATAAGATAGCTTACATCTTATTTAAATTAACCTGATTATGTGTCATTGACTCTTAGGCGGAACGAAGTTCGCCGGGTCAGCTAGTATCATATGCATATATTTAGAAGCTCAACATATATTTGTGAGTTTTGATCTATGAATATCGTAAAACCTTTGGAGTATCATACCTTTTATTTGCCGCAATAATACCTAAAGTAAGCTCACTACCCACGCCAGGTAACAAATTACCAATGACTGGCTCGATAGCGCATTCGGTAGTGACCCTGCCCCATCCGCCAAGAGTTGTGGGTTCGATCCCCACCCAGGACAAATATTCGTATGATGAATACTTGTGTTTGTTCTGTGTCTGGGTGTTAGTATCCAATATTTAAGTATATATTTGTAATACCACTGTTGATTCTGACATCCGTAACACAAGTGCTGAGCTTACCTCGGAGTCAGATTAATGTATGTGATGTAGTCGGATATTTATTTATATTAACTTAACACATTTAGAAAAATAATTAAATATTTATTAGGTATGTACTTAAACGTATTTTACGTCACATCAAATAGTTGTTTCATTTAGGTTTGCCTGATTAGTTTAGTTGATTTCCTGTGCTGAAAAGTACATTATAATATTTTTAGATAAATATTAAATACACACAAAGTAACGTTACTATATAAAAAAATGTGATTCATAAAATATTTCCTTCCATTTAATAAAGTTATCTAAAATCGCAATTACAGGAACAAACGTTTAGTTACACCGATTAAATCTAAACCATAGAGTAGCTTGTGTCACGAAAACGAACCGCACGCTATTAACCATCGACAACACGGCACAAACAGCGCTTGATTATGGATCCAGTTTTAATGACACTAGGAGTTTCCTGCGGCTTCGTCCGCGTTAAATAAAAATCAGACGGTATTCTTTGAAGGCAGTATGTTCAGCAGTTGACGAGTAAAGGTAGATGATGATGATAATGACCTTATTTTTAAGTAGCCTAAGTTATTTCATGCAACATTAGCTGTCAGCTAGTGATAAACCCGTAAAAATCATTCAATCATTAGTAAATGAGACAGAATAAACAGACAGGCAGATGGAAAAACAGACAAAAACTATAAAAATATTTTTTTTTTTGCCGTAAATGTGTAATATATATTTACAGATGCTTTTATTAATATTACACATATCAATATATAAAGTACTTGTATTTCTATAGGTTTAATATATGGCTATGCATTTACCCAATAAAAGCAAAATCGACACCTACTAACAAGAAATAAGTCGACACAGAAGATTGACAACCATCAACTTCATTCCACTGGGACCGCCAATTAAAAAACTCAGTCTCTCACACGAAGTAATAGCCCCACTGACGTCACAGTACACGCTCACATACGCAATGAATCACAGCGCAATTTTGTCAAGCCAAAGCCGGTTCCACGTCTATTAACTATTTCAATCTAGCGTTTAATATAGCCAGGACTAGAGTGGGACACCTGAGCCTGTGAATAATACTCTTTCGCCAGGGCTGTACATAATGTAATAGATGTATTTTTTAACATAGTAAGTCACAAATATTGATGCATTTATATAATATCGTAATAGTACTAAATTAGCTTTGACTGATGACTGGCTCGATGGCGCATTCGGTAGTGACCCTGCCCCATGCGCCACGAGTTGTAGGTTCGATCCCCACCTCACATTCGTGTGATTAATACTTGTGTTTGTTCTGTGTCTGTTTGTTAATATCCAATATTTAAGTTTATATTTGTAATACCACTGTTGATTCCGATATCCGTAACACAAGTAAACACAAAGCTACTTATCTCGGATCAATGTATGTGATGTAGTCTGATATTTATTTATTAACTAACTAAACTTAACGCCACTCCCTAGCGGGGTAAGCAGAGAGAACCGAACGCCATATGACACGATCCTTACACACCTCATTCACCTCTTCGACATTCATGATCCTTTTCATACTAGCTCTATGGTTTTTATGACTCCTAATATCACCTTCTGTTAATACATGACTAATCTGGTCGTGGTAGGTGAGCCTGGGCCTTCTACGGCTCTTACATCCTTCCACTTTCGCATTATATATCTGTTAAGTCAATCTTTCGTCATCCATTCTTTCCACATGTCCGAACTACCGGAGCATGCCTCTTCTTACCTTGACTCCGACGCTGTCTTTCAAACCGACTTTCTTTCTTACATTATCATTCCAAACGCAGTCTGTGAGCGATACACCGCAGATTTTCCGCAGCGCAAGCATCTTGACCGCGTTTATTCTACTTTCATTCTCTTACTGCCATACCCAACTCTCGCATCCATATGTTAGCGTAGGAATTAGCACCGCATTGTGTATAGCGAGCTGGGCCTTTTGGCTTCAGACTTTACTGCCTAGAAGTTTTCCTTCCGCTCCATTCACCCTATTCCCTGCATTCACTCTTCTTTCTGTATCAGCGGAGTACCTTCCATCTCAACTAAATGCAGATCCTAAACATACAATTTCATTCACCACTAGATCATCAACCGTTATCTTTATTTCTGTTCTGGTTTCATCTCTTTATTTATTTCTTCCATATGTTTTGTACAATACTATGTAACACACGAATCATAGAACAAAGATACATAAATACATATAATCACGCCCTTAATTAAGGAAGATTCAAAGGGGCAGCTAGCCCCTTAACCACATTCAGCCAAAAAAAAAATACTGGGCTGATTAAGATGGAAATTATCTTGAATTAATAAAGAAAAAAAAAACCCAACTGCAAAGTGAAAATATATTTGAAAAGCAAAAAACAAGCTGTACATTTCTTTTATGACTTTCTTTTAGCTTTAGCTACGTACTGTTTTACTTTCCCTTTGAAACTTCATCCTTTTTTTTGAAGCCGGTTAAAAATAGTAATTCTCTCTGTATGCTGTGAGCGTACTAAAAGAAAACTAATTCTGTACTACATAGTTTAGTGAAATTTTGTTTTTTACTTGTTTGAAGTGGTTCTTATTGATGGTTATCCTCCTTGATCATATCAGCTGCCTTCTCGGCGAGCATGATGGTTGGTGCGTTGGTATTTCCGCTTGTGATAGTAGGTATGACGCTAGCGTCCACCACGCGCAGCCGCGCCACCCCGCGCACGCGCAGCCGGCTGTCCACCACCGAGCCCATCGCGCACGTGCCCACGGGATGGTACAGCGTGGTGACGAGGCATTTGGCGTGACACCTCCAATAGTCAGTACTACCAATACCATATTTGGCACACTTTTCAAGGTGCAAAAACTCTGCGCCAACGTTTTTAAAGTACGTCGTGTTAATTACTGGGGCGACGTCTTCAATGAACTTCACTTCATCTTCCAAATCTTCTTCATTAGCATAAGAATTTGTTATTATTATCGGTTGGCTCTTGGGATCAGTGTCATTAAGTAGAACGCGTCCTCGGGATTTAGCATGTAATGGACCATGCAATAAATAGACAAGATTTTTGCCATTACTTCTTTCGTAAAAACTATGACAAATATCGTCATTAAACGTAAAGAAAATAGAACATGTCGACGGAATTGATGATCCTGTTAGATGAAGTGATGTAACCTGATAATCTGGATACGCTTGAGATTTGTTCAGTGATCCAAATCCCACGGTAGATGGAAATGGAAAGTTATGTGGGTTTTTAGGTGTTTGTGCAGCAGCCAGGCCCATAGTGTAAGGCAAAGCGACTATTCTATGGTCTTGTAAATTTTCTCCCACTGGAAGATCTGCAAAGGTCTCTATACCTAAGTTACTCAGATGCTCTTTTGGACCGATCCCTGAGAGCATTAGTAGTTGAGGGCTATTGTAAGCTCCAGCTGATAGAATGATTTCTTTATTTGCTGTAAACGTAAATGTATTACCTTCATCATCCAGAGTAGTGACATTATTAGCTACTTTATTCTTGAAATTTATCTTACTGACCAAATAATTCTTAAGCACATAAAGATTTGGTCGATCTTTAGCAAACGAAAGATAATTGTTTGCAGTACTTTGCCGAATTCCATCAGCCACAGTTATTTGAGCTTGAGCGTACCCAAAAGTGTCGTTGCTGTTATAATCCACGTCAATTTTGTTACCAAGTTCTTTAAATGCTTGTAGGTAATCTTCTATTGCGGTATAATTAAGAGATGTTACCCCAAGAGGTCCATCTGTGCCATGAAATTTGCCAGTTGGAGATTTCAAAATGGCAGGATCTTTCAATCTTTCACTCTTAATGAAGAACGGAAGGACATTTTCGTAATTCCAGTTGGTATCGTTTGCAATTTGTGCCCATGTGTTGAAGTCATGTGGATTTCCTCTCACGTAGTACATTACGTTGATCCCGCTGGAGCCTCCAAGTAGTTTGCCTCTGGGCAGCCTGTCTACCTTGTTTTGGTGGCATTCATACGTGCAATCAGAAGTCGTATAGTTCCAATCAACATGTGATTTTGAGGCGTAATTATAAATTGCGGGAAGCTGTAAAATAGTACAGAGAATGAGTTTTTGCAATAAGCCACTAAAAGTAATAAGGCTTTAGATTCTTTTAAAGTACCAAATAAGAACGCCGCCATGCTAAAAGGTGTCAACCTATGGCATCAACCTATATCCCCGACTCTAAATATCAAAAAACAAACGCATTACTAGTATCCCTGATAGGGAAGTGGGGTAAAGTTTAGTCTAGTTTTGCACAATCCTTGCTCGACAATCAACCAAAAATGATTATTAATGATAATCAAAATTTCATAACCTATTTTATAATAAAGACACATCATTGCTAAAATAAAATAATGGCTCCGGAATAATTAGTTCCCTCACATTAGATTCTATGGGAGGGTCCCCACCGGCTTCTAAGAGGAGCACAGACACGGCCGGGTCCTCCGTGAGCCTGTTCGCCAGGACGCACCCGGCTGACCCTCCACCGACTACTATGTAGTCAAACGAGGCTCCATCTGAAAAAATAAATATGTATTTTGTAAGTTATTATTTCTGTTAAACTAAAGTATGAATAGGCCTAAGAGTTAATGATGTCTATCTACCAAAAACATTTAATTCATACTTGACCGTCTCCTCTGACATCAATCCACATACACGTTTGTACTATTTCCACTGTGTCTATTCATACTCTTACTAGAGCACTTACCCTGGACGCTCGCCTGCTGCGGGTACCGGTAAGCCGTGAGCTGCAGCAGGGTGATCACCCGAAGAGCACCCTGGATGGTCGTGAATGCAGACACAGCCTGCGCTATCTCCATGGCTTGCTGTTTAATTGACTTCCTCGTACAGAGTTTTCATCTAAAATGTTGAAACATTCACAAATTTTAACTTAAGTATCGAACGATGACTATTTAAATTGTTAATGTAACATCTGTAACTTTAATTTGCGTGATATGTTTACTTAAATTTATTCTTTGTGTGAACTATCTGAAGGACAGTGTCTTGGGTAATTTAAATATGTAACAATAAATTGTAAGCGTTACTATCGTTGTTGGCAACTGACAACAGTCATTGACGTTCACATCTCTATTAAATATTTTAAACTATTGCTTTCTGTATTTACGTTGATAACATTTAACACATTAATCCTCTTGTTACTCGGTGGTCGGAAATACTTCACAGAATAGGCTATTTGACAGTATGAAAAATAATGACTTATTTTTTGGCGTTTCTTACGAATTTTAACAGCGATTTCCATTAATAAAAAAAATATATATTAAATATTTTTACCAAAAAACCTAAAATAAAATCAATTTATTTTAAGTAAAATTGTCTGGTTCCCCCATCTTAGGGTTACGAAGGTCAGTTCGGCAATCGCTTCAATGTAAATACCAGACTCGCTAAATCCTGGATCATGGTCTAAGCGGACCCCGTCTAAGCACGGGACATAGCGCTAGGAAGATGATGCCTAATATGATGGATCAAATAAGAAAAAACAGAAAAAGTCATGCAGCGAAAGCAAAATTTGAAGATTAAAATAGACATAGTATTCTTGGATGATGTGGGGCGTATGAAAATGATGAATAAGATGAAATGGATTAAAGATGAAAATGAAGTAAGCGCAAATGTTATCGATGGGACGATAAGACCTGGTCAGATGCTTTATCATTACCATATCGGGTTTAATATTAGTGTTTGCCCACTTTCAACCAACAAACATTCTTGAAGAGATTAATTAATGTATAAAGTAAGTCAGAATTGTATTAAGTGGGAAGAAAGGAGATAAAATAAGACAATTTATTAAAAACAGTTTTACTGGATGTCCTACACGTGTAATTAATAATATTAATATTAAATATACGACTAATACCACTACGACGATAAGTAGCTTAAGCACTTGTGTTACGGATATCAGAATCAACAGTGGCTTTACAGATACATACTTAAATATTGGATATTAACACAGTCACAGAACAAACACAAGTATTCATCACACGAATGTTTATCCTCTTATGCAGAGTGAAATTAGTTAATAGACTGTTTTCTCTGCAATAAATAATAAAAATATATGCATATAAATGCACATTCGTGTGACAACCTTACTAGTTAGTTTAATAAACCAGCGTTTCTTCATATAAACCAAGAAAACCCAGGGTCTTGATTAAATTACTTGAATAAACTCCGGCGACACTTTAAACCTGACTAACAGACACGGACAAATTTAAAAGGGACTTTTAAATAGCTCATTTTTCTTTGTACAATGAGATATTACTTCTTTAAACGTCACCGCAGGTAAAATAAAAAGGTGATTTTAGATGGAGATTTATTTAATTAAAATAAATAATAAATAAATTCTTCAGACTGGCACACCAATTCCCTAAACATAATTAACTTGTGCTATGGATACTAGGTGAACGGATAGACATACTTAAATACGTTTATAAACATCCATGACTCGAGTACAAATATCCATGTTTATCACACGAAATATTTGCCCCTAGCGGGATTCCAATCCGCGACCCTTGGTTTCGTGGCCAGGGTCTCTGACCACTCGACCAACGGGCCAGTCAAAATTACGGCTGCTTTATTAATAGTCAGATAAAAATTAGAAAGCGGTATATTAAGCTGTCAATTTTCCGTCCAATCTATATTAAGTGCTGTGATCTTGTGAGACACGTCATTTTAGTACGTAGTTTCCAATAACTTTCCACGCCAGACAATTAAAAACCTAAATAATAATGTCCTCATAACCAATATCGGTCACGGCAGCCAATCTCAACGCGGATTAGCCATCTGCGCAAGAGATATTATAGTGCACAAACGGTGCGCAAACACAAGTACACTCTTTATTCCTTCACTCTCATAGTCCGAAGAGACGGCAATTCGACTTGGCCGGTGAGAGGTCAGGCGCAGGTCCAACGGCTTAACGTGCTTTCCGAGGCACGGAGTGATTAAACCGCCAACTTCCTGACTCCGGACTGTTTCTGAGTAATTACCCGACTGCCGAAGAAAGGAGGGTAATGTTTTTCGAGAGTATGCATGTACGTATGTCCATTTCTTTGGCACACCCTACAAGCCTGAACGGATTGACGGAGTTTGAGATGCGAGGTGTCATTTGATTCGTTATTGTGTGAGTGATACCAGGTCTATAAAAATTCTAGAAAATCTAAATGGCAGATTTTTGGTGCCATAATGAAAATGAATCTGGAACTGGTCACCGACATTCGTTTCTTCATAGAACTGCCAGCCGACACAACATTTCGTATATCGCCGCTTCGCCAACAGAACATTTCACCGGCGTACGATTCGTCGACAGCACAGGTCGTCATTAGACCTTTCGCCTATGAACGATTCACTAACTGATACTTCGTCAATTAACTACATATGTCCTATATTATGTAGGTTTCTATATATTAGCATGTAATTTTATTGTGTGATATATTATAACTGTTATAAAAAGAGATATTTTACAAAAACCTACCTCCTCACATTAATACTGTTGTTTTAGAAACCTTTGGATTTATAAAATTCGTATTTGGAAAACTTTTAATAGTTCATGAAAAAAAAAAGAGCACAGGAAAAAACATTTATTATGATCAAATGTCATAAAAACTTACATTAGGCTGCAAATGTTTGAGTGACATAACGTTGACAAAAAAAAGAAAAGAAGATGTTTACTGAAAACAGCTTTTTTTAATGTGCTAATAATTGATTTTTTTATTAATTAAATAGCAATCGAATTCACAATATTTTATTGAACATTGAAAAAAAAAACGTGGTGAGCCAATACAATAACAAGTTTGATATCCATATAAAATTCAAAATATAAACATAAATTAATTTAATTTAAAAGAACTACTAAAAGTTTTCCAAATACGAATTTTATAAATCCAAAGGTTTCTAAAACAACAGTATTAATGTGAGGAGGTAGGTTTTTGTAAAATATCTCTTTTTATGACAGTTATAATATATCACACAATAAAATTACAAGCTAATATATAGAAACCTACATAATATAGGACATATGTAGTTAATTGACGAAGTATCAGTTAGTGAATCGTTCGTAGGCGAAAGGTCTAATGACGACCTGTGCTGTCGACGAATCGTACGCCGGTGAAATGTTCTGTTGGCGAAGCGGCGATATACGAAATGTTGTGTCGGCTGGCAGTTCTATGAAGAAACGAATGTCGGTGACCAGTTCCAGATTCAATGAAAATACCTTGAAAATTTTTCTTTGGCACGCCATGCAGCTTAAATGACTTGACGGATTTTGACATTCGAGGTGTTATTTGATTTGTCGTGATTGTGTGAGAAAAACTAGGTATATTAAAATTTGTGATAAATAAAAATGGCAGATTTTTGGTGCTAAAAAGTGTGAGCGATCAGCGCGCCCCACGACTTATTCTAACAGTAATTCTAGCTTGCAATATTTGAATCTGATTCATCAGAATCGGAATTTTTTATTTAGTACCTAACATACCTACCTACGTAAGAACCTAAGTACCGGCTACTAATTAAAAAGTTTGTTGCGCAAAAATAATATTGTGACAACTAAAAACTTTGAAATAACTTAATTATTAAGAAAACAAAGAACCCGACTGCAAAGTAAAAATATAACTGAAAAGCAAAACACAAGCTGTACATTTAATTTGTGACTTTCTCTTTAGCTTTAGCTACTTACTGCTTACTTTCTCTTCTTTAGCTCTTTGTAGGTAGGCCACCCTTCTCCGCCAAAATATTACATAACTTTGTGAATAAATATTACTCGAATGTTGAAAAAAAGTATTGCAGTCGGGAACAAGCTATGGGAACATTCAGCTATATTGTAAACCACCACTCGCTTGACATGTTTAGCAAATACAATGTACTGATTAGAAAGTACCTTGAGCTTAAGATGTTCCATCTCTTACATTCTACACTTAAACTGTTTAGCTACTATCCTTATGACAGTTTAAAATATGTTAATTAAGAAGTATAAAATGCAATCTAGATTTTGTTAATACAATGTCGGTGGGAGCTATCAGTCTAGTTGATTGTTGTTTTCATGCATAAGTAATATTATTTTTTTACACGTTAATGACTTTTGGCTTTTTGAAATTTAATTCCTTTGTTACATTTTGTTACAATTAAAAAATATTGTGATTACCGTAATGACCAATCGGAGCAGAGCGCCCGTCTTGAACGAGGTTGAGGCGCCATCTTCACGCGGGAATTAGGTACGAATTGTTTTGGCGGGACATTTTTGAGAACGGCGAATGGAGTTGGATCATAGAGAGTGAATTTCACTGTTAAAGTAAGATCGGTGACCTGAACTCGCTGAACAGTCTTTCATTTTCATTTATTTATTTATAAAGTTTGCTAATAGTTTAATCATATGTCGGCATGACAGCGACATCATTGTACACCAGTGTAGCAAAACACCACGTGCACCGATCACGCCACCGAGCGCTCCCCACCGCCCCGCTCTACTTGACTTGTTTTGCAACGGGTATAAAAGGACCGCGCAGCGACGGAGCGGGCAGTCTTGGCTCTGGCGTTGCTCGGTGCACTGGTTGTATTAAGCTAGCTTATCCTAGACGCTCTCGGATAATTAATTTTAAATTAATTATTAATTTAAATTAATTATTATCGTTAATTGTAAAAGTGTCCTGTGGCAATTTATAATTAATAAAACAATATTCACTTGTGGTAAAACCCTAGTATTTACCACAAGAGATAATTGGGTATTGGGATTATTAAGGGGTATGGGGTATTAAGGATTTTCTGGATAGTAATTGTAATCCTAATTTAGACATTAAAAAGCTTGATTTATCCTGAGATCCCTAACTTCTTATTTAGTATGGCCGACCTACTTCCTACACATACATTCTTAGTCTACAAAACTGTTTTGGCTTTATTCTTGGTAAATAAAGACATTTTACTATTTTTTTTGTTTTTAAAATTACAAAGGTTTTAAATCCTATGAATAATCTAATTAAAAGCAAACGCAACATGAGATAGATTAATTATAAAACAAGTAACTAATATTAAGAGTAACCTTTAAACAACAATAGTAGGTTTCAATCTAAAAACACTTTACTTACATATAATTTACGACAAGCTCGATGGCGCATTCAGTAGTGACCCTGCCCCATGCGCCAAGAGTTGTGGGTTCGATCCCCACCCAGGACAAATATTCGTATGATGAATACTTGTGTTTGTTCTGTGTCTGGGTGTTAATATCTAATATTTAAGTATATATTTGTAATACCACTGTTGTTTCTGATATCCGTAACACAAGTGCTTTTAAGCTACTTGGGGCAGGGTCACTACCGAATGCGCCATCGAGCTTGTCTTTATACCACTAGCTTAGCGGTAATGAAACTTTCACATTCCAAGAACTGGATGTGTAACCATGATCCAAAATTGTCTGGTTCCCCTATATGTTACGATCAGATCTGCAGTCGCTTAAATCTAATTACCAGATTCGCTTAATCCTGGATCATGATAAAAAGTTAGACGTCTAATAAAACGATTACCATAAAGAAAAAAAAACATTCCGTAACTCAGTTTAATTAAGCTTTTTATGTAAATCATTCTATCGTTTTACAGAACTAACCTTTCTTCTTGATATAGGTTCAATGAATGGGCCCTAAATCGTGGTGAAAAGATTTTTCGTTGTACCTACGAGAACTTCAGTTTTATCTCTAAATGTTTGGGATCTAACTGTGGATAAGTTTATTCAAAAACGTTGTTAAGAAACAACAACGTATAGTTGTTTTAAAAAAAAACAGCTACTCAAAATGTTATGTTCCTAGTATATAATATGTATATTATATACTCGAAAGGCACCCTGTGCATTTGCCACGTATCCACGCGTAAACTACTTAACCAATTACAAAAAAATTTGGCAACTATATGAAGACAACTATTATGTATATTTTTATCCCAGAATGTATGAAGAGACAGAAACTATGCCGAGTAATACGTAAGAGTCTTTGTGACAAATCAAAACCTTCGCATATTGAAAGAAAAGAAAGAAAGAAAGAAATAACATTTATTGGACGCACAATTGTTAATACATACACAGGACAAAATAGTACAAAAAAAAAACCAGTAAAAAAAAAAAAAAAGAAAACAGATTGGCGCCTCAGCATTATGCTCCTGCGGCGTCAAACTAACGCCGCAGGAGCGCTGGTATTCTGGCGGGACCCATATTGAAAACTAGTGAAATTAAAAATATATATACTTACGAATAAATACCTGACTTGCATGATATATTATTAATTTCATTAGTATAACAAATACCTATAGAAACATAAATAAAAATCAATTTGATCTAATATAAATTTCAATTGTAATCTTATCTACTTAAGGGATGGGTGACATATATTTTCTTGGACACCCTGTCCGCAAAATTAGGGTTAAAGTTACGATGTCGGGCTAAGTTCGTGTCCTGAATGTAAATGAAGAAAGTAGAATGTATTTTTTATTTTTCCAAAGAAGTTTATAGGAGCAATAAGCAAGTAAAATATAATAGACGTTTTAAATCACAATAAGCATTTATACCTGTGCTGTGGTTACTAGAATGCGGATAGAAATACTAATATACATTTTTTTTATAAACATTTATGACTTAACTAAAAATTATTATGTTCATAACACTCACATTTTACTTTTGTAGACCTTTGAATTTATGGCCCGGGTTTCTAATCTCTTGAACAAGCAGCCGGTCAATAAACAATCTTACTTCGTTTGTATATTATAAACATTTCTTACATGACTAAAACTAATAGTAAATAATGAATTACTTTGAATACCAACAATCAGTGTATTACCTTTAACTGAATATGCAGATTTCATCTCACAACCTTTAAATTTATACCCCGACCCCCGAACAAGTGATAAAAATCGTTTCACAAAACCCGAACCAGATTTGAACCAGAATGTGATACGCGTGTCATTACCACTGAGCTACCTCAGCTCCCAGCTGGTATACATCTCAAAAGCAGTTAAACTGACATAGTTCATACGTAACGCGGTAACTAGGGGCCCGAACGTGACAACCTCTGTAATAGGGGTAGGAGGCCCCAGGGGGTAGTGACGTGGTTAAATCAGCGCCTGTACAACAATAAAACTTGTTAGTTCAAAACCCTTGGCGCAAAAAGGGTGTAAGTTTAAAACGGGAATTTAAAACTTCCTTTCAAAGGTTGTTCATTAATTAAGTGTAATTGAATCCTATATAAAATATTTACATTCTATTTACGTCCCATGTTGGTCTGGGACTTAAAAAGAATGTGCCAACTGTGTTTCTTGTCTAGCATGTCGTAAAAGGCGACTAATGGTATATCGGGTTTTAGGTGTGTGATTGTGAAGGCGACGAGCTGGCCACTTGTCGCTACTTTTTCACAATTTTCCATATACCAGCCCAGTTTTATTTTTGGCTGAATGTGGTGAAAGATGCCGGCTGCTCCTTCGACTCTGCCTACCCCTTCGGGGATTATGGGCGTGATGTTATGTTAAGCTAAAGAGTTTGTTTGTTTGGATGCTCGAACGCGCTTATCTAAGTCCGATTTGAAAAATTCTTACAGTGTTAGATAGCCGATTTATCGAAAACATTAACCACAAATGCGGTTGAAACCGTGAACACAGCTAGTTTTAATATAAAAACGAACGTTGACTATAAATTGACATGAAAAAATACCAACAAGCTCAATGTTTGATTCGGTAGTGACTATGTCCCATACGCCATGAGTTGTGGGCTCGATCCCCACCCAGGACAAACATTCGTGTGATAAATAATTGTGTTTGTTCTGTGTCTGGGTGTTAATATCCAATATTTAAGTATATATTTGTAATACCACTGTTGATTCTGATATTCGTAACACAAGTGCTTAAGCTACTTCCTTCGGAGTCAGATCAATGTATGTGATGTAGTCTGATATTTATTTATTATTTATTTATCATGACTAGCCTAAACACGATGCATTGTGTAGTACATAACTAGATGTGCCGCAGGGTTCGACAAGAGTCCAAGGAATATTTAACTACTTAAACCATTGTTAGTCAAAAAAAATAAAATTTGTCCCATGTTGGTCTAGGACTTGAAAATAATGTTCCAACTGTGTTCCTTGCCTAGCATGTCGCATGGTAACGGACTCGTTGCCTGCACAATCACAAACCTGACACACAGTACCATCAATCGGCCTTCGACGACATGCTAGGCAAGGAGCACAGTTGGCACATTATTAAGCCCTAGTCTGAGTACCACAAAGCACCTACAGCTTGGCTTTAAGGCCGTGTTTTTGCAATGTCCTTGGTCATAAGCAGGTTAAGTTTCGCTTGTAGACAAAGCATTTAAAATATTTATGAATGTATGTAATATAATGTAATAGTTTAAGCGAGCGACGGGTTCAAACCCGGGCACGTACCTCTGGATTTTAAATCTATGTAGGTACGTATTTATACCACTAGCTCGATGGTGAGGGAAAACATCGTGATGAAACCTGCAAATTCAAATGATCCAAAAATTGTCTGGTTCCCCTATCTTACGGTTACGAAGGTCAGATCGGCAGTCGCTTCAATGTAATTACCAGACTCGCTAAATCCTGGATCATGGTCTAAGCGGACCCTGTCTAAGCAAGGGACATAACGTTAGGAAGATGATAATGCAATAGCTTAAACTGTCCGAAATATGATAAAAGCGAGATTTTTTTAAAGGAACTCTTATAAGTTTTAATATCCAAAAAGTAGACATGATTGCTCACAGAAAACTGCAGGTTAATCTATCTTTTTAAATGTTTAATAGGATAAAGGTTATTCAAGATAATTACCCCTTAGATCAATATCTTCGTAATTCATTTTCTTTGTCGCAGGACTTACTAGAGAATGTAATTAATATGAAATTAACACCATGCTAGGATTGATCGTGGTATCGCGTGTTATGGTAAATGACAGGTATAATTCATGTTACGAATATAAGCAATCTGTTACCTTTAAAAATACTTCTTGCTAATTCTTTGATATTAATGGACTGAACTTGTGACGCCTAAATGTATGAATGAATGACATTCTGATTTTACCGTATTTTTGACATATACTGTACATATCACATTACACAAATATTGCTGTATCAATTGTATCAATGACATGGGGCTTCAGACCTATAGGGGCTTCGTTTTTCTATAAAAGTCACTAAAATCCTCAGTAATATTATGTGATTATCACCAATAGGCCGAAGCTTAAAACTTTTTTGATTATATTTTTTACTTTTATAACTGTCAATATATTTTTCTCCCTTTGACTCTGCCTACCTCTCGGCGATTATGGGCGTGATGTTATGTATGCATATATGTAATATTTTTCAATCTGTCAGTCTTTTTTAATTATTTCTGAACGTCTGTCTGTATTTTTTTTCTATTTCATCCGTTATATTTCAATTAACTTTCTGACCCTTGTATATTATTCCTTTACTTCCTAACAGCCATGAAGAAAGCTCTTCACCACATTTGATAAGGGGCCCATCTAGAATGAGCTTCGTCTCTGGTCTAAAAAATTCAATATCGATATCACGATAGAATATCAAGTATTCATTAAAACCTTACCATTGTGATCATCCTTACCTCAAAGGGACAGGTGTCTTTACAAAGCGAATCTTTTGCTATCATTAAGGGTTCTATATCACTCCTCTACAGAGCTACAAAAACAGTCCTACGTTGCCAGTGTTAAAAGATAAACACACGCCCTTTGCCATCTTGGGGGTCGGGTAAAAAATACACCAGCATTTTCCTCTATTTCCTCGGCTGTTTTATTAAATTAACGAAAGTGTCCGAAGGATTACAGCGGGCACTTACGAGGCATGAGTTGATTGTGTTATTTAATTAATGTGTATCCTTTTTTCCTTTTGCCGGAAAAGTACTCTTTTAAGGAAGTTGTAGATTTTTTTTTTTTGTGAAAAGAAGCTGTGATTAAGACGTTTGGAATTAAACAGCTTTATTTCAAACGTCAGTTGGTTTAAATAAGCCTAAGAAATAGCAGAACCATTTGATATTAATATGAAAATTCAAATTTAATTAATATGGTGATACACACTCTAAAATTGGTAGTAATTGTTGACTATAAATATTAGCATTAATATTGATAACTGCGTAAAGCTCAAGTTTCGAATAAATATGACTGGCTCAATGGCACATTCAGTCCCTGCCCCATGCGCCAATAGTTGTGGGTTCGATTCCCACCCAGGACAAACATGCGTATGATAAATACTTGTGTTTGTTCTGTGTTTGGGTGTTAATATCCAATATTTAAGTATATATTTGTAATACCACTGTTGATTTTGACATTCGTAACACAAGTATTTAAGCTACTTACCTCGGAGTCAGATCAATGTATGTGATGTAGTCGGATATTTATTTAAAAATAAAACAAACATGGCTCACAAAATGATTACACATATTAATTTAGAAGAAAGTCAGTAGTCTCTGGTAACATTGCAGATATAATTACAACTCATGCATAATATAAAATTGAAACCCTCATTTTCAGTCGCGCTTATAAACGGTATTAAAATTTTAATGCACGTAAAAAGCACACGCTGGCAAAATGGCTGCCTGCTGCCAAAATAACGTTTTGATTTTACTTATACGGACGGAATATTTAAGTACGAATAAAACGTGAAGTTTTAAACTAAATTACTGTATTTGCTCGTTTAATTCTAACTGTGAGTATGCGGTTCTAATTAGATTCTCACATAATTTTTTAACATCATTCACTGTCCCAGTTTGATCTGTGACACTCATACTTGACTGGCTCGATGGCGCACTCGGTAGTGACTCTGCCCCATGCGTCATGTTGTGGGTTCGATCCCCACCCAGGACAAACATTCGTGTGATGAATACTTGTATTTGTGTCTGGGTTAACACCCAGTTAAATGATATTAAGGTTATTTCTGTAATACCATTGATTCTGATATCCATAACATGTGCATAGGCTTATTTGAAAGTCGGTTGAAAAGCAACTATAATTGTGTTGAGGATTTGTGATTAAGCTTCGTTATGCTACGAGCTAGCTATCTCACTGGTGTCCCGAGATTTGACAAAAAATTAATGAAAAATAATCATTTACAAAATTACATTAGGTAAAACTATATTTGATAAAGTTATCACTTTATAAACTTTTTTTTCTTTAAATAACTCATTTGACAAATAAATGAAAAGACAAAATTATCATTAAATCATAACATCAATAAACAACATACATACAGACGTACGTACATACATAACATCACGCCCATAATATCCGAAGGGATAGGCATAGTCAAAGGGGCAGCGGGCAGCTAGATGGAAAATTGTGGAAATGTAGTGACATGTGGCTAGCTTGTGACCTACACAATCACAAGAACCACAACTGGGACATTCATTTTAAGTCCCACACCATCACAGGATTAAACAAACTAAAATTATGTAAATTGTCAAAACAACGAAATATGCTAAATAACGTTTGACAAAATGTATTGCTTGATAATTGCTTCATTTAACTACTCCACTATATGATTAGTTTTTCTAGAGTTAATTTAAAAATGATTATTCGTCATTCGTTTTTTATCATACATTAGTGAACTCTTAAACGCCCGGCCTTGTCCCGTGATTATGCCGACAGACATAATAATCATAGATAAGATACCTAAGAACGGGATTACAATTCTCATGGTAACGAAACGCTTTAAAATTTTACTATTTACCCGGACGAAGTAGGTGCACCCCACTAGAATCTTTATTGTTTCGTTTATGTACATTTTATGAAATGTACATAACATTTCATCTCATGTGCATTGTACTTTCGAGTCGAGAAAATGAGCATTATATTTATTCTTCTGCTCGTTTGTGCTCGTTTGCAGAATTTCACTTAGTTATGCAAAAGTTTGTATGTTAGGATGTTAGTTTCAGCTGCAATTTTCCACCCATGAGAATTCAAATTTAACTTAACATATAGAATGCGAATTTGAAGTGTTTTACGATTACAAATACAGCCTAATCTAATGGTATGGATGTAAACGTAAGCTTTTCGCTGTTTGTTATATTTCCAGTCTCAATCTTTTACCAAATCAATCATGAAATTTTATACCTGCTTAACTTGTTGGCACACGGAAAAAGATTTTGGGCATATGTCATCCAAAAGAAGTTACTTTTACCTTGAGATAGGAAAATATAAATTAACATTGAAGCCTTACAAAAATAATCTTGTTTTCCAACAAATATTTGATGAATATTCTTAAAACTAACATTTTTGATAAATAAAGTTCATACCTACATTTTCCCCTTTCTGATATCAATAGTAAATTTTTATTCCACCAAACGCAATTTGTTGCACCAACACTTCTGTACATTTAAGACCTCCTATTATTTTAAACCTAAACAAGTACATACTTGAAATGTCATATCTTAGTAAAAATTATAATCCAACCACTGAGCTGTCCCCAGACCGATTTGAATGCTAAAAGCATAATTAACTTAAATAAGACAAAATCTACCTACTCTTAGGCTGACATTAAATTCTTTGCCCGTAATCCTCTTAATTAATTTCGCTTCTCAGGGAAGATCTTCATAGTTCTTGGTTTAATTGGGGAATTTACTTATTCCATTAGACGAACGTAATTGCTATAAAGCGTAATGCTTACCAAGTCTCTGGACAAGAGTCGGGTCTGAAAAAGTGAGTTAATTTGTTTTCATTGTCGCGTCAACATCTTAGGGAATTCGCGGTTCGCGTGGTAAGTTTTTTAACTTTCGCGTCTACATCACATAAATTGATCTGATTTCAAGGTAAGTAGCTTAAGCACTGAAATAAAATGAGAAGAAAATGTCTTTATTTACGTAGGCTTCAAAAAAGTCCTTATAAATCGTCAGAATGAGATCAATATCTACCGGTTCAAAACGTAGATTCTACTGAAAAGAAACCGGCAAGAAACTCGATAGGTACTCTTTTTAAAATGCCAAGTCTTAAAAACTATTAGTTACAATTCTTAGTCAATGTAAATTTAGCAGTTCAGGCTAACAGCCTATTCTGGGTCTATCCATATATTCTTACCATTTAAATAGTCTTCTATCTTGTAGTAGCCAATTTTAATATAAAAAATAATAATATATAAATTAAACTTATGTAGAGGTAAATCAATGAGACTTGAGGTAACATATTGAATATTCTTATATATAACGCAATTAATTATGTATAGTATAATGAAATTTAGGTAAGTCATACAAATAAAGCGAGTTTTCCGTATAAAAAGCCTCATCTGCCCGTCTGTGTGTCTGTTAGCGGTCTATATCTTACCTTATAACTTACATATATATTATATATTTAAGTTATAAGTAATAGTAACTTATAAATATGGGGTGGTGGAGTTATGTGACGGGTCGTTGAATTCCCTCTGATATGGTTGAGTAAAACGATGGCTGACACATAAGTCATGCTTGTGCACAGGTGCTACCATTGGGGGCTGGTCTGCTCTGGTAAATCTTACACTTTTATTGTAATCATATTATGTCATATTCCACAGTTATTGATTGTATGATTTGGTTTAGAACTTTAAAAAATGTATATTACTCATATATATTTTGACTCTGAAAAGTGTAACTACCGAGTTTCTTGCCAGTTTCTTCTCGGTAGAATCAGCATTCCGAACCGGTGTTAGATTCTCATTGCTTTATAGATTTTTGTTAAATCGACGATTTATAAGCTTTTTTTAGGCCTACATAAATAAAGACATTTTGAATTTTGAATTTTGATTTTTTATAAATAAATAAATAACTACGTCAGATTGAAAATGGTGTCACAAGTGGCTTACTCGTCATCTACACAACCGCACATACTACACAATGCAGCTTTAGATATAGATAGATAACAGCTTCACTTGGATAGGATGCATTAGTTGCCTATTACGATATGCTAGTCAAGCAACTTGGTTACCGTATTCTTTCCAAGACTCTGAGTAATATGGAACAGATCTTAACTCTAAATTAGTGCAAGTTTATCAACATGATAATGCATTTGACGTGAATTAGAATACCTGTTAGTCCTCGGCTTCTTTTCGAAAACTGTTGATAGGAGTATTTGAGAATGTAAACGCTGAATACATCTTGTTGGTGACTTAAATGTAAAGAAAAATAGTATCAAAGAAAAATAAATGCTGGTATTTAGTCCACACAGCTGCTTATTAAGATTTTGAAAATTAAATACTAAGATTAAAGACATCGCCTGAAAATTTCTAAGTTATCACATACCAAGGTCGATATTAGCACGAAATTTATTCTTGTCGACTAAAACTAATTAGCGCTCAGAAACTTCTGTGCCGCGCAAAATGTCGGACGTGATAAAAACAAAATTGAAGCGACTGCTCCATGGAATAATTAACTGCAGGACACCAATCGCTTGGGAAGCTAAACGTAAACATTTTTTCTAGCTGGTTAATATTGATTTTGTGCAGTGTTTTCCAATTTGTGCTGTGTGTGCCCCTTGGGGTACGTAAATTAAATAAAGAGGTTCTCAATTGAGTACGGTAAAAATATGCATGCGAAATTATAAAACTCATTTCACATGTTGGTCTGTGGATTTATGATAATAAAGTGTGTAATATTGGATTAGTGTTGTACGCGACGAACTGGCCACTTTCCATAGTTTTTTTTTCGCACTAAACTTATTGCTCCTTGGAGAGAATACTCTGAGAAATTGCAAGAACATGAGAGATCATGTCCTTAATAACGTTTTGACGTGCTTGTCAAAACAAGTTAAAATGTTATTTGCTAAGATATATAAAGAAGGATGTATGTAAGTATCGTGACATATGGCGTTCGGTTCTCTCTGCCTACCCCGCTAGGGAAGTGCCGTGAAGTTTAGTTAGTTAGTTAGTTAGATATATCAGTGAGCAGAGCTAGTTAAACTAAGATATGGCAATAAGTGATATTTGAAAAGCAGGGTTACTGAGGCTCTTTCAACCTAGTACTAACTTAACTATCAATACTCATTTTTAAAAGGAAGGCTTTCTATTCATTAGATTTAATTCAAGCAAAAATCTCTCAGGAACTAATAGGTTTATTTATTATTTATAGCTCGACGAGCAGCCATTGATCCGTTTCGAGTTATTGACGAATGAATCGTTTGGGTTTTGAAGTCATTAAATCGCTTTTACTTGAGGTAAGTTTCACCGAGACTTGATTTGAATTTTATTTTATCGTTTAAAGTATTTGTTGATATAAATTTTTATGAAACTATGACATATAGGCAAATTATTTTGTAGTCCCAGACCAACACGGGACTATGACATATATAATGTATGTAAATTCCCAAGATATAATTTACTTCTCATAACGAAGTTTTAACTGAAAGAAATAAGAAAGAAAAAATTAAAATTAATCAGTACATATGAATAGATTCATTTAAAAAAAACAAAGGAATACATGCTAAAATGGTCACCACTCAGCTAATGTCGTGACATCAGATGCCATGACGCTGGTATTCTGGGGCACCAGTGTAAGAGAGACGCGGCTTACTTATTGATTAAAACTTATAAATAAAAAAGGATTATATTTTCACGATTTCCATCTAACCCTACCTAGTTTTATTATTGGCTAAATGTGGTTTAAAGGTTCTGTTGCCCCCCCCCCCCCCCCCCCCTTAGACACTGCCTACCCCTAAGGGGATTATGGGTGTCATGTTATGTATGTATGTAATAATAAAAAAAAACATCAAATAAATGGACATTGTGAATGAAACAGATATGCCAGGTACATGCAGTTCCCCCCCACCGGGGTCCTCGGTTTGTCGTACCGGGGGGGCTTAGTAGGCCCTGACATGACAGGGCCGAAGCGAAGAAGGACCCCGAGGTGAGCCGCAACTGCACGACTTGCTACCGGGTAGTTGCGGCGGTCCGGCTGTGGCCCACTGCGGCCGGACCAGGGTTGCCGAGGAAGAGGAGGAGCTGAGTGTTGTCGTTGCTCGCCTCCCTATCCTCGGCAACCCGACAGGGGCGCGCTGGGTCGTGCTGTGGTGGGTCGCAGAGGGATTGAGCGTCTCGATGCTCTCCCTCTGCGACGACAGGGCTAAGCCCTCAATCTGGGTCGCCGGGAGGAAGGCGGCCCCTTCGACGAGGCGCTCTCCGCGTGCCCCTCTGGCTTAGCAGAGGGCACAGTGCGAGAGTGGGCCCACGACGCCGGTCACGGGGATGATCGGCGTCTGAATCCTGGGCGGAGTGGTTGAGACATGCTGGGTGGCCTGGCATGTCTCGACGCGCGCGCGTGCTCGGTGCTGTGCATCCGACGACTGTTGTCGTAGGCTGCACAGCATCGACCACCGCCGCGCGCGGTGGGCCGCGTAGCGCGGCACGTGCATCACCGGAGGAGCTGTCGTATAGTCCCGACGGTGGGGATACAGGCTCCTCCGGGACTGCGCCGCTGGAGGCCACGTTGGGGTTTTAGTCGGTTCGAGTCCGACACACCGCCCTCTGCTTCCCCGAGTAGAGGGTGACGGCTCGTGGGAGTTTCCCCAACTAAAAAAAAAAAAAAAAAGGTACATGCAGTTCAGATTTACTAAACAAGATTTTTACTGCATTTTTATCTTTGGAAATTTCATAGATTTAATTTTTTTTAAAGCTATGGGAAATTTCAATGTTTTCTCCATCGTCTCTCTTATTAAACCACGATGATTAAATTGATTGACGCAAATTTTAATTATACAAGGTTTATTTTTAGGAGCAGTAGCATCAGCAGAATTGTTGGACTCTCAAGATCCCTGGAATAGTCTTCCTCCTTCGAAAGTGTAATGAATTACGAAACGCAAAGTACGGCAATTCGGTTTAGAACGGTTGACGGTTAGAACAGTTGAACGGTGATGAAAAGAGAGAAAGGACATGTGACAAAGAGAGTGTTAAGTATGAATATTAGAGGATGGGGAGGAAGAGGAAGGCCAAATAGGAGATGGATGGATTGTGTGAAAGATGATATGAGTGAAATGAGAGTGGATAGCTTGATGACGGCTGACCGGGACGTGTGGAATAGGAAGACATGCTGCGCCAACCCCAGATGAACTGGTAGAAGAGCAAGAGGATGATGAAAGTACGGCAATTCATGTTCTCCGAAGCCATTAATATCCCACACACATAATATATATTTTTTATTAAACTTTATATAATTTTATGATTTATTTTAGCAATATAATTTTAGCGTTTTCTTGTGTGAGTGCTGTGCTCACCTCTAATTGGCGTATATAACAGAACAGTACTATTTGTAAATGTAATAATGTAAGTGTATTTGACTTACCCGTTGGTCGAGTGGTCAGAGACCCTGGCCACGAAACCAAGGGTCGCGGGTTCGAATCCCGCTAGGGGCAAATATTTCGTGTGATGAACATGGATATTTGTACTCGAGTCATGGATGTTTATAAACGTATTTAAGTATGTCTATCCGTTCACCTAGTATCCATAGCACAAGCTTAAGCTTAGTTTGGGACTGGGGAATTGGTGTGCCAGTCTGAAGAATTTATTTATTTATTTAAAATTTAATATGTGTTGTAGGTGTGTCTTTTTAAATAAAATAAAAAATAAAAATTAAATAGATATATAGTTCAAAATATACTTTTTTAAATCCTTATTTTGTAACTTTCGCTGATTAAATCCAGTTGTTATTGTCTCTTTGTGTATTTTTTTTTCCTCCTTTTTGTATGACTAGCTCGATGGCTCGTTCAGTAGTGACCATGCCCCATGCAACAAGAGTTGTGGTTCGATCCCCACTCAGAGTAAACATTCGTATGATGAATACTTGTGTTTGTTCTGTGTCTGGGTGTTAATGTTGAATTTTTAAGTATCTGTTGATTCTGATATTCGTAACACAAGTGCTTAAGCTACTTACCTCGGAGTCAGATCAATGTATGTGATTTAGTCTGATATTTTATTATTTATACCCAAGTTCCACGGACTTTAATCTATGTAACCAATCAATAGTTACCTCTTACATTTATGTTAAACTCCGTAAACGTGTACATTTTTTTCATAATAATCTAACCGATCCCATGTTGGCCTGGGACTTAAACAAAATGTGCCAAGAGGTCCCGGGTTCAAATCCCTGGGTCGGACCAAGTATATGTGGCTGGTTATTTCAATACTGAAATTACTCAGTAACAATCTGGAATCAGGAAGTTCGCGGTTTAATCACCCCCGTGTCTCGGGAAGCACGTTAAGCCGTTGGTCCTGCGCCTGACCTCTCACCGGTCATATCGAATTGCCGTATCACCGGACTATGAGAGTGGAGGAACAGAGAGTGCACCTGTGTTTGCGCAGACACTTGTGCACTATAATATCTCCTGCGCAGATGGCTAATCCTCGTTGAGATTGGCCGCCGTAACCGATATCGGTAAAGAGGACATTATTAACTTTCCACGCTATTTTGTTACAGACTTAATAACGTTTTACTCTTTGTTATAACGACTAAGTTAAACAGGCAAATATAAGGAGCTTAGCTTACTAGTGGGTGTATACTGCACTGTGGTTAATTACGTATTCAGTTTAAGCCCAAACAATCACACATTGCACGCCCGGTTCCAGAGGTAAGCAGGAGCGCGCTTAGTTAGCAAGATAACTTGCACAGTACAGGGGGTTGAGGAATGAATAATCAATGGTAATCCTTTTTTCTGTTTAAATTGACTATTTATAAGTGCTTTTTTGAAGCCTATATAAATAAAGAGATTTTGAATTTGAATTTGAATTTAAATACTGAATTTCTTGCCGGTTTCTTTAAAGTAGAAACAGTATTTTAACGGTGGTAAACATTTTTTTTATCTAACCCAGCCCATTGTCCCATGTTGGTCTGGACTTAAAAAGAATATGCAACTTGTCGCCACTTTTTCACAATTTTCCATCTAACCCAGCCCAGTTTTGTTTCTGGCTGAATATGATTAAAGGGGCCTGCTGCCTCTTTGACTAAGCCTACCCCTTCGGGGATTATGGGTGAGATGTTATGTATGTATGTAGAATAATATATTTTTTTTGCAGAATTATTACATAATAAATAATAAGTTCTCCAGACTGACACACGAATTCCCTAGTTCTAAACTAAGCTTTACAAGCATAAGCTGTAGATACTAGGTGAATAGATAGACATACTTAAATACGTTTATAAACATCCATGACTCGAGTAAATTTCCATGTTTATCACAGGAAACGTTTGCCCCTAACGGGCTTCTAACCTGCGACCTTCGATTTCATGGTCAGGGTCTCTGACCACTTGACCAATGCGCCACTCAACAGACTCTTAGAGACTCTCTCTAAAGTTTAAAACTTAAACCCATGACAGTCTCTAAAGCAAACCGAATCACAAGTGGGCGGACCCGTATTTATGAGCTAGTTGTATGAATGACAGCTTCATTGGTGCATACTTCAGACCCCAAGTGGCACTTGCGCAGGTCTTAATTTAGCTAATTCAAATTTAAATACAAAATTTCTTTATTTTTATAGGCTTCAAGAAAGCACTTATAAATCGACAAATTTACATAGGTGATCCTTGAAGCTACATTAATCTACCACTGGTTCGGAATGTAGGTATATTCTGGATAAATTTTCCTAAGTCGGGTTTAGACCCGACAACACAACAACAACAACTTAGGTTGTAGGTCTTTTGTTGAATATGATTTTTACAACACAAGTATTAATTCTGCTTACTTAGAAATATAATAGACTTTTTTGTAAAAATGTAAATTTATATTAACACCACAGAGTAATAATAATACTACGTACAAATTAAAACGTTAAAATTCATTCAGATTAGTCTATATTCTTTATCTCAGATTAAGGGTCAGAGGCCCTTGTGGGTCGAATCCTACTGGGAGCGAATGTCTCTTAAGATGAACATGGTTTATTTAAATAAATAAATCTAACTTTACATATTATGTGCCAATTTTCTCCCTAGTTCTCTTCCTTCCCTATTCGTATTTAGAATTAAACTTAAGATAAATTAACGCAAACATTGTTATTTGGAACATGTCTCACTGTTCTTTATTGAATAATGCCAGCAGTAACTTTAGTTTCCAACAAGTCTCTTCGCCTTCACGGCTGCAGTATACGAACGTTCGTTCTGCAGTTTGCACTTCGTATAGTGCATCTTTGTTTGAGAGATAAACAAATATAGGATTACAGGAATCTTGGTGCTTCCGCCTCGCCTCTTGAATGTAATGAAGGAGGCCTTAGCGTGTTGCATACAAGATCCATCTATACAAAAGATTCTGGAAAACACTGGTTGGCATGAATACAGAATAGAATTATCGCTGGAATAGCAGTTTGTGAGGCTTAGTTTCTGGAATAATACAACTGAAGATTTCACAGGAAATATTTGTAACACGGAATTGTACGTAGTGTAGCTTTTTCCTACGGATTTGTTCCTTGATGGTGATTTTCGCGGGAATTTGCCTTTTTTGTCTGAAAAATACCATCATACATTGACGCAACATTCGGAACCAGTGGTAGAATCATATTTCTTTATCTGTGTTTGACGATTTATAAGTATTTCTTTGCAACTTATATAAATAAAGAATTTTTTGCCTTTGACTTTGCATAGACGTTGTATGCAAAATTTTATGATGAAGTTAGGTAATGTACTATTAAAATGAGCAGCAAGCAAACTCACTTTTTTATCTTTTCAAATATTAGTTAATACGAATCTACTTACTTACTTCATATTATACGTATGTAACGTTCAGACATTGGGTCTTAGCGTATACGTTTCTTTATAAGAATATTGATAATGTAAACTTATTATGCAAAACGACATTTCCTTCAATTTATATACAATGTTAAAGATAGAGTTTCTAACAGGATAATGTATTTGTAAACTATTAAGTAATTTGAATCGCCTAAAAATATTTGTCAGAAAAAAATAAAGCATTTTACTACGAATAACATTCTTCTGAAATTCTCCTATTTGTATCTTAGCGTTTCTGGTTTTAGGAAAACTGGTTTCACATTAGATATGACGTATGTATTTTTTAATTTTAAAGTATGATTGTACGTTGGTAAACCTAATAAATTAATAAATACAGCGATAGTCCCAATCAATGGAATCCCATAACTCTCAGACAGGAGAACTATGAATTATGGTAACATGTTATTAAATTGAATGTGCAGGTTACGTTTTCTCATACAGCCATAGAAAATTTGTAATTATATATAAAAAAAAAATCAAATGCGCTAGGTTTGAACCAAAACCATGTGATTATGAGGACGATATTCTGACAATTTATCTACTACCGCTTTTTCGTGACAACAACCCTCATCAGAAGCTAAAATAGCAGTCATAAATACAGCAAAATTTAGCAAATGCTACAAAAAACTGTTCTAATATAGGCAATCCACACAACAAATTAGGGTGAAAATATGTCCAATTCACCATTTGAAGCCGACCCGAAAGTCGGGTCCGAGCAAATTATGAGAAATTTAGTATTGAAACGACAAGAGCCAAATGAGACACCATTCACAGGGCCGGTGAGCGGAAATGAAGGGCCCAGGCCGGCTACTTCCGTCGGCCATGTTGGATCCCCCCCTCCGATTGAGTGAGGAGGTACAGAAGGCAAAAGTTTTGAAGCTGCAGTAGGACTTCAACAGTTGCATCAAAGACATTACCCTTTGTTCAAACTATGCAAGTAAGGTAAAGTAAGTTTGGTTTTATGGATACGAATTAGTAATAAGATTTAGGTTGTTTTTAAAAGTCCGTTTTGGGCTTAGCAAAACGTCAAATACTTTTGGTCCAACTTCATAATTTAATGAAATATAAATTACTTATTTATTAAGTTACATTTTAAAGTAGATTTACTTTAATGGCGTTGAGTGTAAGTACAGACATCGTATTCATTTACCAAAACCAAAACCTTAGTTTTAGAGACACATATTTGTATCAAATGTCACAAACTCTGCTTAATCCATCAAATTCGTTTTGTCCGATGTTAGTCATCATCTTCCTAGCGTTACGTCCCGTGTTTAGACGGGGTCCGCTTAGACCATGATCCAGGATTTAGCGAGTCTGATAATTACATTGAAGCGACTGCCGATCTGACCTTCGTAACCCTAAGATAGGGGAACCAGACAAATTTTGGATCATGGTTACAAATCCAAAGTTGTTTGAATTTGCAGGTTTCATCACGATGTTTTCCCTCACCGCCGAGCTAGTGGTATGAATACGTACATAGATTTGAAAAATCCAGAGGTACGTGCAGGGTTTGAACCCGCACTCCTCGGTTAAGAGGCGCGTGTCCTTACCATTGAGCTACCACCGCTCCAAGCTACCACCGTATATGGGGTTGTTTTGTCCGATGTTAGTGTAAGATTAAAAAATAATGTGCCAATTGTGTTTCTTGCCTAGCATGTCGTAAAAGGTGACTAATGGTATATGGGGTTGTGGGTATGTGATTGTGTAGGCGACGAGCTGGCCACTTGTCACTACTTTTTTACAATTTTCCATCTAACCCAGCCCAGTTTTATTTTTGGCTGAGTGTGGTTAAAGGGGCCTGCTGCCCCTTTGACTCTACCTACCCCTTCGGGGATAATGGGCGTGATGTTATGTATGTATGTTCCATCAAATTCTCAAATATATATTTTTTATTATTATTAAATAGACTTGCATTTGACTGCTATCTTACGTGATGGTAAGTGTCGATGCAGCCTACGATGTAACATGCTTACCTAGAAGATACCTATTCACTTGTAATTTGAAGAGCCCAATATTATAATTGGCAGAAAACACAGACTCGGGTAAGGAGTTCCACAGTTTTGCGGTTCATTAAAAAAGTATGTACGTAAAAATTTAATAAATTTTTACATTATTTTTTCATGTTGATCTGGGACTTAAGTTCCAAGTTAGTCTGGTTTAACAAGAATGTGCCAATAGGTTTTGGGTGTATGTTTGTGTAGTCGACGGGCCAATTGTCACTACTTTTTCAAGTTTTTATTGGGCTGAGTTACCCAGTTTTATTTTTTGGCTGAATGTCGTTAAAGGGGTTATTTGCCCCTTTGACTCTGCCTACACCTTCGGGATTACGGGCGTGATATTGACAGTATTTCATTCAAAATATTATGAATAACCGATATTAACCTTCTGTATATATAATCCCTATATTCTTACCTTCCCAAGGGGCAAAGGGAAAACTTTCTTGGCAATTGAAATATATCGCGCGTTACGTTTGATACAAAGCTGTGTGATGACGTCATTGTACGGTAATGAGACCACTGGTTTCAGAAGGTCCGGGCAAAGCTGATTTCCAGTGCCATCGAATAAATAACAATTCTGTTTCTATTGTGATTGTGAGTTTAAGAGGCATTATTCGGATTTTCAATATATTTGGTTATATGTGAAGATAGTAGGAGCGGTGGTAGCTCAATGGTAAGGATACGCGCCTCTTAACCGAGGAGTGAGGGTTCAAACCCGGGCACGTACCTCTGGATTTCTCAAAATCTATGTACGTATTTATACCACTAGCTCGACGGTGAGGGAAAACATCGTGATGAAACCTGCAAATTCAAATAACTTTCGATTTGTAACCATGATCCAAAAATTGTCTGGTTCCCCTATCTTAGGGTTACGAAGGTCAGATCGGCGGTCGCTTCAATGTAATTAATTACCAGACTCGCTAAATCCTGGATCATGGTCTAAGCGGACCCCGTCTAAGCACGGGACATAACGCTAGGAAGACGACGAGTCCCTATTACTTACATATACATACATAACATCACGCCCATAATCGCAAGCAACTTTAACCACATTCAGCCAAAAACGCAACTGGGCTGGGTCAGATAGAAAAACTGTGAAAAAGTAGTGACAAGTCGCTAGCTTGTCGCTAATACAATCACACACCCAAAACCCGATATACCATTAGTCACCATGCTAGGCAAGAAACACATTATTTTTAACTAGAAATAGTACTGACGGGACTAAACGCGATATGCATTATGTATTACATGCTACATAGCTACATAATGCATATCGCGTTTAGTCCTGTCAGTATTATTTCTAGTGATAATGCAACGCGAAAGTTTAAAATCGTACATTATTTTTAAGCCCTAACCCAACATGGATAAATCCTTACGATATTAATATTATGAATGGGAAAGTTGATCTGGGACTCAAAAAGAATGTCTGAAACCAAATACCTTCCTTACTCAAAAGATCAGTTTGTTAGTAACGGTTTATTTATACTAATATTAAAATTAAATAGGTTCTAAAATTTTAATTTAAGGCTAATATTTTTTCGGATACCATGAGACGCATGATTGATTACGTATAAATTCAGTACAAACTCCAAAACACATGAGGTGAAATAAAACTACTCCACACTATGAAAGGAGGCATTTTATTGTAAGTTGCTTGGACCTATAATATATGTGCCGTGAAAAACGAAACAATACCGCGAGCTATAGTACAGGCATCGCCATCTATTGGTAACAATATAAAACAAGATACTAGCATTCTACATAACTGAACAGATTATCTGCAATCAGGTTATCTGTGTCTGCATTAGGCCAATTTTTCACGCAGGTAGAAGCGTAGACAAAAGGTAGCTTATCATAGGCCAAACTATAGAGTCAAGGATTATTTTTTACTGAATCAATTTGTCTAAAAAACTTTGTCCTACTCTATTGTTTCCACCATTTTTTTTTCTTTTCTGTTGGGGAGACTCCCACGACCCGTCACCCTCTGCTCGGGTAAACAGAGGGTGGTGTGTCGGACTCGAACCAACTAAAACCCTAACGAGGCACCCCGCGGCGCAGTTCCGGAGGAGCCGGTATCCCCACTGCCGGGACTATACGACAACTCCGCCTGTGCGCATGCCGCCTTGCGCGGCCCACCTCGCGCGGCGGTGATCGATGTTGTGCAGCCCACGGTCGTCAGTCGTCGGATGCACACCACCAAGCACGCGCGCACCGAGAGACATGCTAGGGCTCCCAGCATGTCTCAACTACTCCTCCCAGCAATCAGATGCCGGTCATCCCCGCGAACGGCGTCATAGGCACAATCTTGCGCTATGCCCTCTGTTATACGAGAGGGACACGCGGAGAGCGTCTCGTCGGGGGGGCCGCCTTCCACCCGGCGACCCAAGTTGAGGGCGAGGCCCTGTTCCCGCGGGAAGTGCTCCCGCGCCCACCGCAACGCATCAGCAGTGCGCCCCTGCTGGGTTTACGAGGATAAGGAGGCGGGCAACGACAACACTCAGCTCCACCTCTTCCTCGGAAATTCTTATCCGATCTCTCTTGCCGCGACTGGCTGGCAAGACACCAGTCGCATCCCCCCTCGAGGTCCCTCTTCGCTTCAGACCTGGATGTTCCAAGTCCAAGGCTTACTAAGCCCCCCCGGTACGACGAACCGAGGACTTAATAATCTAATCATAATACTTTATGATTATTGCTTACATTTTTAAAGTTGCTTAGTAACTTTAAAAATGTAAGCATAGTATTATTGTCCATATATAAATTTAGTTCTATACAATTTTTGAGCACAAAGACGAGGAGAGAAAATATTACTCAGAAAAACAATTTAAACAAACACATGTGGACCGTATGGACGTTCTTGACTTGTAAAGGAAAAGTGAAAGTTAATTAAATACTTGTTTTAGTTAATTAGTTTGCACGGCGCACGTAAGGCTGAGTCTTCGTCGGTAGCGGGTTTGAGTCCCTGAGATGTTATTTGTTTTCGACTCGACTGGCTCGATAGGCGCCAAGAGTTGTGGGTTCGATCCCAACCTAGGACAAACATTCGTCTGATGAATACTTGTGTTTGTTCTGTGTCTGGGTGTTAATATTGAATATTGAAGTATATATTTGTAATACCACTGTTGATTTCGATATCCGTAGCACAAGTGCTTAAGCTACTTACTTCGGAGTCAGATCAATGTATGTGATGTAGTCTGATATTTATGTATTATTATTGTTTATTATTAAGCCGTGAAAAAATAAATCGCCAAATGCGTTGTTAAAAGCATCAATGGTTAGTTATGGAGCTAGATTGTTGATGTGTGATTCTGATTATAAATTAAGCAAGAAGAGAAGAAGTAATGAGCTCCTTAAATCACATTTGGCCAAAAATCACGTTGGGTTAGATGAAAAATTGTGAAACTTGCCGCCTATTAATTTACAGTCTTTTACAACATCCTAGGCAAGAAGCAGTTGACTCAATATTTCAAAACCTCAGACCAGCATGGGACAAATAAATTATATATAAGTCTAAATTATTGCTTAAAACACAGCCGTACTCAGAACATTTACTTCAATATCTTATTAAACCTTTATCTTTCCGCTTTACACAAAAACATTACTTTTAACCAGCTGTATACATCTTTTAATTCTGGTTCTTTATATGGCTTTGAAGTGAATAAATTAATTTGAAATGAAATGAAACTTCGAATGTTTTTGTAAAAAATATTCAGTTGGTATAGTCTGTTCTTAAGGTGAACAATGTACGTGTTAGAAGCGGCAAGGAACACGAATACAATTCGCACTGCTCTGTCTACTATAGCCGCACTACTACAGCTTACAAGTTATAGGTATCCATTGGCAGCTAATGTAAATGGTGAGTTTACATTTTTTTTTTTTTTTATATCATGTTCTTCCTACGAAGGACAAACTTCTTAAATATCCTTATATAACTCAAGCCACTAAATGTCGCCTTTATGGAAAGTTACTGCGGTTGCAAGCGAAGCGCCTACCCTCAGTTCTCCGCCTACGGGAGGATGAGGCAAGAGATTTTCCTCCCTTATCCAATTGCGTTCCTTGCCTAGCATGTCGTAAAAGGCGACTAGTGGTATATCGAGTTTTGGTTGTGTAATTGTTTAGGTGACGAGACCACTTGTCACTACTTTTTTACAATTTCCCTTCTAACCCTGCTGTGTTATTTTTGGCTAAAACACACACATAACATAACATCACGCGTATAATCCCCTAAGAAGTAGGCAGAGTCAAAGGGATAGGGACAAGCCCCTTTAACCACATTCAGCCAAAAATCAAACTGGGCTGGGTTAAATAGAAAATTGTGAAAAAGTAGTGACAAGTGGCTAGCTCGTCGCCTACACAATCACATACCCAAAGCCATTACCATTAGTCGCCTTTTACGACATGCTAGGCAAGAAACACAGTTGGCAAATTCTTTTTACGTCCCAGACCAACATGGGGCAAATTATTTACAATATTTTTGGCTAAATGTGGTTACAGGCGCTGCCCCTTTGACTCTGCCTACCTCTTCGGGGATTATCTAAGTGTGTGTACGTGGTTTTAATAAATACCTATATATGTACATTTTGTGTGTGTTTGTATGTTACGCGTTGTCTGCTAATGTTACCGATGGCTACAGTTTTCCTTTTACATTTACATTTTAATTTGCTGACGTCACCGTTATTTTGATGGCAGACGGCAGAAATCTTCATCGTTGGTGCAGTAGTTAATTTTTACGATGAATACGAGGAACGCCATATGTATTTGTTGTAACGGAATGAATAGTTGTATATGAATAGATGAAACATGTTTTTGTATAGTGTTGCTAGTAATGGTACCCTCGTTAAATTCTGATTTCTAAAACATAAGTATTTTTTTATAACATCACCGTATATCAGCCCGTAGTCCCCGAAGGGTTAGGCAGAGTCAAAGGGGCAGAAATCTCCTTCAACCACATTCAGGCCAAAACATTACCGGGCTGGGTTAGATGGAAAATGGTGAAAACACAACTATGTACGATATTTACAAGGAAATGAGATCAATGTATGTAGATAGTGTAAGCTTAATATAATTATTTTGTTATTACCATTTATTTAACTTCGTATTACAGCAATTTTTAAGTATCTATCAAAAATATTATTTTGCACGAACATTTTGGGGAATGTCTTATCTTATTGATCTACACTACAATGTCATTACGTAATATAACTAACTAACTAAACTTCACGCCACTTCCTTAGCGGGGAAGGCAGAGAGAACCGAACGCCATATGGTACGATCCTTACAGACCTCACTCGCCTCTTCAACATTCATAACCCTTTTCATACAAGCTCTACGGTTTTTATGACTCCTAACATCACCTTCTTTTAATACACGACCAATCTGGTCGTGGTAGGTGAGCCTGGGCCTTCCGCGGCTCCTACATCCTTCCACATTCGCATTGTATACCTGTTTAGTCAATCTTTCGTCATCCATTCTTTCCACATGTCCGAACCACATCATTACGTAATATGCCTTCCTAAGTCATATTGATTACTAATATACTTGATCAATAATTGAACTGTTACTCTTTCCAGATGGAGCCACGTTTGACTACATCGTGGTCGGAGCAGGGTCAGCTGGCAGTATCGTGGCTGCCAGGCTCTCTGAAGACGAAAGTGTGTCTGTACTTCTTATAGAAGCAGGTGGAGATCCGCCAATGGAATCAAATGTAAGTTGTCTGCTAATCACACTAGTGGAATAGGGACTGGTTTTAATTATAGGAGAACTTCAAAAAGAAAAGTCTTTCTTTTATCAAATTTATATAAAATAAATAAATAAATTCTTCTTCAGACTGACATACCAATTCCCTAGTCCCAAACTAAGCTTATGCTTGTGCTATGGATACTAGGTGAACGGATAGACATACTTAAATACGTTTATAAACATCCATGACTCGAGTACAAATGTCCATGTTCATCACACGAAACATTTGCCCCTAGCGGGATTCGAACCCGCGACCCTTGGTTTCGTGGCCAGGGTCTCTGACCACTCGACCAACGGGCCAGTCAAAAATAATAATAATAAGGAACTTGCTATACTCTCATATTCGCTTATTACCAATACAAAAATGTATTAAATTTTACTAAAAGACTTGAATGATACATAAAACGTAACAAAAAAGTTAACTTTTTCTAAGATAAATTACAATATTTAGATTTTGAAACATGAATTAGCCATATTATGTTGATTTTTTGTTATTTTTCTCATCCATGTAAATAAAATTTTACAATTAACATATATGTATCTATGTATATACGTGGGATTTGACAACATCAATATTTTTTTCAGCTTCCAGCCTTAATGATCTATGACCAGAAAAGTCGATTGGATTGGAATCACAAGTCTCAAGTAGATAAAAAAGCTTTCCAGTGTCTTCAGAATAACCAAATGCACTTAGGCCATGGGAAAGTCCTAGGTGGCACCGGTAGCATCAACTACATGTTCTATGTAAGAGGAGACCCTAAAGATTTTGACACCTGGGCCTCAAGAACAGGTGACGAATCCTGGAATTATGTTAACGTACTTCCGTATTTTAAGAAAAGTGAAAGACTTGAAGATTGTGCCGTCCTCAATTCCTGCTATGGTACTTTTCATGGTATTGATGGAAACATAGGTGTCACAAGACTGAAAAGAAACGGGGCTAAGAAATATTTGAAGGCATTGAAAGAATTAGGCCACAAAATAATTTTGGACAACAATGGAGATGATATCCTCGGTTTTAGTGAACCAATGATGACGCTATCTGATGGCATCCGTCAAAGTACTGCTAATTCATTTTTATCCAAAATCAAAGAACGTCCTAATCTCTTTGTAATGAAAGAATCCTTAGCTACAAAAATTATCATAGACAAGAATAAAATAGCGAGAGGTGTTCGCGTTGCTAATAGCAAAAATGGCTCTCTGATAGCGAAAGCAAGAAAAGAAGTAATCATTTCAGCTGGAGCTATGAACAGTCCTCAACTACTCATGTTATCTGGAATAGGTCCTGCAAAAGAACTTAAAAAACAAAACATCAAAGTAATCGCAGATCTTCCAGTTGGAGAAAAGTTAAAATCTCACGAAATAGTAGTACTTATAATGAAGATGAAAAAGTCAAATGTAAAACCTAAGCCTTTGAGTCCTCATGAATATCCGACTGTCGCTGTTAACGGATTTGTGGCCCTAAACGCCTCCCAAAGATTTCCAGACTACCAATTATTGATAAGTGATGCAAATGCGAAAGCAATTGTACAATTTTGCACTCAACTATTCTCTTATACTGATGATATCTGTCAATATCTATACGAAGAAACCAAGGAAAAGGATTCTGCTATGATTCTTTTAGCCAACTCTCGCGACACGAAACGCGGCCACGTGACATTGAAAAGTTCAAACCCGATGGATTCGCCGAAATTTCATATGGAACCGTTTCCTGTAAACAAAGTTGATCTAGAAGAACACATTGACTATCTAGAAGACTTAACACGAATTGTCAATACTACAATGTTTAGAAGTTTGCATGCGGAAATTGTTACTTTACCTAAGTGCAAAGGTTTTACAAAAGGCAGTAGAGATTATTGGAAGTGCTACTTACAATGTTTCGGCACAACGTCTTTTCATTACGGAGGAACGTGTCCTATGGGCGCGGTGGTGGATAGCAGACTTCGAGTGTTTGGGGTTCAGAGGCTACGCGTGGCAGATGCAAGTGTTATGCCTACTATGACAAGCGGTAATCCCAATGCTGCGACTATGATGATTGGTGAAAAAGCCGCGGATATGATTAAGGAGGATAATCGGTGTCGAGGTTAAGGTCTAGAAGAACGTTGATCTTATTTTATTTTTTCCTTTAAATTTTCCTCTATAATTTTAGTCGCATGTTAGTTTCCATCCATATTTAAATATTTTCTTAATTGCATGCGTATTCTAGTAACACTATGTTGCATTGATCACATATTGGGGTCTAGATATGGGGGCAGACACGGTAAGATATTAATAAATAAGAATAAAATAACTAAAACTATAATATTACCCCCGCGGAATAGGCAAGGAGAATCGAGCACCATAAGACTGTCTTTACATACATCACTAGTTTCTTTGACATATTATTAATTAATTCATATATTTATAAATGTTCCGCAGTTAAGCGTATAGTTTTTGCGCAGTCGTAAGAACACGCGGGTCAATGTTGCTTTAAAGACAAGAACATAAAATCTCTACGTGGATTTTTTTTATAAAATCCAAACCACCACATATGAGGAATAATATCCTAAGAGAACTATCACGTTTAAATAACCAAGAAACGACACATGTGTAATCATCATTGTAATCGGGTTCCTGTGCATCATGCCTACCATTACAATGTCCAATTACCGACTAGCTAAACTAGGATTGCGGGAAGAGCAGGCTCTTCAAAATATGAGTTTATTTCTAGGAAGCACCATGCCTTAATTCCAGGAACAAGACGATTAATTTTCCCACAGTCCAGAACGGATATTTAATTCGTTAAATTGTGATTTACGAATGTTCGCAGCGACGCTTAGTGGCTCCTGATGGCCACTCAACAGATTTTCACGAGCAAACTTCATAATTTATTTCGACCACTCAATGTTAATACTTCTAAGGCTTGTAATTCACGAAGCAGGTGCTCCGAAGTTGAATTTAAGTGCGAAGTACGCCACAAAAAGTGCTTTGTATTAAGTAAGTTACTTCAAAGATCTAATAGGTATACGAAATTGTTTGTAAAGTCAAAGTCAAAAGGGTACATTTATTTATTCGTGTAAGCCTAAAAAAAGTACTTATGTCGAAGAGAAGAGAATATATACAATGTTGTTGAGAATATATACAAACGTTTGCATTGTTTTATGTTAAAATAAATTTGCAGTTAAATAATTTAACATGTTTTATAAATATTTTGACTAGCTCGATGGCGCATTCAGAAGTGACCCCGCCCCATGCGCCAAGAGTTGTGGCTTCGATTTCCACCCAGGACAAACATTTGTATAATGAATAGATGTGTTTGTTCTGTGTCTGGGTGTTTATATCCAATATCAAAGTATATATTTGTAATTCCACTGTTGTTTCTGATATCCATAACACAAGTGCTTATGCTACTTACCTCGGAGTCAGATCAATGTATGTGATGTAGTCGGATATTTATATTGAGCAAACCTGCATTTTAAAAGATTGAGGATCTATAACCATTATGCAATTCGTCTAGGTCTCCTAATAATTTAATAATAATTGATAGATTAGCAGTCGCTTGTTAATAACCAGACTCGTAAAATCCTGGATTGAAGCGGATCCCGAACGAAACGCTTGGAAGAAGATGATGTGTGATGCTTTGCGCGAATTGACTATTTGACATGATTACATATTTGGCATGAATAAATTCATAGTTAAGTGTACTTCTATTTATATTTGTCAGTAGGCTTGACAACTTTATCAGGGTATATTAGAATTTTAAGCGTAATGTTGACAATTTAATCAACGTCAACTATTAACACGCTTTTGACAACCATGATCCAAAAATTGTCTGGTTCCCATATTTAAGGGCTACTAAGGTCAGATCGGCAGTCGATTCAACGTTATTACCAGACACGCTAAATCCTAGATCATGGTCTAAGCGGACCCCGACTAAGCACGGGACATAACGCTACCATGATGATGATGATGATGTGTTGACACCTTTTGAAATAAAAAATAGCCTCGACCATCTTATGGCTTACTCAGACACATCATTTCGGCTCAGTGTTTTAGCGAACAAATGTATTTATGACAGGCCCATTGGTTGAGTAATCACAGACCGTGACCACGAAACCAGGGGTCACGGGTTCGAATCCCACCAGGGGCAAATGTTTCGTGTGATAAACATGGACATTTGTATTCAAGTCAGATCTTTATTTAAGTATATATATCCGGTCTTAGTTCAGAACTGTGAATTTGCGTGTCAGACTGGAGAATTAATTAATTTATTATTTATTGTTTAACGTAGCGGGGTGAAAACATTCCGTATCTTCTCTATTTAATACAAATAAAATAGGTGTGTGAAAAGAAACTGGTGTTGTGTCCTTAAACAAACACATTTGTGTTTACAAACACAAACGTCTGAATAATTTTAACAACAAACAAATAAACATACTTATTTATTTAGGTGTTTTTCGACCAGTCCCTCTATTGTCAGTAACAATTGTCGCCATTGTGGACTTAATGTGCTTGTTTTTTTTTACTTTGTGTGAAAGAAGGAATTTATTTGTTGAATTTTTAATATTGAAATAGTAATGAGTCTCTCTTTCACAATTTTTTTCTTAAATATCATATCACATCATCAGGCAGAGCCAAAGGGGCAGCAGGCCCCCTTAACCACATTCAGCCAAAATTAGACCGGGGCTGGGTTAGATGGAAATTGTGAAAAAGTAGTGACAAGGGGCTAGTTTGCCCAAAACTCGATATACTATTAGTCGCCTTTTACAACATGCTAGACAAAAATCACAGTTGTCACATTATTTATAAGTCCCAGACCGACATGGGACAATAGGCTGGGTTATATGGAAAATTATAAAAAACTCACTAGTCATTACTTTTCACAAATCCAATATTAATATCAACACTAAAGTATATTTTAGAAGAGACGGTTATCATTATATGGCTGAAACCTTTTATATAAAACTACTAGTTTATATATACATATAAATACACATACTGGTACGTTCAGGTGGGGAAGTAGTGTAATACAAAACAGGTGTTCCTTTATGACTACCGTTGGTATTGGAAGCAAATATGGAACAAAATAGGAATATGAACGAGAACCAATATTTGGGATATCTAATCTAGATATCTTACCTTTTTAACCGACTTCAAAAAAAAGGAGGAGGTTCTCAATTCGACTGAATTTTTTTTTTTTTTTTTTTTGTATGTATGTTACTCGATATCTCTGAGAATTGTTAACCGATTTCCAAAATTTTTTTTTTAATCGAAAGGGTTTACTTCCGAATTGGTCCCATTGCCACCAAGTCAGGATCTAATGAAGGGATCCCAGGAAAATCGAGGGCAACCCTCAAACTTTATAGGCACGTACAATGTGTTTTAGACATTTTCTAAGATTTTTCAAGTATTTACGTATGGTACTTATCAACTTATGATGGTGAGCTGATGATGGAAGGTACAAATCCTTAACGATTAGGAATTAGTTTATGATTCTTTAAATATTGATATCTTCGAGAATTGTAAGACGATTTTTAGAGTTCTTTTTTTTATTCAAAAGGGTATATCCTGGAGTTGGTCCTATTGGTACCACATCTGGATCTGATGAAGGAATCTTAGGCAAATCGAGGGAAACCCTCAAGTATTATAGGCGCGTACAATCTATTTTAGTTATTTTCTAAAACAATTCAAGTATTTACGTCTGGTATTCATAATCTCATGTTGCTGAGCTGATGATGGAAGGTGCAACTCCTTAACGATTAGGAGTTTGTGGATAATTCTTTCAATATTACAGGGCCATATTGAATGTTATTCTCGAGATAGTCTCAATTTCACCAAGTCTTGGTCTAGTGATGGGGTTCCATGAAAACGAGGGCCACTCTTAAATTTTAACGACATGTTAAGTGTTTTATTTATTGTTTCTAAAACGATTCCAGTATTTGCATCTCGTACTCATCATGTTATGTTGCTTAGCTGATGATGAAAGGTATAACTCTTTGAAGATTAGTAGTTTTAAGTAATTCTTTAAATATTAAAGGCTCGTTATACCTTTTCGTCTTTAGTCTCATAAGACCGGCACTGTCTCATTAAAGCAGCTCGTTTTGATTTGGTCTACCTACCTATTAATAAATTTCACTAAAAAGTAACAAATAAGTTAAATTTTAACAAAAATAAAAACCGACTTCAAAAAACCCCGCAAAAAATGTTTATAAAAAACACAAGTAAAAACTGCCTTAATAGCTATTTAAATGTCCAAACGCTAAAAAGTATAAAATAAATTCTATCGACTGCGTCGATGAAAGTATTAATCTTTAACACGTATTTAAATATTTACAATAATCAGTTAGTTTTGGAGTCGGTGCCAGCCAAACTAAAAAAAAAGTAGACACTTAATAACAAATTACCTTACTAATAACAATATGAAACAAATTAGTTAAAATATGAGTATTAACTTACTATTGATTTTGTATATTCAAAACCTATTTTACCACCCTTCACCAAGGAACCAAATAATTGCAAATTCTGAAATGATAATATAATTACGCGCGCTGGCACCGACTCCAAAACTAACTGATTATTGTAAATATTTAAATACGTGTTAAAGATTAATACTTTCATCGACGCAGTCGATAGAATTTATTTTATACTTTTTAGTGTTTGGACATTTAAATAGCTATTAAGGCAGTTTTTACTTGTGTTTTTTTATAAACATTTTTTGCGGGGTTTTTTGAAGTCGGTTTTTATTTTTGTTAAAATTTAATTATATCTATGCTTACCTGTTAAGTAACCACTAAACTTTACTAGATGATCAAGTATAGGACTACTAGATTATATATCAGTATGCTAGACATTTTGCATGTATTTCGATGAAAAAATTACTTTTCGAATGAAATGAAAAAAGATCATTAAAAATTCATACATACACAACCTTATTTCATCATCCTCTTGCCCTTCTCCCAGTTCATCTGGGGTCGGCGCAGCATGTCTTCCTTTTCCATACGTCCCGGTCAGCCGTCATCAAGCTATCCACTCCCATTTCTCTCATATCACAACCTTATTTGTAGGTATATATACGAAATATAAAGTTTAAGCAATTTTGAGCTTAGTTTTCAAAGGGTGTTAAACCTCTTTCTTTTTCGAAATGGTTTTTAAACTGTCAGAGCTTGCCACATTGCCGAATAAAGTTCTGAATTTCCATTTTGAAATATTTTGCTAAAATTTTCAAGAACCCATAATTCTTCGGCAAAGCTGACATGCAAAATTTATGATATCATAAGCGTTAACGCGGTGGTCTTCTTTTTCTCGGATCAGCCACTTCTACCAGGTTTAGTTAAAGTTTTTGCCGAGAACCAATCCTGTACAACCAATAATGTACCACCTAACATTCACAACATTCCTCGTTCTTGTAAGCAATTTGAAAATCAAGATATTTCACAAAACGAGAGTTGTTGAAATTGAAACAATCTCCTCAAATCAGGGCCAGCTGACCTCTTTACAGTAATTGCGAGGCAATGACGGGTGACGTCACAATGCTGTTTCACAAATGGACTGAATTAATTCAGTGTCGCGCGCCTTGAATCGTAAACTAGATTATCTTGGCGCAATTTTTTTTATAAAAATATATTTTTGTGTTATAAGTTGGTCTTGAAAGTAATGTGCCAACTATGTTTATTACCTAGCATGTCTTATTAATGGTGTAATGACCAACATGGGATCAGAGGGATTTCTGATGCATTGCTGGCTTTATGTGGTTAGGGTCTCTTATACTTTCACACACCGTACGAAAAATAACAGCATAGGTACTTTGATGATTTACAAATCCTGAAGAACTCACCACATTATGAACCGGCACGCCCTGTATTCGAGGCATATTTTCTTGCTATTGGACTACCATTTCCCGTCTTTAGATTATTATCCACAAAGGAATTTCTAATTTCCGATTTATTAAAAAAAAAAATCTACACTAATTTGTAAAGTTAAAGAGTTTGTTTGTTTGTTTCCTTGCTTGAACGCGCTCATCTCAGTGTCAATCAGTCTCAATGATGTTTTTTTTAAATTAAAACATCCACAAGATGGCGTTACCGTGACATGCGGTCTTGTCACCCTCCTCTTTGGTTAGTTGTCAGAACAAACTGACATTCTGTTAACAATGAGCCAATAGTGACAGTGATAAGACCACGAGACTCTCCCATGCCACCTAGCGGATTTAGAATTTTTAAAAACAATGAAGGTTTTTTTCTTCCTTCAGTGTTAGATTTATTCCATTTATCGATGAGGCTTATATAACATTAACCATAAACGCAGTTTAAAATTGCGGGCACGGCTAGTATATCAATTAAGATTTCGTATAGACTTGACCCTGACAGATGTCGCTACAGGCATCATTTAAACTGATTGAGAGATAAAACCGAATAAAAACGTTATATTATTTCACTTTTAATAAATGTTTTTTTCATAAAATAAGTGTTTTACGTCATTTCTTAGATAATTTATTAAATTTAGATGAAAAACATAAATATCAAATATTTTCTTCAGAAGCAAACCAAAATAATCTTTGTTTTAAAACCATGATGTTTACACAGATGGCGTATTATTACTAAGAAATAACTAACCTGTGCTTGTAGCGCCATCTTGTATTATTCCTGACAAACAGACTAAACTTAGCTCTAGTTCCAATTACTCACCACTGTCGCTGTTCTTGCGCGAGTTATAGCAGTAACTTTTCAAGTATGGGCAGTGACACTCTGTTGTACGTAGTATATTATTACTCTGTGCTTTTACCAATTTTCCATCTTACACCCTTTAACCCGATGTACATACATTTAGAATCTTAACATTTCCGCTGCAATAACAAAAGTATTATTCACCATACATTATGGTTGATGGAGTACTTCAGGTAATGGAAACTGCCAAACCGCAACATTGATTAAAAGTTGTCTAATGGTTTTCCCCTGGCAACAGATAAGGAAGATAAAAAATTAAGCCTAGATGGAAGCTAATGGTCAGCCAATCATGTCGGCTTATCATTTAATTCGTCGCGTTTATCGCGATAGACGATTTGTGACGGGACACTTATTTAATGGGGAGTGACGTCATTGTTGAGCCTCATTTGTTTTAATGCCTTTGACACGGAAGAAGATAATGGGTCTGGATGTTCTTTGTTTGGTAATAAGTCAGAATATGGTTATCGATCAATGCAACTTATTAAATAAGAACATACACACACACACATATAGACATATAAAAAATTAAACTGGGCTAGGTTAAGTGGAAAATTATAAAAAAGTAGCGACAAGGGTAGTTTGTCGCCTACATAATCACACACCCAAAACCCGATACACCATTCGCCTTTTACGATATGCTAAACAAGGAACACAGTTGGCACATTATTTTTAAGTCCCAGACTAACATGGGACTAAGTATTTGAACCACATTTAATTGGGAAGTTGAAGACTATTGATGTGTATCGTATTCAATTGTTGTCCTACATATCATAACATAACATCACGCCCATAACCCCCGAAGGGTAAGGCAGAGTCAAAGGGACAGCAGACCCTTAAACCGCATTCAGTAAAAAATAAAACTGGGCTGGGTTAGATGGAAAATTGTGAAAAAGTAGTCCTATTATCTAAGATTATTTTATTAAAATTATAATAATCGTTTTGAATGAAGAGTAACTGACCAGGCTTGATAAATCTAGCATAGTGGTCTTAACGGACCCTGACTATTCCAAAAACATAAATTCTAAGCGAATTGACGTCTATATCATGGAATTCCGAACAAACTAAAATACTCTTTATTGTATAACAGTGAGAGTCGCTTTTCAAACGCTGACCTTATTGGATCATTTGTGGAAGTAGGTTATATATGCTGTGCTTGGTACTATGAAGAGGGTCCATAAACGTGATTCAATATTCCGTCCGCACGCGTGTCGACACGGCACCGCATGGCCATTTGACTAACAAATCGGGGGTAAGAACAATGTATGGGGATGCTCTATACGATAAAATTACATACATACATCACGCCTTAAATCCCCGAAGTAGGCAGAGCCGAAGGAGCATTAAGCTGCGTTAATGAAAAAATATATATCATCACATAAATTATTTGACTCCGAGGTAAGTAGCTTAAGCACTTGTGTTATATCAGAATTAACAGTAGTGTTACAAATTTATACACACCCTGACATAGAACAAATATATGTATACATCATACGAATGTTTTTCCTGGGTGGGGAACGAGCTTAGCGTTGCTAGTTATAACACATACCTTTAATATTTTTTTATCAGTTTCTATATGATATTTTTTATTCCTTAAAACCGTGTGTCCGACTGTACAGTATTGTAATAGCAAATCCTACAATATATGTGTTACGGAGTGAAAGGGTGGAAGGTAATAAAGGGCTCAGAAAATAATTTAAATAATATAATATAAGGAATAACAAGGAATAAAGCAATACGTGGCACAAGCCAATTCAGCAATAAATGACAGCAAGCAACCAATTCAGCAATTAATGACAGGGCAGAATTTGACAATGTAAAAAAGAAGTATAAAATATAATGTTATCAAAAAAGGTTTAAACTGGCCTTGCGGCCAGTTGGTAACAATATGTTTAGTGCAGTAGTCATTAGAATAAGTTTAAACGTGTGCTCAATCTTGTAAAATAAAGGTATTATTATTAATACATCATTAGTCGCTTTTTACGACATGCTGTTTAAGAAACACACCTCCCAGACCAACATGAGACGCTGCGCAGAATTTTATTATACTTCATTTCATCGCGGAATTACGACGCGTAGTTTTACGGGCTAGCAAAAATAATACCATAAAAAACAGCTAAATTAATGAACTGTCTACTTTCCTCTCAAAATTGAGGGAGAGACAAACAAACAAGCGCATTTACAATATTAGAAAAAGCGGGGCGCCAAATTAAATCAGGCCATTCGTGAAACAACAAAATTTGATGGAGCAATCTCTTAAAAGAGGTCACTTCGTTGCCATGATTCGTGGGGCATTTTAGACAGAAGCCATTATTTAATTGCTTTCTGTCGAGGGCTTCTGTTTTTATTAGCATCAATTATATATAAATATTTAAGAAATCTAAATTAGCGGTGGTAGCTCAATGGTAAGGTCACGCGCCTCTTAACCGAGGAGTGCGGGTTCAAACCCGGGCACGTACCTCTGGATTTTTCAAATCTATGTACGTATTTATACCACTAGCTCGACGGTGACGGAAAACATCGTGATGAAACCTGCAAATTCAAACAACTTTGGATTTGTAACCATGATCCAAAAATTGTCTGGTTCCCCTATCTAGGGTTACGAAGGTCAGACCGGCAGTCGCTTCAATGTAATTACCAGACTCGCTAAATCCCGTATCATGGTCTAAGCGGACCCCGTATAAAACACGGTACATAACGCTAGGAAGATGATGATTTAAGAGATCTAAATTTGACTGGCTCGATGGCGCATTCGGTAGTGACCCTGCTCCATGCGCCCAGAGTCGTGGCTTCGATCCCCACCCAGGACAAACATTAGTGTGATGAATAATTGTGTTTGTTCTGTGTCTGGGGGTTAATATCCAATATTTAAGTATATATTTGTAATACCACTGTTGATTCTGATATCCGTAACACAAGTGCTTAAGCTACTTATTTCGGAGTCAGATCAATGTATGTGATGTAGTCGGATATTTATTTATATTTATATTTATTAACAATGTATATATAATTAAAAGCAATATATTCTTTAAACCTTTCTCCAAACTCAGCATACATACTTTAGATAATCGCTTTTAGCGATAATTTTTATTGATTTTATATGTCTATAATTGTACGTCCTATAATTGTTGTTACATACATAACATAACGCCCAAAATCCCCGAAGGGGTGGCAGAGTCAAAGAGGCAGAAGGCCCTTTCATCCACATTCAGACAAAAATAAAACTGGGCTGGGTAAGATAGAAAATTGTGAAAAAGCAGTTGTCGCCTCCATAATCACACACCCAACACTCGATACACCATTAGTCGCCTTTTACGACATGCTAGGCAAGAACCACAGTTGGCACTTTTTTTTAAGTCCCAGACCAACATGGGGAAAATGGTATTCGTTAAATAATGCATGGCTAACTATGTACTTTTATAAATCCGTGATATTCAATTACGATTGACCACACCCCCCAACCTCCCACATTACTAGGTCATTCCCGTTGAAGCTCAATGATTTTTTTTTTCTGTTCAAAATGCCGATGCCAATTTGCTTAACACTCGCCGCTCACGATGCGGCATATTAAATTAATAATAATAATAATAATAAATTCTTCAGACTGGCACACCAATTCCCTGGTCCCAAACTAAGATTATAAGCTTGTGCTATGGATACTAGGTGAACGGATAGACATACTTAAATACGTTTATAAACATCCATGACTCGAGTACAAATATCCATGTTCATCACACGAAGTATTTGCCCCTAGCAGGATTCGAACCCCACGAACACGAATGGGTTCGTGGGCAGAGTCTCTGACCACTCGACCAACGGGCCAGTCAAATTAAATCGGTTCATTTGCGAAACAACAATGATGCGATCTCTTTAGAGCGCCGTCAGTCACCATGTTTTGGGGGAAATTAGATCGGTATTAAAGAAAAGACCAGACTAATGAACCGGCAAGTGAATGATTAGGGGTGGGAGCTAACGGTTTTAAGTCTACTGTTGGTGATGATAAGTCTACTAGTACTCCAAGCCACCATCTAAAGTCCTCTTGAAAAGACGTGTAGAGTTTTTTGTGCAATAGGAAGTACCAATGCAGGAAAGCTGTTCTTAAGGCTAGCCTAATTTTGGTACCAGTCAACAATTTTTTAAGTATTCCAGAGTCAAATTGACTTCTACAAACCAATAATAAGAATACATAAGACACAATTTACATAAGATACTCTGACTGGCTCGATGGCGCATTAGTTAGTTAGTAGTGACCCTGCCCTATGCGCCAAGAGTTGCGAGTTCGATCCCCACCTAGGACAAACATTCGTGTGATGAATACTTGTGTTTTTTCTGTGTCTGGGTGTTAATGTCTATTATTTAAGTATAATATTTGTAATACCACTGTTGAATCTGATATCCGTAACACAAGTGCTTAAGCTACTTAGCTCGAATTCAGATCAATGAATGTGTTGTGGGATATTTGTTATTATTATTTATTCATGTCTCTCTTTTTAAAGTAGTCAAAAATATCAACAAAACAGTCAGAAACATCTTTAACCGACACATTTATCATCAAGAGCTGTTTCTCCTATTGCAATAATCTCAATAAAAGCTTGTAAAAAATAAACCATTGCGTTCAACCAGACTTCTACACCATTGCACCAACAAGGCTATCACGCAACACGCTCAAATCATAAATTTCAACCTAACAAAAACCGCCGTTCCTTTCACACATTCATCGCAAATCCCATTCAACGATGGTGACCCTTTCCTTCCGACTGAAACACCTTTAACAGCGGAATAATTCAATTTGCGACTCCGTCCCCACTTCGATGCCTGTTTAGAATTTAAAAATATTCGCAGCGGATCTCTGTTCCGAGTCATTTAACGCTTGAAGCGGGCGAAGTGGAAATCAATCTTGGGGTAGGAATTGGTAGTGAAATTTAACAAATCCTTGGATTTCTAGCCTTGAGTTTTTATCCTATTTATACTAATACTAGCTGACCCGGCGAACTCTGTTCCGCCTTAGGTGCAATAAAAAATAAGCAGATTTTATAATATCGATCCTCGTCATTTTTTATCTCTAAACCACCCCTTTTCATCCCCCTGCTAATAAAAAATATCCTATCCTTTATCTTAGTATCTCACCTTTTTATTTGAAAAATTATAATCGAAATCCAGTCATCAGTTTTTAATTTCCCATACAAACGTTCACCCCCCTTTTCACCCCTTTAGAGGGGGGGTTTCCAGAATAAAAAGTATCCTATGTCTTTCTCCTGGTTTTAAGCAATCTCCCCACCAATTTTCAGCCAAATTAGATCAGCCGTTCTTGAGTTATAGATAGTGTAACTAACACGACTTTCTTTTATATATAGAAAGATTTAATTGTTTGTTTGTCTGTACTAAATGACCTCCGAAACTACTAGACCGATTTGAATATTTTTTTCACCAGTGGAAAGCTACTTTATCAGCGAGTAACATAGGCTATATTTTAACAATGTATTTCCACGAAAAAGAATACTACGCAAGTAAAACCGCGGCACATAGCTGGTACGTTGTAAGATAAGATTCTCAAAGAGCGGTGTTAGCTCTATGGTAATGACACGCGCCTATTAACCGTGGAGTGTGGGTTCAAACCCGGGCATGTACCTCTGGATTTTTCAAATCTATGTACGTATTTATACCAATAGCTCGACGGTGAGGAAAAATATTGTGGTGAAACCTGCAAACTCAAACACTGGCTTTGTAACCATGATCCAAAAATTGTCTGATTCCCCTATCTTAGGGTTACGAAGGTCAGATTGGGAGGCGCTTCAATGTAATAACCAGACTCGCTAAGTCCTGGATCATGGTCTAAGCGGACCCCGCTAAGCACGGGACATGGTGCTAGGATGTTGTAGATAAGATTCTCTACAGTGTTGTTATCTAGTAAACTAGATAATAAATTACAAAATTGTAAAATTTGGCATTTAAAAGATACATGATGGAGTCTACTTTCCGAACCGGTGGTATTTTTTTCTTTTTTGTACATATTGACTAAATATAAGTGCTTTTTTAAAACCTAAATAAATAAAGAGATTTTTTATCTCTTTCCTTTTAATATAATATACAGTAAATTGCTTAAAATATACAGTACCTACGAGGCTATGACAGCCGTCGCCGCGCGGTAAGTAGTGAGTTATGTGTCTGTAAACAATTTATTACACTATTATGTTAATTGGTATAATCATTTTAATACATTATGAAAGAAAATACACGGTTTTGGGTAAATATGTTTGTAAACAGGTTTTCTTTATAAAAACAAACAATATTCGCTGTGGAATACGCCATTTATCGTTGTGTTTTTTTGGATATGGGTCAAGAGGGCCGCTACGAAATAAATTTGGGGCTCTAAGTATTCGAGTCGGTAGTAAATTGAACAGAACGGCTTTTAGCTTTGAATTATAATATTTTACTTTCAATGCCATCTTCCTCCTAGCGTTATGCCCGTGCTTAGTGAGGGTCCGCTTTGAGCATGATCCAGGATTTAGCGAGTCTGGTAATTCAGTTTCTTTATCAATGAAACATGGGGAAATCATGAAATACTATAGTCACTTAAAAGCATTTAAGTTTAGTTTTCAACAATGTATTTCGTTTATACTCGTGTTATTTAATAGACAAAAATCCATTAAGAATTGGAAATTGAAACTACAATTAGTGCCTAAATCTATATAATTTTGTTAATTTTAATAACGTTTTAAGTAACTGTAAAGCTCTACAATATTTGTACTTAATAGTAGCTTAATGGCACATTTTGAATAAGTCACAATTGGTTTATAAAATAGTTATCTTTGAACCACGGACTAGTAAAAAAAGAAGGACTCCGCGCTGTCATACTACAGCAGGATTTATGCATTTGTGAGTGATCGCTTATGTCAATGTGTCATGTACGTTACGTGTCAAGTTGGAGCACCTGTGGAACCTCAACGTCTAGTTAGTGGCCCGGAGTCCTTATTTTTTTACTAGTCCGTGCTCTGAACAAATTGTTTTTAAAAGTGAGATTGTTTGTCAAATTTTAATACAAATCTATCTTTACCTTGTTAGTAATACCTACTTGCCTGGATGCTCGTAAAATTGTATTTAAAACATTGAATTCTACAGACGGAGAAAGCCGCCGGTGTAAACTGTTGTTCTATGCATTATATAAAATATGATGTGTCTATATAATTTATTACAGCCACGGACTAGTAAAAAAAGAAGGACTCCGCGCTGTAATACTAGAGCGTGAAGCTACGTTTATGCATTTGTGAGTAAGATTCTTATGGATACCAGATATCGGAAATCTATCATTTGGAGCGCTAATGTCAATGTGTGATGTAAGCTTCGAGTCAGGTTGGAGCTCCGCAGGTGCCTCAACGTCTAGTTAGTGGCGTGGAGTCCTTTTTTTACTAGTCCGTGGTTACAGTCTTATTTATTACTAGCCAAGCACATGAAAGATGCTAAACTGTACTTAACTCTACTTGATGGCATAATTAGATGGCCCAGTTGGATTCAAGTCTAGTTCTCATAATTATGATTGACTTGAATCCTCATTGGATGCCAATACAGAAAGCATTATCTACAAAAACCAAAAAATATGACTAGTCTAAACGGACGTTATTATATTCAAAAATCTTTCCGAAAAAAATGTTGACTGCAATCATAATTAGTACGAAAAATTTGATTTAACCATCCCATTTCAAACAAAACATTTTGATCGGTATATATAAATTGATTTCGACGTACTTGGAACGGATTCATGTTTAATGCACTTTAATGTCAGCCTTAGTTCGTTTTAAATACTATTAGTTATAAATATTTTGAAAAGCTAATTACCACTGTAGCAAAAAAAAAAAAAAACACTGGGGCACCAAATCGCGCTGTAGGGAGCCTAAACTCCTTGCTTATCGTATACTGTACTGTAATATCGGGTAGGTATCATAAGAATATAATCTAACGTATGCAAACATTTTTCTTTTCTTCCATTTTTGCCTTACAAGAAATCAAAAGATCACTCGACAACCGTCTTAGAACTTCTAATTTCTATATTTAAGCCTCAAAAATCATTCAGTCTTCTTCTCATTGGAGTAGTTTCTACTGGTTCCGCGCATGACGTGATCTCCGGATGTCTTCTGTGGTAGCAGGCCAGGCCGATTACACAGAATAAGCAGAGAAGAACGAAAAAGCCCAGCATGAAGAGGAGGTAGAGCTGAAAAGAAGAAAAAAGAGGTTTTATAGAAGTGTGGTGAGCGCGTCACAAGATTGACAAGATTATAGCTCCAATAATATGTAAACAGATGTCAAGCAAACATGCAGAAACGCCATACAATCCTGCATCGCGCTGGCGAAGTTTGGCGGAAGTACCTACCTTTACTTTTAGTGCGAACGAGTAGTTTGCACAGAAGAATTATTTTTTTTGAAGTTGAGAGTAATGAAAGTAGCATATCAAGTTACTACTTGGATTTGTCATTTAACTTGATATGCTACTAGTAGTAGTAGCATATCAAGTTAAATGACACTTCCTAACACATGGGGTATCGGGTCAAACCTAAGAATCCTCTGGGTTTTATATCCCATACTGAAGCGAGAGTTGGGTATGTCAGAAAGAGCATGCAAGTAGAATAAACGCGGTTGAGATGCGTGCGTGTATCGCTCACAGACTGCGTTCGGTATGATGATGTAAGAAAGAAAGTCGGTCTGAAAGACAGCGTCGGAGTCAAGGTACTGGCATGCTCCGCTGGTCCAGATTGGTCGTGTATTATAATAGAAGGTGATGTAAGGAGCCATAAAAACCTTAGAGCTAGTATGAAAAGGATCATGAATGTTGAAGAGGCGAGTAAGGTATGTAAGGATCGTGCCATGTGGCGTTCGGTTCTCTGCCTACCCCGCTAGGGAAGTGGCGTGAAGTTTAGTTAGTTAGAAAAATTGTGTATGGGCTATATTTTTTAAAACTATTAGTTTTTGAGAAAAATAAAAACAAAAACAAAAATTTTGACATTGACCTTGAATAACTTATTTAGCCCCAATTTGATCTATAGAGACTTTTGGCACTTTATATATACCAGTGTACCTAACGGCTCTGTCAAAATTTAACTCTGTCGGAATGTTTGTTATTTGAAATGTCTATATTGCCCAGACTACAAGTTGCCGCAACTAATTGCGCGGCGACACGTGCGACGCGCGACATCGCGCGACACCGCGTGGGCGACCGCGACCCACTTGCACTACGTAAACATAAGGCGTGGGGTGTACAGAGACTAGGGTAGAACGTCCTTTATCTCAGTGTGACGTCATTGCTATAACTGACGAGTTACAGCACAATGCTAGATTAACTAAACGTTAAATCGATATAATCCCTAGCATTAGCAGTTAAGGTGAATTGGTGGATTAGATTAGATCAAACATTTGACCCCCCCCTTCCATTTTGGGTAAGCAACATTGCTCGTATCCTTACTAGGGACCTCGTACAGATCTTTGTCGCCCCAGGCCTAAAACAGGCTAAATAGGCTTAGTCCGCCACTGGTTAGCTCCCAATAAAATTATTATACTTTCAGTTTTAATAAATAACTTCTCTCCTGAATTTTTCATCTCTGTTGACGAACAGATAAAATATATTACTACAGCATCTGTAGTAACTTAAACTCAACAAAAGTATAGCTAGTTACAATGTATGTTCCCTATTACAGAATATATAAAACAAACTAAAAATTTACGTTACGTTTTGTTCTGTAAAACCTCCACCAGAGGAGACTGACAAAATAATTGAAAAATATGTCTTGAATGTGGTTGAAGGACCTCATTGCTCACTCACTCTATCAAAGCTATAAACATTTAAAAAACATAATAGCAATCTTATCGATTCACTATGTCAATAAATATAAACACCGCCGAATTGAACAAACAGCTAACCTAAACGTAGTAGTGTAACACCATCCTAATGCACACCATGACATCATGGCTAACAACCGCGCATGCGCCCCGCAAAACTACCAACACACCACAAAAATCACACAAAACCACACATCGCAACATTTAAACAAACGGTTTAAGCTTTTTTTAAATTTAACCTATTTCACACAACTCCCACTTACTCCGAAGTACGCGAAGAGCCTCGTGTATGGGTCTACAGACATGGTGTGTATGGAGACCAATGGTAGACTGACGGGAGGCATGGGATGCGAGGCAATCTGCCAAGTTCTCACCCGCAGTACTTTGTTTGTCTTAGCCCTTATCTCGTTCGCCTTAAGATACTTTTTAGGTAACAACATCAGGAAAGTCGAGCGAGTGAAAGTGATATAGTTCTTGGCGATTTATCGGTTGTTCATAATTTTCTATCTGCGATTACTTTTTGTTGTAAGACTAGGTTGTGGACGTGTCTCTGCTCGCTTTTCGGACTGTTACAGATACTTTATCGAGCATATCATGAGATATATCAGACTATCAAATAAACATATTATGCCAAGCCAAAAACTTGGACCTCAAGAAACGACACGGCTTTTTTTTTCGAGGTGCAAGCTTCTGGCTTTCGATTTAAATCGTTTAATTTTCTTAGGCGTGGATAATTAATGACCGGCAAACGTACAGAGTTTATTTTTTACTAATAATATCAGTAAGCATAATAAGAATTCTCTAATAGCAAAGCTATAAGGGAGAGCTATCATTTTAGGGTAGGCGTAGATAAAGATAGAGTATCCATGTGTGCAGAATTCAAGAAGCAGATACTTCCTTATCCATTTTTAATCTAAAAAAATAAAATAAAGATGAAAAAGTAGTCACAAGTGGCTAGCTCGTCGTCGTCTATTTAATGAGATAGGAGTTTTTACGTTGGAATATTAATATTTAATTTCATTACTCCGAGATAGACAGCAGTTTACAGACAGAGACAACGTTAACAAAACTGTTGAGCGCGGCCCTTTGTTGAAAGGGAATCTTATTTATTAGAAAACAAGGAAAAGCTCTCTTCCTGGTTACAGAATCGATTGGATCGTAATAACGTAGGTGTGTAAACTTTTGTAAGAGAGACAAGCGGCAGTGACTGTACCTCTGCAGCAACTGACAGCGATTGTTGCCGACAGAAACAGACAGGTGACGACAGGCGGCGACAAATACTGGTAAATGGGGACAAGTACCGATATTTGCTGACGTAATGGTCGTTGCCGACAGATACTGAGAGGCACAGACAGGCGAAGGCAGGCAGCGAATGATTCTGACAGATGCTGATAGATGGTGACAGATGCTGGTAGATGCTGACAGATGCTGTCAACAAAATTTAATAACTCAAAAAAAAAAATCTGTCAGTTTCAGCTCACTACACTGGTTCTTTAATTTAACTCAATATTGTGTATACTGAAGCAAAATATAACAGGAGCGATCGGAGATGAATAATCGCCACCTTTAGCCGTAAAAAAACTGTGGCTTAAACGGGGCTCGTATCAAACTTTCCCGTTCCGGTGCAGTGTCCCAAGCACCAACATAATTTCAATTTGACTCAGTTCTCATCGGCAACTGACGGCGACTGTCGGCAACTTTTATTTACCGCGAGTTGCCAACAGTTGCAAGCGATCGCCCATATAAATTTGCTGTTCTGTAAATGCCCTTTGTCAAGGAAACGGTGATTATTTTTCTTTGTATTGTTTGGTTGTTACGAGGGCTCTCTCAAGGAAAGTTGCCAACACAAAGTTGTATAAGCAACTAAATGAAGGTCAATATCTATTACGGTACAGTATTCGTAATTATTTTATCTTTGTACTTTTTTGTACTTGGCTGAGAGGAAAAAAACGTCGCAAGGAGCTTTAATCATTTACATAACCTTTGATGTGTAAACATGACCTATTTTTTATTGTCCCCTGTATTTGAATTCCGAAGGTCAAGTGGCCCTTTAATGTAATTACCAGACTTCGGACTTGTTAAATCTAACATCATTTTCAATAAACAATGATTCCTCTAACGAGTGCAACGGTCATAATTAAGCTTTCTCTATTTTTTTCATGTTCACATGCATTTTTGGTACCAAATAAGCGTTTTTTCTTTCTTTCTTTTGTGTTGGTAAATAGGGCAGTGGTTCTCAATCTGCGGCACACGGATAAGAGACTAAAAATACCAGGTTATTTTAAATGGTTGCAGTTAATTTTAAGCCACATGGTCCAAACAATGAAAAGTAAGTGGTCACAAAAAGGTTGGGAAACACTAGGGTCATGGTCCTAGCATAGGCAAATCGGTTTATAGGTAAACCTGTCTTCTAACTAGGGTAATCGCTAGGAAGATGACAGAGACTACATAGTCTTTAGACTATAAAATTCAACTTCAGTGTCGGTTCGATCATCTAATAAAAGCCTATAAAACATAAATTTGTCTCATGTTTGTTGTTTTGTACTTCTTCAATTATGATTTTTATTGTACAAGTGTTTACTACTTCGAAACTGGATTAATGTTCTGATGTAGTAACTTCGGGGAGAAGTAAAGTTAATATAAGTTATTACTTAACCAGCCAATCCGTCGTAAGTTAACTTTGTAAGACTAGTGAACAAAACTAGCACAATAAACATAGTAATGTATCCAATCTAATTGAAAGACCTACAAGTATACAAGAGGCAATCATCATATTCCTAGCGTCATGTCTCGTGCATAGTCTAGGTCTGATTAAAGTCCAGTGGTTCTCAGACAGTGGTCCGCGGACCGCCAGTGGTCCGCAAGACTTATCATTTGGTCCGCGGAAAAATTTATTAGATACTAGCTGTGCCAGCAGTGTCACCCGTGTTTATAGTTAATATTATAAATACTATTTCCGTCATACATTATTTCTATGTAACTTTAACCATTAAGGCTGTACACGCGACGGAAGCTTAAAAAATGGAGCAACTTCTCCCGTTTTCCCAACATTTCCCTTCACTACTCTGCTCCTATTGATTGTAGCGTGATGAAAAGTATACTATAACCTGCCCAGGAGTATAAAGAATAATTGTACCAAGTTTCGTTAAAATCCGTCGAGTAGTTTTTGTTTCTATAAGGAACATACAGACAGACAGACAGACAGACAGACAGACAAAAATTTTACTGATTGCATTTTTGGCATCAGTATCGATCACTAATCACCCCCTGATAGTTATTTTGAAAATATATTTCATGTACAGAATTGACCTCTCTACAGATTTATTATAAGTATAGATTAGATTAAATATAAATTTAACAAAAGACTATTTTGAAATAACATAGTTAATTTTCGACCTAGTAGTCCCTGATAACATAAATGAAAGAACCCCTGGCTTAGATAAAGATCGTGGATCGTTAGACAGGCCCGTTGGTCGAGTGGTCAGAGACCTTGGCCACGAAACCAAAGGGGGTTCGAATCCAGCTAGGGGCAAATGCTTCGTGTAATGAATGGACATTAAAACTCGAGTCATGGATCTTTATAAACGTATTTAAGTATGACTATCCGTTCACGTATTTTATCCATAGCACTAGCTTATAAGCGTAGCTTGGAACTAGGGAATTAGTCTGGAGAATTTATTTTATTTATTTAGCAAAATCTGGCTTTTATATTGAAGCGATTACTGATCTTACTTTTAACCTTTAGATAGTGGAACTATACAATTTAGATCATGGTTACAAATCCATTCTTATTTAAATGTGCAGTTTGTCTCACAATGCTTCCCCATACCACCTCGCAATTAGTCAAAGTTAAAGTCAAAGTCAAAATACTTTTTATTTATATAGGTTTGAAACAAACACTTATAAATCGTCAATTCAATAGGAAAATCAACTAATAATATGAATCTACCACCGGTTCGGAATGTTGCTTCTACCGAGAAGAAACCGGCAAGAAACTCGGTAGTTACTCTTTTCAACAACATATTTTACAGGGGTGTATAGATCATATTTGCATTTGAACCATGTCGTGAAGTTGGCTTGTCAGACACCAAAATATAAAATAACGATGTTTACAAAATTTAAACATAAATTAACCAAACCAGAGCAGATTTAATTAGCATAAATAAGTACAAAATCTAAGTTCTAAGTACTTTATCCCATGTCAGTCTGGGACTTAGAAAGAAAGTGCCAACTGTGTTCCTTGCCTAGTATGTCTTATAAGGCGACTATTGTTATATTGTTTTTTTTTGTGTGTGATCATGTAGGCGACGAGATAGCCCCTTATCACTATTTTTGCATAATTTTCCATCTAACCCAGCCCAGTTTTATTTTTGTCTGAATGTGGTTAAAGGGGCTTGCTGTCCCTTTGACTACCCACTAGGATTACAGACGTGATGTCATAAAAAAAATTAAATTAAAAAATCTAAGTACGCCTCCGGTTTGAAGCAAAACTCCTCGCATAAGAGAGCGAGACCACTAGGCTACTCCCACACCGAGCTAAATGCTAAACCTGATAAAATACTTATTTGACGGCTGCACGATATCAAGACCTTTGCAGCCTTGTTACTTAAACTAAGTAAGTATCAAAGTTAGTTGTTGAACGAGCATAGTAGACTCGTCCCTAAGTGATCAAACTGGCTTCTCGAGCTTAAACGAGACTGTCGTTAGCGATTATCAACTGAGTTGCATGTGACGTATGATTATGGTTATTCCCGGTGACTCTGTCTGAAGGAAATTTGACAAAAGTAACAAAAAATATATTTTTATTTCCCACGAAACCCTTATTAAATTTTTTAAAATAACAATAAGTAATTTTTAACAGATTAGTTGTTGAAGGATCGAGATTTATATAGAAGTCATGTGCAATTGATACAAAAATAAAAAAAATATCCGACAACATCACATACATTGATCTGACTCCAAGATAATTAGCTTAAGCACTTGTGTTCCGGATATCAGACATAACAGTGGTATTACAAATACATACTTGAATATTAGATATAACACCCAGTCACAGAACAAACACAAGTATTCATCACACGAATATTTGTCCTGGGTGGGGATCGAACCCACAACTCTTGGCGCATGGAGCAGGGTCACTACCGAATGCACCATCGAGCTTGTCTAATTGATAATAACTAATATTCTGACATGACAACAAATTCAAATTCAAATTCAAAATATCTTTATTTATATAGGCTTCAAGAAAGCACTTATAAATAGTCAATATACAAAAAAAAGAACACATAATACTACCACCGGGTCGGAAGGTAGAATCTATCGAGAAGAAACCGGCAAGAAAAAACAATACTCTACTAAAAGTGCATACATACATACATAACATCACGCCCATAATCCCCGAAGGGGTAGGCAGAGTCAAAGGAACAGCAGGCCCCTTTAACCACATTTAGCCAAAAATAAAACTGGGCTGGGTCAGATGAAAAATTATGAATTAGTGACAAGTGGCTAGCTTGTCGCCTACACAATCACATACCCACATTAATGTATTTTTTGCGATTATAATTAAAATACGTTCAATGCATTTTTCGGGAAGCGATAATTAAGGAAAATTTCGTTTCGACCGTACTAAGCATCGGTGGTTCAGTGGTAGAATGCTCGCCTGCCACGCGGGCGGCCCGGGTTCGATTCCCGGCCGATGCACGGGGTTTATCACATTTTTTAACGTTTTTTAATTAGATGACCATCAAAAAGATTTTTGGAATACATTGTTTTTTAAGTCCCGAGCAGCATGGGACTATCAAGATCACCGTAAAAAAAAATGTAAAGCTTAAACAATACAACGGTAAAGCCCTTTTTAATCGCCCCCGTTTAATAACTCGTAAACTGCGGCGTAATTAGCGATATATTTTTCAAAGTGGTTACAAAGGCGTAAGGTAAAGTTTAAGTTATTATGTTAATCGGGTTAATTACTGATGATTGACTGGCTCGATGGCGCATTCGGTAGTGACCCTGCCCCATGCGCCAAGAGTTGTGGGTTCGATTCCCACCCAGGACAAACATTCGTATGATGAATACTTGTGTTTGTTCTGTGTCTGGGTGTTAATATCCAATATTTAAGTATATATTTGTAATACCACTGTTGATTCTGATATCCGTAACACAAGTGCTTAAGCTACTTACCTCGGAGTCAGATCAATGTATGTGATGTAGTCGCATATTTATTTTATTTTATTTTTTTATTTATTAATTAATTACCGTGCCGGGCTGCCGTTTCATTTTGAATTACGGCTTTTGGAACGTACTGGCTTAATGGATGAGGATGGTATTGTATGTATGGGGTTCGAATGCCAGCTAATACATGAAGTTTTGAATATATGAAGCCCTCGGTTAGGAGATGAGTGTCGTTACCATTGAGTTACCACAGAACACAATACGTTTGTTCAATACTATAATAATGACTAAGTTTATGATTTTCCGGTTCCTGTGGAATCATCTAGCATGACATTAATCACTCTACACATTAATTCTTATTAGTATTACTGAAATTTGCCTACGCTGGCATATTTTCGGCTAGAAATAAATACAAATGTAATAATTGTCGTTAACTATGACTGTTTCGATGGCTCATTCGGTAGTGACCCTGCCCCATGCGCCAAGAGTTGTGGGTTCGATCCCCACCCGGGACAAACATTCGTATAATGAATTGTGTTTGTGCTGTGTCTGGATGTTAATATTAAATATTTAAGTATATATTCGTAATAACGCTGTTGTTTCTGATATTCGTAACACAAGTGCTTAAGCTACTTACCTCGGAGTCAGATTGTATGGCATGTAGTTTAATATTTGTTTATTTAATCTATACATAGGTTTAGTGTATTTGCAAACTCAAGCGAATGTTGATTACTTCCGCAGAAGTCGCCCTGCGCGGCCTTAATTACACTATGGACAGACGGACACTGCATTTTCATGTCGTAAGTAACATTTGCATCTCTTAATTAGCTTTGTGCTTAACAAATGCCTTGGGGTGAAGTAAAGTCGTTTGCTAACTACGCGAAGGAAATTAGCGCTACATTCCTATCAGCTTTTATTTTTCGGCTTGTTATTGACGCAAATATACTTTGTTACATACATACATACATACATAACAGACTTGCCCGTTGGTCGAGTGTTCAGAGACCCTGGCCACGAAACCAAGGGTCGCGGGTTCGAATCCCGCTAGGGGCAAATGTTTCGTGTGATGAATATGGACATTTGTACTCGAGTCATGGATGTTTATAAACGTATTTAAGTATGTCTATCCGTTCGCCTAGTATCCATAGTACAAGCATAAGCTTAGTTTGGAACTAGGGAATTGGTGTGTTAGTCTGGAGAATTTATTTATTTATTTATTATTTATTTATAACATCACGCCCATAATCCCCTAAGGGGTAGGCAGGGTCAAAGGGGCAGCATACATTGTTATACGCGTTAAAGTTTTTATGGTGATGAGGTTTATAAGATTGTTACTTTGTTTTTTTTATTTGATGGCTGCTTGCGATTTATTTTGAAAAAAAAAACATATAGTATGATATGTATTATGTTAATACAATCTGTATTTTAAATTTTTTTATGAATTGGCGTTGAATACTAAATTCCGAGCTCTCGATTCTGGTCGTTAGAATCAATATTCCGAAACGGCGGTTAATTTACATTGTTAAATTATTGTTTATTATAGGATATAGCGATTTACAAATCCTTTTTTGAGCCTGCATAAATACATACATACATACATAACATCACGTCCATAATGCCCGAAGGGGTAGGCAGAGTCAAAGGGGCAGCATGCCCCTTCAACCACATTCAGCGAAAAATAAATCCGGGCGGGGTTAGATGGAAAATTGCGAAAAAGAAGCGACAAGCGGCCAACTTGTCGCCCACACAATCACACACCCAAAACCCGATACACCATTAGTCGCCTTTTATGACATGCCAGGCAAGAACCACAGGTGGCACATTCTTTTTTCTTTGTCTCAGATTAACATGGGCCAAGTCCCAGACCAACATGGGACATAAATAACAGACATAAAATGATTTTGAATTTTGATGTACCACAACCTTAACCTACCCATTCTCAGATAAAAATCTAATTTTCCCTTCCCAGTGCCAGCGACGCAAGAGCGTTGATAAGGAAAGTCACGTACAATGTCGCGGTTGGGGCGAATTTATTAAAAATTCTTATTAAAATTCATACAGCACACGTTACGAGCTCCGAATGGGGTAGACGAGCGTTTATAAGGGCTGTTGTGATGAATAGGATGGCTGACTTTGTACAGTTTGTGGGAAATCCTTGTTAGTAGCTTTGATCATGAGTCGCTTATGTGCAATGTGTGCGGCGCACACAGGCGCTAGGACAGTAGGGGCACTGGATAACGTGCTTGTAGGCATTATTTGAATTATTTTGGCGTTTATGTATTTAGCACACAGGCGCTACATATCAATTATCCTCGCAGACCTAGGTTAGGTCTTCTTGGCGAGGTTATAATCTGAGTCAGAGGTCGCTTAGAATATGTTCCTAAATTTAGTATATTCAGCGTTTAAGTGAATTGAAACGTATGCCACCCGTCGTCAGAGCTTTAATATATTTCCTTATATTAATAAGCTTAACTTTATAATACACTTACATTTTTTTTTCATGATCAGCGTAGGATAAATAAATAAATAAATATCCGACTACATCACATACATTGATCTGACTCCGAGATAAGTAGCTTAAGCACTTGTGTTACGGATATCAGAAACAACAGTGGTATTACAAATATATACTTAAATATTTGATATTAACACCCAGACACAGAACAAACACAAGTATTTTTCACACGAATCTTTGTCCTGGGTGGGGGTCGAACCCACAACTCTTGGCGTATGAGGCAGGGTCATTACCGAATGTGCCATCGAGCCAGTTTTCTTTAAGGTAACCAGACTGGTTTCATTGAAGCAACTACTAGATAGGGTAAACAGACCTTTAAAATAATTATTACAGTCTAGTGATTATAGATGTGCAGATTTCCTGATCGTCGTGCAAGTATGAACCACCATGCGTCGTGTATGAGACGAGTGTCTTTACCACTGAGCTATCATCGCTCTGTGTAATGAATCTCTCTGTAGCCGCCCATTTTTCGCAGGCTAAATGTTAAATAAAAGGCGTTGTTCCGTTACGGTCGTTTATTGAGAACTGACTCTAAGATTTACATACACTGCGGTGCGCATTGATATGCTTTCTACCCACATAGATATTAACAACTAGCTGTGCCAGCGGTGTCACCCGCGTTTATGGTTAATATTATAAAGACTATTTCCGTCATACATGATTTCTATGTAACTTAACCATTAAGGCTGCACACGCGACGGAAGCTTAAAAAATTGAGTAACTTCTCCCGTTTTCCCAACATTTCCCTTCACTACTCTGCTCCTATTGATTGTAGAGTGATGAAAAGTATACTATAACCTGCCCAGGAGTATGAAAAATAATTGTACCAAGTTTCGTTAAAATCCGTCAAGTAGTTTTTGTTTCTATAAGGATCATACAGACAGATAGACAGACAGACAGAAAGACAGACAAAAATTTTACTGATTGCATTTTTGGCATCAGTATCGATCACTAATCACCCCCTGATAGTTATTTTGAAAATATATTTTATGTACAGAATTTGACCTCTCTACAGATTTATTATAAGTATAGATATATAACACTAAAGCAATATTATGTCGTATATGTATATCAATGAACGCTCGTTAACTCCCCAATTCTAAAGTAAGCATCTTACTTGTATATTAGCAGAATGTCTGCAATTTCACAAAACACTGCATTTGCCAGCATTCTCAAAAAGCATCCGAATTGCAACTGTCGTTCATTCTCCATTTCAGTAGTTTTTGCGAAGCGCTCAACGAAAATCTATCTCTTGTTTATACTGATTCGAAAGCTTTTGGGATAAAACGGAAATTAAAATGTGTTTTGGTTGCTTGCGTATCAATAAGCATGTTTATTTATTAAACACATTCTGCCAATAATAACATTGAGTTTGGTTACATCAAAAATTGAATAAAAATTAAACAAGTTGTCAACACCGATATTAAATACATAGACTTACAGAATCATCATCTTCATCTTCCTAGCGTTATGTCCCGTGTTTAGACGGGGTCCGCTTAGACCATGATCCAGGATTTAGCGAGTCTGGTAATTACATTGAACCGACTGCCTATCTGACCTTCGTAACACTAAGATAGGGGAACCAGACAATTTTTGGATCATGGTTACAAATCCAAAGTTATTTGAATTTGCAGGTTTCATCACGATGTTTTCCCTCACCGTCGAACTAGTGGTATAAATACGTACATAGATTGGAAAAATCCAGAGGTACGTGCCCGGTTTTGAACCCGCACTCCTTGGTTAAGAGGCGCGTATCCTTACCATTGAGCTACCACTGCTCTTACATAATATCAGAAAACAATTCTGAAATATATCTAGTAAAGTCAAAGTCAAAGTCAAATTCAAAGTCAAAGTCGAAGTCAAAATACTCTTTATTTATATAGGTTTAAAACAAATATTTATAAATCATCAATTCGACAAGAAAATGAACTAATAATATTAATCTACCACCGGTTCGGAATGTTGTTTCCACCGAGAAGAAACCGGCAAGAAAGTGTAAGTAAGACTGTAAACTGCCAATAAATTGCAAAATGTTATCTTACTGCTTAAAACAACACATGAATGTTCCATACTTTTTAATTTAACCCATCACATCGTGCAGTTTTAACGTGACTGACAGAATGCACCTCGCTTGCTGGTTGGATGAAGACCAGCTACCGCCAAAACCGACCAATCAGAGATAAATTACAATTTTACAAGTGACACAATTGGAAAAACTGTGAAATCTGTTTGTAAGCAGGTTCCTACGCAAATAATCAGCTTAAGAAAATTATTCAGCACTTTTCATGTCACTGTCCTATATTGGTCTGGGACTTAAATAGAATGTGCCAACTGTGTTTTTTGCCTAGCATGTCGTAAAAGGCGACTAATGGTACATGGGATTGTGGGTATGTTATTATGTAGGCGACGAGATAGCCACTTGTCACAACTTTTTCACAAACCCAGCCCAGTTTTGTTTTTGGCTGAATTTGGTTAAAGGGGCCTGCTGCCTCTTTGGCACTGCCTACCCCTTCGGGGATTATGGGCGTGTTGCTATATTTGTTTGTTTTATGTCACTATAGGAATAAGGGTGTTCGTAGGGAAAGTGGGATTTCCTCCGAACTAGGGGTAAAATCTTAGGGAACAAACATTTGACTAACTGTCCAAGTACATTGTCTTTCAAAGCCTTAGAAGTGATAACAATTTTGTAAACTTCTCGTAGAGTGTAAGGTATGAGGTAGACAATTCAATTAACGTCGTCTTAATACAATTATAGCAAATAAACTCTTTTGAGTGTCTTCTAGCGTAGTTAAAAGATATCTATAGACGCCACAGTCCCATTAATATCCCATCATACGTTCCAGGCGCGCGTCTAGAGCCATTAATAAAATTCTCCTCCAAGCTGAAGTGAAATTTCTGTCACGTTATAAAAAAAGTAGAAATAAATAAGACCCGAAAATCATTACCAATAAAACGTTTTGTGTGTCTGTTTCGCCGGTTGCTTTATTCGGCGGAATACGATTCGCCGAAATAGAATCTCTGGAAATAAAATGATGGCGAATTTCGTTTCACAAGCAGGAGTTTTTTCGCAGAAACGTTTCTTTATGAACTGCTAGAATTGCGCCCACGACGTTCCGATTACAATTATTTCTACCGTGTTTCTTTCAGCGTATGTGTTTCCGGAAATGTCTTCCTTTAATTGGAAAGAAAAAAACAGGATAAAAGTGGATATTTTGATATTACATCAAAAAGACGATCTCAGTAACATTTTTGGTTTACGAAGGGCAAATGACTAGTTAGATAAAAGACTTACCTACTCCATTAGGATAAAAAGCACAATGATAAACATATATGTACGTCCTATTCTATAAGTATACATACATAACATTACGCTCATAATACCCGAAGGGCAAGGCAAAATTAACTGGGCAAAAACCTAAATATTAGATATTAACACCCAGACACAGAACAAACACAAGTATTCATCTTACGAATATTTGTCCTGGGTGGGGATCCAACCCACAACTCTGCGCATAAGACAGGGTCACTAACAAATGCGCCATCGAGCCAGTCAAAAAGTTATGTTCTTAAGTAACTTTGAATTCTTAAGTTTTTAATATTGTCTATTATGATTTCACCTATAACAGCCTTACGGACCCGACAAAATGTTATTCTTTACACCAGGAATTTCATGAACAGACTATTCAATCAATCACTACTTGAACATCACTTTCCAATCGAATAAAAACGATATTCCCGCGCCAAAACTCAAAAACTGCTTCCTTGTCATTCGCTTTTGAAATAAAATGTTAATGCAAATCCTGTTAACTAACTTTCGATATCAATCTTTCGAAATTCAATAATTGCTCAATAAATATCCTCGCTACAAAGTTGCGAACAAGTGTAATAAATCAATATTTGATATTTGCCAAACTTATTTTATATTTGACAAAGAAAGTAATATTTTAAATAAGTTTACCTATCTCATGATACTCAGCGACTTTAAAAAAATGTGAAACTGTGTACCTTGCCAAGAACCTATGTCGTACAATGCGACTATCGATATATCGGGATTTGGGTATGTGATTGTGTAAGTAACGAGCTCGCCACTAGTCACTACTTTTTCATAATTTTCCATCTAACCCAGTTTTATTTTTGCTGAATACGGTTAAAGGGGGTTGCTGCCCCTTAGCCCGCCTAACTTCTCGGGGATTACGGGCGTGTTGTATATATAGCAGTCAGTTTTGTTTATATACACGTCGAAAAGACGATGATCTTATTGGTCAAGTGGTCACAGACCCTGGCCACGAAACCAAAGTCGCGGGTTCTAATCCCGCTACGGGCAAATGTTTTGTTTGATGAACACGGACATTTGTAGTCGAGTCATGAATGTTTATAAACGTATTTAAGTATGTCTATTCGTAACCTAGTATCCATAGCAAAAGTATAAGCTTAGTTTGGAACTAGGGAATTGGTGTGTCAGTCTGAACAAGAAGAAGAAGAATTTGTTTTATATTATGATACAAGAATTGGCAACAAATTTTTGCTGTCTCCATCATATTACCTAGTTATCCAAATTAATTAAGAAATGTCTAAGCCTCACCGCATTATCTCTCCTACTTCTTGGTTCGTAAATTAAGCGGGACCAACTTTAAGACTACCCGCAGAGTTTTCAAACAAAGACTAACTACCGCCAGTATTCATAAAAAGTTTCAGAACCTAAAAGTTTCTTAATTACATTGTGCTTGGAAATCATAAACATGATTTCCAAAATAAAATGACAAGCACGATGGCGCATTTGGTAGTGACCCTGCCCCATGCGCCACGAACGAACGGTGGGGATCCAACCCACAAGGGTTCGATCGATGATGAATAGTTGTGTTTGTTCTGTGTCTGGGTGTTAATATCCAATATTTAAGTATATATTTGTAATACCACTGTTGATTCTGATATCCGTAACACAAGTGCTTAAGCTACATACCTCGGAGTCATATATTGATCTGACTTACATACATTGGTATGTGATGTAGTCTGATATTTATTATTTAAATAAAACTCCATGATTTTAAATCATAATGGTTGTGTTGCATAAATTTGAGCCTCTACTGCTATGTACTTTAGTATATATTTTATAGTAACACTAATATCATCTTCCTAGCGTTATGTCCCGTGCTTAGACGGGGTCCGCTTAGACCATGATCCAGGATTTAGCGAGTCTGGTAATTACATACTTAGGGTTATGAAAGTCAAATCGGTAGTCGCTTCAATTTAATTACCAGTATCGCTAAATCCTGGATAGTGTTGCCGCTCGATAGTTCACTATCGATAGTCTATCGATAGACTATCGATAGACTATCGATAGTTGGGCAAAAGCAATTTTATCGATAACCCTATCGATACTATCGATAGTATCGATACTATCGATCGTATAGTATCGTATAGTTGACCTCGAAAATCATCTATAATATCGATAGTATCGATAGCTCAGGTAGGTAAAATAGTATCAGTATACTGCAATACTATCGATAGTATCGATACTATCGATACTATTGCTACTGAATATTGCAACAACGATCGATACTATCGATTGTATCGATACTATCGATAGTATTGCAGTATACTGATACTGCTTTACCAAACTGAGCTATCAATACTATCGATATTATAGATGATTCTCGAGGTCAAGTATCGATAGTCAAACTATCGATAGTTTGGCAACACTAATCCTGGATCATTGTCTAAGCAGACCCCGTCTAAGCACGGGACATAACGCTAGGAAGACGATGAGATGATTAGTAAATAGTTTTAACTCGAAAATGTAACAAATAGACAAAGATTCTTTCTTATATAAAATATTAGTACGGATTAACCCATTTCAGATATGGGTAAGTATTAAATCTTTTACAGGTAAAAAATAAGGCAAAGAGTTTGCGGTATGAGACCTTTTTTACATGTCTGTTGGTGTTATACGCATTCTATTTTTATTATAGCATATCAATTATAATGTAGTTGCTAAAACACCTGAATCTGTTGCTAGCAAACGCAAGACAGTGGCCTGAATTCCATCAATTAATTTCATCCGCACTTAGAGCAACGGGCACAGCGCCCTAACCACATAAAGTTCACACTCTGTGTATCGATCACTCGTGAACAACCTGCAGTAGTACAGGAGGTCACGAAATATTTCGTTACGAATTGCTTACTAGCTGTGGTCGCGTTTACTTATGCTAACATTTATACAATACCTGCTGATGCGGCGCACTTCGTAACGCTCCGCTCTCGGATTTTCAATACCATTTTTTTTATTTACCGCGTATTTTTTTTTTATAAGAATCTTCATTTGCCAATAACAAACACAACTAAAAAATATTTAGCGAAACCGGTAAAGCCGTTCTCAAGTTATAGCTTTAGGGTGGCCCACCCTTATCACTTAGAAGTATGAAAAATACATTACGACTGATTCTCAGATCTAGCAAATATACATATGAAATTTCATAAGAATAGGTCAAGCCGTTTTGGAAGAGTTTGGCAATAAACATTGCGACATGAAAATTTTATATATTAGATTAATCCGAGTAGCGAGTATAATATTGTTTTATGCAAAGACTACTCTTAAATAGTATGAAATTCGTTTAACAGTTTTTGGGGTTGAAAAGTAACTAAAATTAATTATAATATTTCTTTCGACTGGCTCGATAGCGTATTTAGTAGTGACCCTGTCCTTGCGCTAATAGTAGTGGATTCGATGCTCACCAAGGATTTAAACAAATATTTATCCTGGGTGGGGATCAAAAATCACACGATTGATACTCATGATTCTGTGTCTGGGTGATGATATATAATATTATCCACAGTTAGAGCACCAGGCACAGACCCTAACCACAAAAAATTCACACTCTGTGTATCGATCACTCATGAACACCCTGAAGTAGTACAGAAGGTCACGACATATTTCGTCACGAATTGCTACAAGACTTACTAATTAGCTGTGGTTGTGCCTACTTATGATAACATTTAAACAATTTAGGTACATTTAAAAAATAACTAACTGAACTTCATGCCACTTCCTTACTGGGGTAGGTAGAGAGAACTATTCTTTATACTATGTTTAATTACCGTCTTAAAATGAGGGCGTTTCTAATGGTATTAGTCGCAAAGAATTTAATTTGTCATTTTTTTATGAAAGTTTGACTAAACCAATATCATTGCAGAAACTCACCGTCACCTCCCGCACTAAATGTGCGCAGTACATCATAAAAGCTGAACGCGAATTAATTCGGCTCTGATCGTCGCGATAAATCCGCCTTCGCAAATGCGTCGGTAATTTGTCGGGAATTTCAATTCGAATTTTAACGACGCTGTATTCGTAATTCTTGCTTTCAATTTTAGTGTTGAGTGCAATAAGTACCGATACTTTATGATTATACATACATACATACTATACAAGAGCGGTGACAGCTCAACGGTAAGGACACGCCCTCTTAACCAAGGAGTGTGGGTTCAAACCTGGACACGTACCTCTGGATTTTTTAAATCTATGTACGTATTTTTACCACTACCTCGACGGTGAGGGAAAACATCGTGCAGTAACCTGCAATTCAAATAACTTTGGATTTGTAACCATGATCCAAAAATGGTAAGGTCTAAGTCTCTAGAGATAATAGTCCAAGAAAATAGGGCTTTAAATACGAATTTGAGGTAAATACTTGAATTTTTGATATAAGTTACTTTGAAAGATTTAAAAACGAACTGTGTAAGTTTTTTGTAAAATCACCCCCGAGAACATTTGAAAAAAAAATAAAAAGTATTTGTTTTTGAAATTTTGGGAAAACGGTAAGTAGTAGAAAAAAAAGGTTCAAATAAAAGTTGAAGAGCATCAGATTTTATAAAGAAATGCCCTGTTTATGTTTTCGCTAACAATAAAATTATCCGAGATAGGGCGGTTAGAAGCTTGGGGATGATAGTAAATAGTCCGGTCAGTTTTCCATTTTGATTTGAAAGGATAGGACCAACGGGAAAATTTGTGTGTGTACTAGATATTTAACAATCCAGAAATTCAGGTCTCTGACACATCAGGTTAGTTAAAAAAAAAAGCGCGGATGATCGAAAAAGGCAAATAACTCATGAGTAGTGCAAAATATTGAAAAATGTAAAAGGTAAAAGTTATAGATAATTAAATTTCCTACAAAAATGGTATCTGCATATTTTTTCATAAGTGCGATACTTTTCGCAAAAAACACGCCTAAGTGTAAAATTATTTAAAAATGTTTTTTATCTTTCAAGTTTTTCTCAATAAATAATAATGCGTATAGCTACATTATTAAGTCTATTTTTCAATAATAAGCAGCACTTTATAAAATATTTTTCCTTACTAAGATGCAATTTTTTTTTCTCATCTAGACGGGTTTTTAATGCAGAATTAAATCCTTTGGCTTATGCGAAATCCCTCTACTTAGTACCTGTAATTTATTAACTTTCATTGAATAAAGAGAAATGATCAGTAGTGACTGCCTGACCGAGTCAGGATTTCTTGCCAAAACCGAAACCGAAACCGAACATTAGGCAGCTCTCTTAGTTTTGGCTTAGGTCGACATAGCATGTTGAAATGAAGTGTATCTTTACTTTTATGTCTCCTAACCCGGTGTCTATCTGTAATAGTGAGATTAGAAAAAAAAATTGGTTTCGTTTTTTTCTTTTGTTCAAATAAATTTGAATGACAAATACAGCGCGTTAAAGTTACCTGTGACGTCACTTGTTCCGTAAATGCGCTGCGCTCTAGATTTTTGAAGCGCTGTATCTTTGTTATTTTCCAAGTATTCGATAAAGCAAAAAATACGTATTCAATATTTTGATAATTTTACTTACGAAACAAAACAAATATTTGAGTCAAGTAAACAGGAGGAATCATCAAAAGCAAAGAAAGCCAAAAAACCCTTCACAGTTTAACATTTTATCAAGAACAAAAGCCTAGAAATCCAACTCACTGAACAAGATCTTAAGCTAGACAAACTCATCGACCAAGCGGATATACCAATACACCAATACTGAGGAACCTCTTAATAACAGTAATTAATAAAATTATAATAGAGTAATGCCAGCTTATACAGTTGCTTCTTGGAACATCAATAGCCTGGTCGTTTATGTTATTATGTTGAAATTTTACTCCCATAGCATACATTGATGTACTGCTTGTCTCTGAAGCACAACTAATATTCAATCACATATGTGCTTTATTGAAGCCTATGTAAATAAAGATAAGTTCAACAGCATTACAATCAAGGACTATCACCACTATTGACTGGCCCGTTGGTCGAGTGGTCAGAGACCCTGGCCACAAAACCAAGGGTCGCGGGTTCGAATCCCGCTAGGGGCAAATGTTTCGTGTGATGAACATGGACATTTGTACTCGAGTCATGGATGTTTATAAACGTATTTAAGTATGTCTATCCGTTCACCTAGTATCCATAGCACAAGCATAAACTTAGTTTGGAGCTAGGGAATTGGTGTGTTTGTCTGAAGAATTTATTATTTATTTATTATTATTATTACATTTACTCAAACTTCCATTCAGACGGGACTGCTCATGCAGGAACTGCTGTGATTGGGAAAAGAAATATAAACCATAAAGTACTACCAAAATATAAAACAGTACATCTGCAGGTAACATCTGCCATGGTGCAAGATGAATATGGTCAGCTAAAACATACAACATAGGAAAATCAATGTCTATCTGTAATAGTGAGATTAGAAAAAAATATTGGTTACGTTTTTTTCTTTTGTTCAGAAAAATAAGAATGACAAATACAGCGCGTTAAAGGTCCCCGTGACGCGCTCACTCCAGACACTCCAGATTTTTGAAGCGCTACCACTTACCATCGAGCTAGTGGTAATAAATACGTACATAGATTTGATAAATACAGAGGTACATACCCGGGTTTGAACCCGAACTCATCGGTTAAGAGGTGCGTGTTCTTACCATTGAGCTCTAGTCTATTTTAGTCCCGTCAGTATTATTTCTAATGTTTGGTCAAAGCTTTTATCAAGACATCTGATGATGCAGTGGCACCAAGTTTCACAAGTCCCCTAGTCCCTAATGATATCCAGGCTTTAATATGTGACCTCGATGACTTCAATTGGATGTGGATTATACTCAAGAATATCTCTTTCCCGACAGTTAACTCTCTAGACTAGCTATTTAGCATGCTTATGGCGTATTGTGTGGCGTATAATGTGGATATTTTGTGGAGATATAATAACCCCCCTTTGTTTTACACTAAGAAACCCTGAGCACAGCTTGCTTTATAGTAGTCGCGTCAATACCTTACTTCATGCAATGGCGTAAAGTAAGTTCGCTCTGCCTACCCCGCTAGGAAAATGCCCTAGCGGGGTAGGTAGAGCGAACCGAACGCCATATAGCACGGTCCTAACATACCTCACTCGCTTCTTTAACATTAATAATCCCTTCATAAAAGCTCTATGGTTTTGGACTTAACTAAACTAAACTTAACGCCACTTCCCTAGTGGGGTAGGAAGAACTTATAGTGGTAATGATTTGTGTATGATCTAAACTGCTATCATAACAGCTTTCAATATTTGAATATCGCTCTGAGAATCCATTAAAAACCAGAAAGTCTAGGACCTCTGGTAGTTTCTTGGGATCTGTGGGCCAATATGTTTGATAAATAAATATCCCACGACATCACATACATTGATCTGACTCCGAGGTAAGTAGCTTAAGCACTTCTGATACAGATGTCAAAAACAACAGTGGTAATACTAAAATATACTTAAATATTGGATATTAACACCCAGACCGAGCCATCGAATCGGATGAGAATCCTCGTCCTCACCCCCGCTAGGTCCAAGCATGGCGGGATGAAGCGCGAGAAGCATTGATCGTCATATGGTCGGAAAGACTTGATAACCCGGGACCTAGCCGGGAACTAGTTGATGTAATAAGTCCTCCGAGACTGGGTCAGCTGCAAACATGGCGAAATGACATTCAACCTGGCACAGACACTAACTGGCCATGGCTGTTTTGGTATATTTGTGCCAGGTGGCAGGATGCGAACCGACGGCAGTTTGCCATAACTGTCATACTGGAGCTATAGGCTCAGCCCAGCACACCCGGGAGCTGTGTCCAGCATGGTCAATCCCGCGCAGTCACCTGTCTGCGGTTATAGGTGGAGACCTCACACTGCAGACAATCACACGGGCTATGGTGGGCAGTGGGGAGGCGTGGCGCGCGATGGTGACATTTTGCGACACCGTCATGGCGCAAAAGGAGACGACAGAAAGGGAGCCGGAGCGAGACCCGAATTCCCAGCCCATGCGCCGCAATAGGCCCGGTCGGCGTCGTGCGCATTTCACGGCACGCATGCCGCCTTAGCCTGCGCTAGCTAGTGATGAATCGGGGGGTCCATCACCGGCATCCTAGCCAGACGTAGACGCCCCTTGTGTTCCGGGGCGTCTAGTCGAAGTATAGCTCGATGGAGCAATGTTAAAGTCGTCCTCGCAAGAGCGACCGCAGGTGGGAGGGGTTCGTTGGTAGGCATAGCGTTCCCAGGGCTCCTCTCCAGAAGCGATGCGGCGGAACACCCCGGGTGTTTTAGTCAGTAGGAGTCTGACATACTTCCGCAGTTCCCCCGAGCCGTGGAAGATCCATGACGGATTACACCCGGGGAAAAAAAATAAGAAAATAAAAAACGGTCACTACGGAATGCACTATAGAGCTTGTCGAATATTTTGTGTGACCTGTGCTGAATACGTAGACGTTGTTCTTGTCAAGGCTTTTCTTCAGCTCTCGTCCTCTTGGAATAGTCAGACGTGACTCCCATGCAAAGAATTCAGACTTAAATGCAACATTCTTTGCATGGGAGTCTCGTCTATACTGTTTTACCAAAATATAAAACAGTACATCTGTACTGTTTTGTATTTTGGTAGTATTTTATGGTTTATATTTCTTTTCCCAATCACAGCAGTTCCTGCATGAGCAGTCCCGTCTGGATGGAAGATTGAGTAAATGTGATAGTCCTTGATTGTAATGCTGTTGAACTTATCTTTATTTAAATAGGCTTCAATAAAGCACTTATGTGATTGAATATTAGTTGTGCTTCAGAGACAAGCAGTACATAAATGTATGCTATGGGAGTAAAATTTCAACATAATAACATAAACGACCAGGCTATTGATGTTCCAAGAAGCAACTGTATAAGCTGGCATTACTCTAGAGCGCAGCGCATTTACGGAACAAGTGACGTCACAGGTAACTTTAACGCGCTGTATTTGTCATTCAAATTTATTTGAACAAAAGAAAAAAACGAAACCAATTTTTTTTTCTAATCTCACTATTACAGATAGACACCGGGTTAGGAGACATAAAAGTAAAGATACACTTCATTTCAACATGCTATGAACCTAAGCCAAAACTAAGAGAGCTGCCTAATGTTCGGTTTCGGTTTCGGTTTTGGCAAGAAATCCTGACTCGGTCAGGCAGTCACTACTGATCATTTCTCTTTATTCAATGAAAGTTGTGCCGCATTGCCGCACGTAGTGAAATACAGCACGTACTGCACGTAGTAAATATATAATGAGTAAGCATACACTAACAGATTGAGAGATATATAAGCTGTGAATATGTTTTATTAAAGTTAGACTTATACCAACTGTTGTCTCAATTACCCCAGTCCTATACTCGGTTAAAGTGGTGACCCCGACGTGAAAAAAAGTTAATAAATTACAGGTACTAAGTAGAGGGATTTCGCATAAGCCAAAGGATTTAATTCTCCATTAAAAACCCGTCTAGATGAGAAAAAAAAATTGCATCTTAGTAAGGAAAAAATATTTTATAAAGTGCTGCTTATTATTGAAAAATAGACTTAATAATGTAGCTATACGCATTATTATTTATTGAGAAAAACTTGAAAGATAAAAAACATTTTTAAATAATTTTACACTTAGGCGTGTTTTTTGCGAAAAGTATCGCACTTATGAAAAAATATGCAAATACCATTTTTGTAGGAAATTTAATTATCTATAACTTTTACCTTTTGCATTTTTCAATATTTTGCACTACTCATGAGTTATTTGCCTTTTTCGATCATCCGCGCTTTTTTTTTTAACTAACCTGATGTGTCAGAGACCTGAATTTCTGGATTGTTAAATATCTAGTACACACACAAATTTTCCCGTTGGTCCTATCCTTTCAAATCAAAATGGAAAACTGACCGGACTATTACTATCATCCCCAAGCTTCTAACCGCCCTATCTCGGATAATTTTATTGATAGCGAAAACATAAACAGGGCATTTCTTTATAAAATCTGATGCTCTACAATTTTTATTTGAACCTTTTTTTTCTACTCCTTACCGTTTTCCCAAAATTTCAAAAACAAATACTTTTTATTTTTTTTTCAAATGTTCTCGGGGGTGATTTTACAAAAAACTTACACAGTTCGTTTTTAAATCTTTCAAAGTAACTTATATCAAAAATTCAAGTATTTACCTCAAATTCGTATTTAAAGCCCTATTTTCTTGGACTATAAGTAGCTTAAGCACTTGTGTTACGGATATCAGAATCAACAGTGGTATTGCAAATATATACTTAAATATTGGACACCCAGACACAGAACAAACACAAGTATTCATCACATTAATATTTGACCCGAGTGGGATTGAACCCACAACTCTTGGCGCATGGAGCAGGGTCACTACCGAATGCGCCATCGAGCCAGTCAAAGTCAATATTGTAGTTATTTTAATTTATGAAATATCACGTTTATCCTATTCTATTTCTACTCATTAATCACTTAGATAGCTAAGTTATTTCTGAGTCCACGTGTGTCCAAGCTGTACAATTTCATTTGCATTTTCAGATAGTCAGTTCTATATTGGTTTGAGACTTAAAAATGATGCGCGAAATATCTTCCTACCTAACATGTCCTTAAAGGCGACTAATGGTGTATTGAGCTTGAGATTTTCCAAGTGTCAAGCCACTTGTCACTATTTTTTAAGTGTTATAATGACTGGCCCGTTGGTCGAGTGGTCAGAGACCCTGGCCACGAAACCAAGGGTAGCGGGTTCGAATCCCGCTAGGGGAAAATGTTTCGTGTGATAAACATGGACATTTGTACTCGAGTCATGGATGTTTATAAACGTATTTAAGTAGGTATGTTTATCCGTTCGCTTAGTATCCATAGTACAAGCATAAGCTAAGTTTGGAACTAGGGAATTGGCGTCAGTCTGGAGAATTTATTATTTATTATGTCTCTCGGCACAATCATGGGACAAGCCCGGGCCTTTAAGGCTTGCATGGAGACATGGGTCCAACATGTAGAGGCCTTTTGAGAGTTTGATCTAAATGTGTGATGGAACACCGGCCGGGTGTTGCCCTTAGTTGCAGTATAAAACATACACTCAAGGGCGACATCCGGCTGATGCAGGACTATCGAGAAAAAGGGAAACTAAAAACCAGGGCTATGGAGGGAGGTTCTACTATGGACAGGATGGAGCTATTATTATTATAATCTTTCAATCTTACCCAGCTCAACGGCTAAAAATTAAACGATCCTGCCCACCCTGAGGATTGCAGGCGTGATGTAATTTTTATATTAGTGTAGGTGGTAACGTGCTATCTGCACCCTCACATTTTGTTCTACATTATATACCTGATCGAAAATAGCCCCAAAGAATATATACGTATGTTTCATATAATCTCTTGTAGCAACAATCAAGTCAAGTTTATAGTTTCAATAAGCGTATTAACAGAGGACGTTGATTGGATTGGCATAAATGCTGTAAACAATACGCCGAGACGGTTAGTTGGACCTTGGTCTCCGAGCACACAGCACCCAGCTCGGGACCAGAACGTCTAATAATAGAAATGGAAATATCTTTATTCATTTAGGTCTTACAAAAGCACATATAGATAGTCATGATGCAATTTTCACAGCTTCCCATCCAAACCAGCCCACTGCCCCATGTTGGTTTGGGACTTAAAAAGAATATGCCAACTGTGGTTCTTGCCTAGCATGTCGTAAAAGGCGACTAATGGTATATCGGGTTTTGGGTGTGTGATTGTGTAGGCGACAGGTTAGCCGCTTGTCACTGCTTTTTCACAATTTTTCATAAGACCCAGCCTGGTTTTATTTTTCGGCTGAATGTGGTTGAAGGGGCATGCTGCCCCTTTGATTTTGCCTACCCCTTCGGGGATTATGGGCGTGATGTTATGTATGTATGGTACAATTAAGTGATTAATTAGGTGAGCTGTCGAGCAAACTGAATATTTAACTGTCTCGTTGGTCTAGTGGTAGCATTCGCCGCGTAAGGATCAAGAGACTCAGGACCTAGGTTCAAATCCCGGGTCGAGCCAAAAAAATTATGACTGGGTATTTCAATATTGAAATAACTCAGCATCAGCCCGAAGTCAGGAAGTTGGCTGTTTATCAACCCCGTGCCTCGGAAAAGCTTTAAGCGAATGATTATGCACCTGAACTTTCTCCGGTCATGTCGGACTGCCGTCTCATCGGACTATGAAAATGAAGGAACGGAGAGTGCACCTGTGTTTGCGCAGACAGTTGTGCACTATAATAATATATCCTGCGCAGTAACCTAATCCTCGTTGAGGCTATCTATTATATATATATTTTAAAAGTGAATTAAGTTTAGAGCCGTAGATAATACTCTTAGATATGTAATCTACCTGTATTGTCTGTAAAAAACCACCACAAAGTCTCATTGACTTACCTATACATAAGTTTAAATTACATATAAAAAATTGTTTCGATTAAAAAAGCCTACTACAAATTAGATGACTATTTAAATGATAAGAATAGCTGGTTGGCCTCATAATAGGCTGTTCACCTGCACTAATACCTTTAACTTGTATAAAAATTGTAACTAATATTTTATTAGTTATAAGAATTGGCATTTAAACAGAGTAACTATCGAGTTTCTTGCCGGTTTCTTCTCGTTAGAAGCTACCTTTTGAACCGGTAGATATTGAATTTGTTTTGACGATTTATAAGTGCTTTGTTGAAGCTTATATAAATTGATCATTTCATTTCAAAAACAAATATTTCTAAATTGGATATGAAAAGAGGTGATAGTTTTCAAAACATTTCTCTTGCAACCTTACCATGCATGTAACTTACTATGCAATTGAGTATTTTTAGAAGAAAAATATGTCATTGTACAACGCATACATTACACGATTCCAAAGAAGTGTCTCTTGAACTCCTCAAACGAGGAAATGTCACACATGAGTACGGTTTTATCGTTGCACGTACGCTTTCTGTGACAAAACTGAGCTATGTGGGCGGTGGTTTATTCAACGAGTCTGACTAGTTGGATGCTGGAAATAAATAAAGTTGACGTATATCACCTACACTACTTCAAATAGCACCGTAGTTAACTCTGGACGCTTTAATGAACTCGGATGCGTCGCAATAACTTTGGAAAATCTAGAAATAACATAAACTAATATAGAAAACTATTTTATAAGTTGTCCAATATTATTCCAGGACTCAAACGGAATATTAACTCGACTGTTCGACTGGCTCGATGGCGCAGTCGGTAGTGACCCGGCCCCATGCGTCAAGAGTTGTCGGTTCGATTCCCACCCAGGACACACATTCATATGATGAATACTTGTGTTTGTTCTGTGTCTGGGTGTTAACAATCCAATATTTAAGTATATATTTGTAATACCACTGTTGATTCTGATACCCGTAACACAAGTGCTTAAGCTACTTACCTCGGAGTCAGATCAATGTATGTGATGTAGTCAGATATTATTATTTTAAAGTAACATGGATAGGAATAGTTCCATGTTGCCCTAGGACTCAAAAGAATGTTAGGTACCAACTATTTGCATGATCTAGTATATCGTAATAGGCGAATGGTGAATCGGTTTTGTGATTATGAAAACGATTACATTTCCGCAAGTTTCCATCTAATCCAACTTAATTTTAATTATGGCTTCAAGTTGCTAAAGTAGCTTTCTTCTTTAAATTTGCTATACTTTTGGGAATTGCAGTCCTCATAGTATAGTGTTTGCGCGGTCAAGGAATAGCGAAGACCCACTCTTATATGTACTTCTGTACTAATATTATAAAGCTAAGGAATTTGTTTGTTTGCTTGAACGCGCTAATCTCAGTAACTACTAGTCCGATTTGAATTTTTTTTTCGGTGTTAGATAGTCCATTTATCAAGGAAGGTTTATAGGCTATAACATTAATCGTAAATGCGGGTGAAACCGCGGGCTCAGCTAGTTATTCTTATAATTAGGGTTATTGTCGCTCTTGTATACTATCGGGCTAGTTGAATGATTGTTTGCCATAAAATTCTTACACAACATTAACATTGGGGCCATGAATACCTTGTGGGGCTTTGGTAACATTTTGATCACTCAGTAGCCATTCTCAATAAATGGGCTATCTAACACTGAAAGATTTTTTCAAAACGGACCAGTAGTTCCTGAGATTAGCGCGTTCAAGCAAACAAACTAGATTATTACTCGAACAATATACCAATGATTGCTCAACGTGACACCATACATAGTTGCAGAAGACACATTTGGTAAAATTCATAGGTGCATTTAAAAATCTATGAATTTTTGAAGCTAGCCCGCGTGCATCATGTTCCTTTTACCATGCTAATGTAAAATGTTAGCATACCACACGCTGTACAAAAGTTATTTAACTTATGCAATTTGAAACCGCATATTTGTACGTGTAAGAACTAAGAATAGTTAAAATATAGGACAGCGAGAATTTGAAATTTTACTGGTCATCATTCGATGGCTTTTTCCAGGTCATCTGGGGTCGGTCCGGCATGTTTTCCTCTTCCATACGTCCCGGCCAGCCGTCATCAAGCTATCCACTCCCATTTTACACATATCATCGTTCACACAATCCATCCATCTCTTATTTGGTCTTCCTCTTCCTCTCCATCCACTAACATTCATACTTATCACTCTCTTCGTCACAGGTCCTGCCTCTCTAGTCATCATGTTGAATTTTTACTGGTGTCTGTAAAAGATTGAGAAACCTGCACATTCAAACAACTATGGATATGTAACCATAATCCAAAATGTCTGGTTCCCCGATCTAAGGTTACAAAGACCAGATTAAGTTTTAACTTATAACCAGACTGGCTAGGTTCAGAATTAGCGTCTACGCGGGTTTCACTTAGTATGAAATATAATGGGAGAATGATAACTGCTTACTATCAGACTGAAGACCACTTTAACTTCCTAGCGTTATGTTTTGTGCTTAGACAGGGTCCGTTTAGAGCATGATTCAGGATTTAGCAAGACTGGTAATTACATTGAAGCGACTGCCAATCTGACCTTCGTGACCCTAAGACAGTTTTGGATCATGGTTAACAATCCAACGTTTGAATTTGCAGGTTTCATCACGATGTTTTCCCTCACCGTCGAGCTAGTGGTATAAATACGTACATAGATTTGAAAAGTCCAGAGATACGTGCTCGGGTTTGAACCCGCATCCCTCGGTTATGAGGCGCGTGTCCTTACCATTGAGCTACCATCACTATACACATCTGAAGACTACTTATTACATGGAAATTCTTACAACACATTCGATAGAACAGAATGGGGAATGAGGGATCATTAAAAAAAGAAGAGCGAGTTAGTGGCTTTAACTTAGGAATCTTAGCTTTCTGAACTTTTACCTTATCTCTCGACACTGTAGGAACGAAGTACTAAAGAGCATGCCCTATTTGACTCCCCCGAAATGTGGCCTGCTCCTACGCAGTGACCAATGTGTCTACTGACCACAGCTTACCGCTCATCGATCAATGCGAAGCTTTAATGAGCGCTCTTCATCATTCAAACGCAGACAAATGGCAGTTTGATCGCCGATAAATTCGCTTTAATAGGCGCGCCACAGTTCGCGAAGAGATTTAATTTTTGATTGGCAGCAAACAAGGCTAGGGTTTAGAGAGTGTGCTACTTTAGCCAGCCATCCTAATTAAACTAATATTAGCAATAATTAATACACGGACTAGTAAATCAAGAAGGACTCTGCGTTGTCATTACTACAGGATGAAGTCATCTTTATGTATGTAGAATAGAATAGAAACAAACATAACATCACCCCCATAATCCCTGAAGGGGTAGGCAGAGTCAAAGGGGCAGCAGGCCTCTTTAACCACAATCAGCCAAAAATAAAACTGGGGTTAGATGGAAAATTGTGAAAAAGTAGTGACAGTGAATAAAATAGAAAAAAAATAATTGACCATTAAATAATACAGACATATGAAACAGAAACGAATATATGGAGTCATGGCCAGAAGGTGCGAGCCTCAGCATATGTTGCAGCAACCCGAGAGTCGCCACAGCAGCACTGGTATTCTGGCCGCATTTTTTGAGTGACGTACATACACTGACCAACATTACAGTGATACAGGTCAGTGCATGCATTAGATTGTATAAAAAAGAAAAACAAAATATGTGTTAGTGAGACTCTTATGGATACCAGATATCGGAAATTTGTCAATTGGACCGCTTATGTCAATGAGTGACGTAAGTTGCTCGTTAAATTGGAGCACCGCAGGTATCTCAACGTCTAATTAGTGGCGAGTAGTCGTTCTTTTTTACTAATGCATGGGTTAATGGATATACTGTGATTCTTTTTGTAGGCGACAAATTAGTAATTAGTCACTTGTTTCAAAATTTTCCGTCTAACCCAACTCAACTTTTCCTTTTGGGTAAATCTGGTTTGAGGAGATTATTGCTCCTTGATTGCTCACCCGGGGAATGCTTGCATGATGGTATGTATGTATTTCATATTACGTTACGTAACGGAAGTATCATTTCAGAAAAATTATAATCCTAGCTTTTGTTCGATTGTCTTCTCGGAATTGAACCAACACACCTCGTAAGTGACCATGCATTCAACAAGCTTCTACCGCTACCAGAGGCATAAGACTTGACAAACACGATCATAATTCAAGGCTGAAATCCCAAAAAGGTCAAGTTGCCCTTAAGAAATTAACGTTAGCCCTAATTACAGTCTTAACGAGCCCTTAAGTGCTTACTTAAAATTAAAGTAAGGTTGTAAATCGCATTGTCGCTGCTGCGGGGATGTTGCCAGTCTAATTTTGTTTTTGTCGCGTCACAACTAAAATGTGGTCTTAATTCTTTAATATTTTATTCGTAAGATAATATATGTAAGAATAGTCTTGTTTGAAGGAGTGGTGCTGGCTGAAAAGCTATACACTACACTTTATAATAATAATGTCCTCCTAACCGATATTGGTTACGGCGGCCAATCTCAACGATTAGATAGATAGATAGATAGATAGATGTTTATTCTTTAAAACAACAAACACACATATTTGACATTACATTCACATTACACACAAAAATTATAAACAAAAACAAAAACCAATTAATACAAAAAAAGCAAACAAATTAATAATACAATTTAAAAAAAAAATGCATGTCTGCTGCAGAAAGAATTGGGTCATGGCTCACTGAGCCAGGCTCAGTGTAGGCATCCGCCTAAGGCGAAAACACTGGTTTTCAGCCGTCACCCAGAGGCTGCGCGGGTACACAAATAAAAATTAAAATAAATGAAAGGAATCATAATACAGGCTGGTTAATGTAAGAGTGGTTAAACTAAATATTAATAATAATACTATACAGTGAGAGTGAAAAAAATAAACAAATAAATAATCATACATACGAAAAACATAGGAAGACAAGAAGAACAGGAGAGAATAATTGAAAATAATATTAATAATTACAGACGAGAGACCGATACATGTTCAATCAGTGAGGGACAACAACCGAAATTCAGCAAACGACTTCTGTATAGACTAGGACCCAGCACCGTCACAGGAAGATTGAATGAAACACCGAACTTCTAGTGAACTAAATTTAATGCATGGTCTAATTAGTATACTTAATTGGTGTAATGGTCTTTTAATGATCTACTTAATGTCTAATTTGATATTATTTTTTTTTTTTTGAGAGGACGTCGGTAGTTGGCCGAAGGCGGCCTTTACTTCCTGACTCCGGACTGTTACTAAGTAATTTCAATATTGAAATAACCAGCCACAAATTTTTGGCCCAACCCGTGATTTGAACCCGGGACCACTTGGTCCTTAGGCGGCAAATGCTACCACTAGATCAATGAACACTTTACATATGTACATATCATCACGCCCTTAATCCCCGAGGGTCGAGGCAAAGTCAAAGGAACAGCTGGCCCCTTTAACCACATTCAGCCAAAAAATAAAACCCGTGACAAGTGGCTAGCTCATCGTCTATACAATCGCACACCCAAAACCTGATATAGATACTGCCTGCGATAAAAGATTTGCAGAAGCTTTTTGGGTCAAGATCCTCACATTTTTTCCAACCAGAGCGTAACAAGGACCTAAAGTGTCATGGTAGGCGATGACAATCCTCAGAGTGAAGGCATCTAGTACTCTGTTATAGAACCAAACGTATCAACTTACGAGTCCTGCTGTCTACCAGTCTTCTTAAAGAGGATTCTATCCAAAAACCTGCCCAATCATATCGAAACCAATGTGGTTTAAGCGTGACCCTTTACATCGATAATCATATATTCCTTAATACATTGGAATCTTACCGGTTCTTCACGGTAGAATCAAAGTTGCGAACCTGCAGGTAGAATAACTTATTTGTAATGACTATTCATTAGTGCTTTTGTAAGGCCTACATGAATAATTATATTTCTATTTTTTATTAGTTAAAATCTTATAACCTCGAATTAGCATAATCGGTAAAGCCGTTCTCGAGTTATAGCTTTGGGATAGATCACCCTCATCACTTAGGGGTATGAAAAATAGATAACAACATACTCTCAGACCTACCAAGTGTACATATAAAATTTCATCAAAATCAATTTAGCCGTTTCGGAGGAGTATGGCAACTAATACTGTGACACGAAATTTTTATATATTAGAGCGGTGGCAGCTCAATGGTAAGGCCTCTTATCCGAGGAGTGCAGGTTTAAACCCGGGCACGTACCTTTGGATTTTTCAAGTCTATGTACGTATTTATACCACTAGCGCGACGGTGAAGGAAAACATCGTGATGAAACCTGCAAATTCAAACAACTTTGGATTTGAAACCAAGATCCAAAAATTGTCTGGTTCCCCTATCTTAGGGTTACGAAGGTCAGATCGGCAGTCGCTTCAATGTAATTACCAGACTCGCTAAATCCTTGATCATGGTCTAAGCGGACTCCGTCTAAACACGGGACATAACGCTAGGAAGATGATGAAAGATAAAGAAAGAAAGAAAGAAAAGCTAGGGGCAAATGTTTCGTGTGATGAACATGGACATTTGTACTCGAGTCATGGATGTTTATAAACGTATTTAAGTATGTCTATCCGTTCACCTAGTATTAATAGCACAAGCATAAGCTTAGTTTGGAGCTAGGGAATTGGTGTGTCAGTCTGAAGTATTTATTTATTTTATTTATATTATTATGTATTGATAAACATTATAGGAATTACCTCTAAGATGAAATGAAGCTGCACATCAATTATTTTTATAGCAACAGTGTGATAGCAAAACTACTCGCAAATAGTCCTTACTAATTAATTAATTATATTACTTTTATACGAGCGAGGTTTGGTCTGTGTTACGACCAATACTGTTATTTGAGACTGCGGTTTTATAGCGCTTTTATTTATTTACTGTTCTCGTTTGGCTAATTAATAGTTCATTAATTTGTGCCTGCAATTAACTGTTTAGTAAACGTAACTTGGAAGTATTTAAGACTTTTTTATGAGCTTCCGTCTAATTAGTTAACTGACGCTTTAAATTACATACATACATACATAACGTCACGCCTTTCTCCCATGGGGGTAGGCAGAGATCACGTACTTCCATTTGCTACGATCCTGACATACACCTTTCGCTTCTTCTACATTCATGATGTAAGAAAGAGAGTCGGTCTGAAGGACAGCGTGGGAGTCAAGGTAAGAAAAGGCATGATTCGGTGGTTCAAACATGTGGAAAGAATGGATGACAAAAGATTGACTAAACAGATATACAATGCGAAAGGTGAAGGATGTAGAAGCCGCGGAAGGCCCAGGCTCACCTACCACGACCAGATTGGTCGTGTATTAAAAGAAGGTGATGTTAGGAGTCATAAAAACCGTAGAGCTTGTATGAAAAGGATTATGAATGTTGAAGAGGCGAGTGAGGTGTGTAAGGATCGTGCCATATGGCGTTCGGTTCTCTCTACCTACCTCGCTAGGGAAGTGGCGTGAAGTTTAGTTAGTTAGTTAGTTACATTCATAAGTCTTTTCATACAAGTTCGTCGGTTAAGGGTGCTGTTTACCTGACCTATACATTACCAATCTGGTCATGGAAAGTCCGTCTAGGTCTTCTTAAATGCTTACTCACGCATATTATAGTTATATACTTTGGGGAGTAGCGAAAGCACACAATGGTAAGGCCTCTCCTGCGAGGGGTGCAAGTTTAAATCCGGGCATGAACTTGTGGATTTTTCAACTTACGGATTTAATTTATACCTACCACTGTGTGAGGCGAGGGAAAACGTCGTGATGAAACCGGCACGTTCAAGCAATTATGATTGTGTAACATCATCTTGCTAGCGTTATGATGAAGGATTTAGCGAGTCTGGTAATTACGTTGAAGCGACTGCCCATCTGACCTTCGTAACAACACTACAAGAAAAGTTACAAATCCAAATTTGTTGTTTGAATTTGCAGGTTTCATCATGATGTTTACCCTCACCGATGAGCTAGTGGTATAATTATGTTTTTCTGGTTTTTCTATTAAAAGGTTACGAAGTTCTGATAAGCAGTCTCTTTAATATTATGCCCATACTCGCTCAATCCTGGACCAGGGATCATGGTATAGTTGCTGCACTCTAATTGGTGCATTAGATGACGACGCTGACGACGATGAATTAGATTGTATCAAGACGCTGATTGGCCGAGGATTGCTAAGTTTGAATGAGTTATTTATTAAGATTTAATTGTATATCTATAGAGATTTTGTTAATAATAAATGTTTAATGTATTTTGAAATTTTATCGCCATTAATTATGTTGGATAAGACGAACCTAATTTACGAGACAAACCGCTAAGAAGAATCCATACTTACTAATATTATAAATGCGAAAATGTTTCTGTCTATCTGTGACCACTTTACGTTGAACCGCTGAACCGATTTTGATGAAATTTGGTATAAGAGATAGTTTGAGATTCGAGAGAGTACATATGATAGTTTTATTTCTCAATTTCATTATTTAAATTTAAATAGGGGAGATAACATTTGTAAAGGAAATCAATAAAATTAAACTACTAATTCAACGCAGACAAATTCTCGTGAAAAAACTAGTAGATTGTTATAATATTGAACACATATTTTCTATTTATTTGTCAAACAAACATTGACCAAGATACAATGCATTCAAGCTGCGCGTGACGTCACTGTTTTTACTGAATAGTGACGTCGCAAGCCGCCATTCCAAAAGTTTGGTGCTCTTCAATCTTTGTGATTTTTGTTAATGTGATAAACTGAAAAATATGTGTCTAGTATTTTTGTACAATCTAACTGACGGACTAAATAGAATTATAGTTTTTTAATGCAGTCATCATCCCTACTCAATAGGTTTAGTGGGCCTCATAGATGCAGATAATGCATAAATCACCTAGTTTTTAACTAGTTTTTACCGTACTATAGCTACTACTAGTTTACTCCCGAAGTCGCAAGCAGAACATTGGAACCCAATCCAATTTAGAAAAGTTAGTTTTTCATTCTGCAACTTTGTCTTTGATGCGAAGTTGAAGTTCAAAGATTCTAGATCGCAGAGTGACTGACTGAAAAAGATAGGAATAGTAAGGAAGTAATGTTATATGTAATACGTTAAGTTTAAACAAAAACCTAGTACGTTTTTATGAGGAGACAAAATTTTGCCTACAGTTTTTTTATGGAGAATAAAAATATTTTACTCACGCATCGCAAGTGAAATAAAAGCTTGAAAAACATAATTTAGCATACATTTATATATTTTGTTTTAATAATGAACTTAATAAATTTTAACAAAAATAAAAACGACTTCAAAATACCCCGAAAAAATATATTTATGAAAAAAAACACAAGTAAGAACCTGCCTTAATAGCTATTTAAATGTCCAAACACTAAAAAGAGAAAATAAATTCTTCCGACTGCTTCGATAAACGTATTAATCTCTAACACGTATTTAAATATTTACAATTTTCAGTTAGTTTTGGAGTCGGTGCCAGTCGGGCCTTCCGCGGCTCCTACATCCGTCCACTTTCGCATTGTATATCTGTTTAGTCAATCTTTCGTCATCCAGTCTTAAATAAAATGTCTTTGAAACAACATTTGTATTATGTCATCATTCGTATTCCAACGCAGTTTATCTCTAATTGTAACTAAACACCGACCTATTTGGCCAGTACACACAGACAGACGGAACGACGGAACCATTAGTCTATATTATCAGTTGGCATGGAGCCAGCGACGACCGCTAAATAATTGCACATTGAGAACCAGAAAGAGTTGGAGTGCTATTTACAATAAGCAGAAAAGAGGTGTTGAAATGTCGGATGGATTTTAAAAAGCTATTGTAAATTGGGTTTGGATGTTTAATACATACATACATATTAATAACATCGCGCCCATAATCCCCGAAGGGGTAGGCACAGTTAAAGAGTCTAAAAACCACTTAAACCACATTCAGCCACAAATAAAACTGGGTTAGATGGAAAATAGTGAAAAACAAGTGGCTAGCTTGTCGCCTACACAATTACATAACACCCCATATACCATTAGTCGCCTTTTACGACATGCTAGGCAAGAAACACAGATGGCACAATCTTTTTTTTTTATCCCAGACCAACATGGGAAAATAAAATTGTGAAATAATTTTAAACTTTCGGGTTCCATGAGTTCCACTATAAGTCCCGTCAGTAGCGGTTCTAGTAAAGTTGTGTATTGTAACTTAATAACAGAAGACTTAGGAAAAAAAACCGGCAAGTGTGAGTCGGACTCGCGCACGAGGGGTTCCGTACCATTATCTATCAAAATATTAATTTTAATCTGTTTTTGTTGTTGTTGTTATAGCGGCAACAAAAATACATCATCTGTGAAAAATTCAACTGTCTAACTATCACGGTTCATGAGATACAGCCAAGTGACGGACGGACAGACAGATGGACAGCGGAGTCTTAGCAATAGGGTCCCGTTTTACCCTTTGGGCAAGGAACCCTAATAAAAAACAAATATGATTTCAATAAAATATTATTAACAAGCTCTTGCATACGGCTCGGTTCGCTTGGTATCCTGTCTGTTCTGAGAGATTTATCCGTTATTTTAAAGTCAAAGTCAAAATACTCTTTATTTATATAGGTTTAAAACAAACACTTATAAATCGTCAATGCAACAAGAAAAGGCAACTAATAATATGAATCTTTCCTCCACTACTTTATGGAGTGACCCTGCCCCATGCGCCAAGAGTTGTGGGTTCGATTCCCACCCAGGACAAACATTCGTATGATGAATACTTGTGTTTGTTCTATGTCTGGGTGTTAATATCCAAAAGTTAAGTATATATTTGTAATACCACTGTTGTTTCTGATATCCGTAACACAAGTGCTTAAGCTACTTACCTCGGAGTCAGATCAATGTATGTGATGTAGTCGGATATTTATTATTATTATTTATTTAGAAATCTACCACTCTACCAATCTACCACTATTCTATAATAGATTAGCCTATATAAAGTTACACTGTCTGTATGTCTTTTACATTTTCACGACGAAATAGATCAAGGGCGAATGACAGTCTCTCTGTAACAGACTTAAATTCCTAAAAGCAAACTGGCCGTCTAGTTGATAATACCAGTAAAACTTCAATAACCGGCTGTTGTTCTTCGGCTCACAAAGCTGATGTAAGCGAAAAGGTTTTGGCAATTAACGAATACTTAATTGTCCCCTGTCCAGCTGTGCCCGTCTTCGTGTCGCGTGCCCAAATTGACAGAGACGGATCGCTGGCGTCTGCTGACTTATATTGAGACTGGAATAACTGATCATTGGTGACGCGGAAGTGAATGATGTGGTTTTATTGGCTTCACTAGTAAGTGCTACTTAGCAAAGGGACCGGTCAAGAATTAGTCAAAGTCAAAGTCAAAGTCAAAATACTATTTGTTTATATAGGTTTGAATCAAACACTTATAAATCGTTAATTCAATAGAAAAATCTACTAATAAGTAATATGAATCTACCACCGGTTCGGAATGTTGCTTCTACCGAGAAGAAACCGGCAAGAAACTCGGAAGTTACTCTTTTAATTAAGTACTGCGACCACTGGGAACCATGTTGTGGTATCAGCTATTGCCACCATGACATAATGCTGAATGGAAGCTTGTTTAGTACATCTTAGATTTTTTTCTTCTTGTGTGACTTCTTTTTTTGTGCTAAATATATATTTTCTTTGTTTTTTCTCTCTTTCTCACATTTATGTATGTATTATGGACGTCAAGCACCCAAGTGAGGTGTGTAAGCACAATTTAATATGGCGCTTAATACTCTCTGTCTGCACTGCAATTGGCGTGATGATAGATGTATAAATCTATAGTAAAATAAGATAAATATGTACATATATACTATCAAGACTACAATCTCAGGTGTTGGTAAAGTAAAAAGACTTATAAGCCCCTAAAACCACCGTTAGCCAAAAAAAATATGTACCTATAAATTTTGATTCCAATCATTTTTAACCTCGAAAATATGTAGATAGATGCAACTTTTTTCTGAAGTAATGCGCTTAAATTCGTCAATGATTTTGTTTGAGCAAGATTTATTTATTTATTTATTAAGTTTACCAACAACTGTTACATTAAAGTTATCACTATGTAATAGAACAGAGGTACTTAAATCTAAATGCACAGTTACTTGCAGGTAAACATCACATGCTAACTAAATAGGCAAGGAAGGACATTAAACAACTAAATAACTTATAATTAAAGGAATATAATATAAGAATAGAATATAAGATACCTACTTAAGTGTAAATAATTCACAAATCATTGTTAATAACTTCCTCCCGATCTCATTTCAGTATTCCGCAGATATTGTTACTTTGGAAGTGACAATATCTGCGGAATTTATTTGATTTATTATTTAACGTTTCAGTGAACTCCTATAAGATTTTCTGCGTCCTTAAGCAGAAAACACGCAGTCCATTATATATTTAAAATCATTTCTCAAACGAATTTGCACGAAGCGGAACGCTCATAAATTTGTTAAAACGTAAATACAAAATAAAATCGAGGATTGTGTGAATTCGAGCTGCTACCATTCTGTTTGGAACGGGCGTCGTTGAAAAATCGACTTGGTAGGGTTGCAACGTAATTCCTAGTAATATTTAATGTCCTAATATCATCATCTTTCTAGCGTTATGTCGCGTGCTTAGACGGAGTCCGCTTAGACCATGATCCAGTATTTAGCGAGTCTGGTAATTACATTGAAGCGACTGCCGATCAGACCTTCGTAACCCTAAGATAGGGAAACCAGACAATTTTTGGATCATGGTTACAAATCCAAAGTGGTTTAAATTTGCAGGTTTCATTACGATGTTTTCCCTCACCGCCGAGCTAGTGGTATAAATACGTACATAGATTTGAAAAATCCAGAGGTACATGCCTGGGTTTGAACCTACATTCCTCGGTTAAGAGGCGCGTGTCCTTACCATTGAGCTACCACCGCCCCAAATTTAATGTACTAGTATATACTAAATAAATAATAAATAATAAATACTGGCTAAGTGCGAGTCGGACTCACGCAAGAAGGGTTCCTTACCAATATTTTGCAAAAAAAAAACACGTCTGTTGTATGTGGGCACCCTTAATTTATTTGTGGTACGAAAGCCGTCTGGGACGATAAGCAAGCCGGAGCCGTGACAAAAGCCAAATTGCTTTGTTGCAATATCAGTTCGATTAACAGTCAGTGAAATATAACGTACCTACTGTTATGTTAAGTGTATTATTAATATTGTAATTTCTTACGTTGGTATAATGACTATCGACATTTTTAATCATTAGATATTTTAATTACTAAGTAATGTGGGACGACGGGAGGCGAGTAAAAGATGTGTGTAGCGCGCACTATAGATTTATTAAGAACCCTTTAATGACAATAACCTAAGCTTATATACTAACTTACTTACTAATGTGGGAGTGAGGTGACGCACACATTACATCGGCATTTTAAACTTAAGACAGAATAACTATTTTCGACATTTTGATACATTCGATATTTTTTATTGTAGATAATTGAAAATAAAAAATTTACCCGTAGGTGTTTATATTTCGACATTCTAATTCGTGCCTAATTCTATTTACAAATAACTCAGTTTACTAACTTGTTTTCATCATTTTACTCACAGGAAGCATTAGTTTTATACTTTTCCTACTACAATATCGGAATTTAATACAATTCCTAGTAAATTTATACATTTCCTAGGATATGTGTGTATCAAATAATCTTTGAAACAATATTTTATACATTATCTAACAAGCCTCGGCATTGTATACATTACCTAGGAATTGTATAGAATTCTTAGGTTTCATACATTTCCGGTAGCATATATAAAAGCCTGTGTCAAATAATTTCTAAATAAATATTTACATTGAAGTCCAGTGTCACCCCTAACCCTATATTATTTCGTGGATTTGTTCCGCTACGTATCATCTAGAATCTAGCTTACGATACAACGGATATTGCAAATACTGTTGTATCGCAGCTGAAAACAATCGCAGAATAAACAAATTAATGGATAATAAATTGGATTTATAAATAAATGGTCCATGCGATTATTAAATTTGGTCTCCTTGGTGCAAGAAAATTTTCCTTCATCGATTTCTTTAATGGGGTTAACCGTTAAATACTCCGAGGATATTTCATTTGAGTTTGCAAAAAAATCTATCGTATCATTTGGTCCAGTGGTTGGAGACCATGGATACGAAACCAAAGGGTGCGGGTTTGAATTCCGGTAGGGCAATGCTTTTCGGTCTTTTTTTTCATGCATATTTTAAAAATCGATATCAGTATATAATAGTCTGACTAATCTATACTAATTTTATAAAGAGGAAAGATTTGATTATTTGTATGTTTGTTTGTATCGAATAGGCTAATAAACTACTGAACTGATTCGAATAATTCCTTCACCAACAAAAAGCTACTTTATCAGCGAGTAACATAGGCTATATTTTATCCCCGTATTCCCCTTTTACATCTTGTTTTTTAAGAAAAAATACGATTTCATATGCCTATATAACTAACTAACTAACTAAAATTCACGCCACTTCCCTAGCGGGGTAGGCAGAGAGAACTGAACACCATATGGCACGATCTTTACAAACCTCAGTTGCTTCTTCAAAAAAATTACTACCTATTACCCAACGTAGCATTTTCACCTCTGGCCTCATACAATTAATCCCACACGATACCAGTCGTACATTGCTGCTTGACAGTTGAATAAATGGTAGATTAGCAAAACCCAGACATGCTTCACGACCATAGAGCAGATAAATCACGAGCTAAATCCTTCTTTATTGCTATGTGCTGAGAGACTCTCTCGTTTCGCTGTTAAATGGTATGATTCTTAACAGTCTGAGAAAGAAACAAAAGTTCTTCGAACAGTTTCAAAATACCCATGTTGTTCTGAAACCTACCTAAAATTAAATAAATAAATTCTCCAGACTGACACACCAATTCCCTAGTTCCAAACTAAGCTTATGCTTGTGCTATGGATACTAGGTAAACGGATAGACATACTTAAATACGTTTATAAACATCCATGACTCGAGTACAAATGTCCATGTTCATCACACGAAATATTCGCCTCTAGCGGGATTCAAACCCGCAACCCTCGGTTTCGTGACCAGAGTCTCTGACAACTCGACCAATGGGGCTGTCATGTAACGGGCCTATAATGTTTATACCAACTTTGTTTTTTGCCTATTAGAATAACGATTCCCTTTGCCTTACTCTGTTTAATAATATCTTATACACTACATATATTTATATATACATTATACATAGCAGTCATCACGCCTGCGACTCCCGAAGGGGTAGGCAGAGTCAAAAGATCAATCATCATCTTCCTAGCGTTATGTCTCGTGCTTAGACGGAGTCCGCTTAGACTATGATCCAGGATTTAGCGAGTCTGGTAATTGCGTTTAAGCGACTGCCGATCTGACCTTCGTAACCCTAAGATTTAATTCGAATTCAATTCAATTCAAATATTTATTAATTTCTCCGACAATCTTACATATAGGTATAGCATTGACAATGTAAACATTAATTGGAGGTGTTTGAGATAGAGGTATCAGGCAATTTTTAGAGGAACATTTTCTTCTGTCCTCTTTGTCCCTATCACATGAAATCCCATCCAGTAGGAAACTTCTTAAATTGGCGGGCTTTCGTTTGCCTACTCTATATAATATTTTACAGTAATTATCATACCAAATAGACGCATTACTATTAACACATCAAACTTAATACGAAACAGCCTATTCCCAGAACCAATCTGAGTGCCAATCACACCGGAATGGCTGGCTGCTCCAATTACATACAAAAACAGACAGATTATTAGACACGCGCAGTCGAAATGTTATAATTACAGTTATAATTAGTGACGGGCGTAATCGATTAATCCATTATCACAATAATTTAAAAAAATAATCGAGCAAAACCAAATTTCAATATAAAACGATATAGGATCATAATCCATAACACGGTCTAAAGGTAGATTTGGTTAAAACCTAATGCCGTCTCTGTTAGTCTGTTGCCTTTTATGTAACTCAAATGTATATTCTTGTTTATTGTTAAACTCAGTAATTTTTATAAATGAAAAAATATAAAAAACATGTTCATTTATTTCTGAGAAAAAATAAATTAGTCTTTAGTAAGTCTGTAAAGGTTCATTTGTTTCAAACTGTGTATTTTTAGGACTGAATTTGTAATTAGCGATTAATCGATTATGCCTAAATGGAATGATCGATTAATCGATTATCAAAATAATCGACCGACACATCACTATCTAACGATGATTAAATGTTGGACGTATTGTGTGTACGATTCGACTTAACGTGATACTTCGGTAACTGTCTTTCAACTGTCGTTTAGTGGAGGAGTGATCTTTGTTTACATACATACATACATATCACGCCCATAATCCCCGAAGGGCTAGGCAGAGTCAAAGGGGCAGCAGGCCTCTTCAACCACAGTTTGTTTACATTTAGATGGGATACGAAAATTTTTACATACATACATACATACATACATACATACATACATACATACATACATACATACATACATACATACAATGATCATGTCATCAAATGGGGTACGCAGAGTCAATGGGGCAACCCCTAAACCACATTAGCAAAAAAAGAACTGGGTCAGGTAGTTGGAAAGCTGTACAAAAGCATTGACAAGTGAAGAGTTGCTTTGACTTTAACACAGATGTTGTTTTTTAAGCTGCAGAGAAAGCATATCGCATCGTAACTTTGCCTAAAGAGGCAGAGTGGTGTGTGGGAGTCTGAAGGTCTTCTAATTCTAACACCCCAGTCACCCACTATCTTTTACTGGCTCAATGGCGCATTTGCTAGTGACCCTGCTGCGCCAAGAGTTGTGGGCTCGATTTCTACACAGGACAAACATCTTGTGATCAATACTCGTTTGTTCTGTGTTTGGGTGTTAATACATAATAGGTATTTAAGTATATATTTGTAATTTACATAATATATAATAGATATCACTTTGTTCCATGTTGGTCGGGAACTAAAAAAGAATGTGCCAACTGGGTCTCTTGCCTAGTATGTCGTAAAATACGACTAATGGTATATGAGGTTTGAGTATGTGATTGTGTAGGCGACGAGCTAGCCACTTGTCACTACTTTTTCACAATTTTCCATCTAACCCAGCAAAATTTAATTTTTGCTGAATTTGGTTTAAGGGGCCTGCTGCCCAATTGACTCTGCCTACCCCTTCGGGGATTATGGGCGTGACGTTATGTATGTATGTATCGCTGTTGATTCTGATAACCATAACTTATGTGCTCAAGCTACTTACCTCGGAATCAGATGTAGTGAATAGATAATTTAGTCGGATATTTATTTATTATTTATTAACTTTGCAAAAGGTTTCATCTAACGATAGTAGGTGGCCAGGTATACCCACTCGATAAAACTCCGCAGCGTTCCTTATTGCCGAAATGGTGGTGTTACAGAGTGGAAGGGTGGAAGCGAGTAACGGAATGAAGGGCTCAGAAAAGAAATTGAAATTATTTCTATAATGAAACAGCTGTACCGATTTCGTATTTTTTTTTATTGTGTTGGTTATTGTCAAGTGAATTCTTATGAAAAAAAAAAAAGTGCAGCGGTAAATAAAAAAAATGGGTATTGAAATCCGAGAACGGGGCGTTACGAAGTGCGCCGGGTCAGCTAGTTTGAAAGAAATACAGAAGTCCGTGGCACAAGCCAACAATACAGCAATGATAAGACTATTGACAATTGTAAAAAAGGAGTGTAACATATAAAATTGACAAAAAAGGTGAAAACCCTTGGGAATCTTGGTACCGAGCCGACCTTCAAAGCTCTTATTATATTTTTTTTTTCTGATACTCGTGTTGGGAGATTGAACGATGTACGTTAATTAAAGCAAATAATAGTGCCGTAATAATCCATGCCACACTCCAAAAGTTACATAATAATAAATAAATATCTGACGACATCACATACCTTGATCTGACACCGAGGTAAGTAGCTTAAGCACTTGTGTTACGGATATCAGAATCAACAGTGGTATTACAAATATATACTTAAATATTGGATATTAACACCCAGACACAGAACAAACTCAAGTATTCATCATACGAATGTTTGTCCTGGTGGGGATCGAACCCACAACTCTTGGCGCATGGGGCAGGATTACTACCGAATGCGCCATCGAGCCAGTCAAATAATGTCATCCAAGAGTGAATGTCGTGGCTTGACTCCCAGGATCATCTGTACAAAAGTCTCTGACCAAGGTCAAATGCTAATGGACCCGAATTAAAAGTACGGGTATAGTGATGATAATCTGAATATTTATTTAACCAAACAAATCGCAATCGAATTGGCATGGACATTTTAAATTAATGTCGATTAAACAGTCATTCGTGAAAGCCATCAACAGAAAGTAACCATTACTTTGATTATGTAAATAAAACATCCTATATTGATTTGATGGAATCGTGTGATAAATGCCATTTGCTATTTGTATAGAATCGTAGGCATTTTCTATTTGTACATACATCATCATTACTAGTCCCATGTTGGTCTGGGACTTAAAAATAATGTGCCAGCTCTGTTCCTTGCCTAGCATATCGTAAAAGGTGACTAATATTAGGTTTTGGGTGTGTGATTGTGTAGGTGACGAGTCACTTGTCACCACTTTTTCACAATTTTCCATCTAACCCAGCCCAGTTTTGTTTTTGGCGGAACGTGGTTAAAGAGGCCTGGATAGGCACGCGGTGTCGCACGCGGCGTCGCAAGCGGCGTTGCACACGGCGTCGCAAGCGGCGTCGCAAGCGGCGTCGCACGCGGCCGCTTCAACCACCGCGAAACACCGCGGCGTCGCCCGCTTCACCCCCTACAGACGACGCTTATAATTCAATCAAACGTTTCTCCGGGACCGCTCAGTATATCCACCGTTTGTGTTTTAGACAGCCCGCGCCGCGCACCGCGCCGCGCACCGCGCCGCCTGACGGCCCGCGTCTCCCTTAGGTAGAATTTGGGTTAGATGAAAAATTACAAAAAAAGTAATCACAGCACGTTGTCTATTTAATCACAAACTTAGTACCTAGTATTCAATTCAACAGATCTACTCTAAAAATTAAAAAAAAGTACATCCTATCAACAGCGGACAAAATACCGCTGTTATTTTGTATATTAATTTGTCAGTAAAAAGTCCGTGCGTCAATGAGAAATTTGACGCCTTCTGGCGGCTAAGCGACATTATTATGGCAAATTAAATCAGTGAAAATAGCGTAATTGCTTGGGGGTTTTGGAAAAAAATTATCTTAATTGCTTCGGAAGGAAATTGTAGACTTATTTTGCTTATTCAAATTAAGCTTCCACCCAAGGCGACCGAATTTTTACCTCGAATTTAAGTATTCCATACTTAGGAATGTATTTTACACACACACACACACACACCAATTCCCTAGATCTAAACTCAACATGTATACTTCTGCAAATACTAGGTTACAGATAGGCATACTTACTTAAATATATAAACATCCATGTCTCGAGTACAAATGTCCATGTTCATTACATAAAACATTTACTACAAGCCGGATTCGAACCCCCGACCCTTTTGTTTTCGGTTTCTTTCTTTAAACACTCTACCAACGGGTCTGTCTTTAAAATGAAAAGCCTATATTGACTATGTTCTTTAAATTAAAGTAATTCTCTCTGCGTTTGTAAAAAATAACTATTTTTCTCTTTATCAAGGGTTATATATAACTAAAATCTGTTAATTCCACGTGGGATTATATATTTAAATGTTATTCAAACAGAGAGGAGATTATTATAGATTATATAACGATAGCAAAAACTATGTGTAGGTTATATTTTTACCTCGATTTATCGAGTATTCATTTGACAAGCTCAATGGCGCATTCGGTAGTGACCCTGCCCCATGTGCCAAGAGTTGTGGGTTCGATCTCCACCCATGACAAATATTCGTATGATGAATACTTGTGTTTGTTCTGTGTCTAGGTGTTAATATCCAATATTTAAGTATACAATTGTAATACGACTATTGATTCTGATATCCGTAACACAATTGCTTAAGCCAATTATCTCGGAGTCAGATCAATGTATGTGATGTAATCGAATATTAATTACTATGTTAAAGCGGTTTTTAGATGTAACCCTTAGACAGGATTTAATAAAATAGGTTATCCATATTTATAGTAATCTGAAGGTGCAGTTTTCACTTCAGCTAGTAGTATAAATACTATTAGTATAAATTTATAATTGATTTTTTCAAAGAGAGGGACACATGATGGCCTAGGATCTAAAAAAAATGCGCCAACTGTGTTTCTTGCCTAGCATGTCGTAAAAGGCGATTTGTTATATCGGGTTTTGTATGTGTGATTCTGTAGGCGACAAGCTAGCTACTTGTCACTACATCTTCACAATTTTCCATCTAACCCGCCCAGTTTTATTTTTGCTGAATGTGGTTAAGTGGGCCTGCTGCCCCTTGAATCTGCCTACCCCTTCGGGAATTGCGGGCGGGACGTTGTGTATGTAATCATTATAAATGCTAAAATAAACCAACATACCAAATCGTGTTCATGATAACATTTGGGCACACATAACAATACTGCATTGAACTTGAGCGTACCCTCATAAACGATATCAGTGCAGTTTAGAGAGCTTTAGATAATGGCCAGTATTTGTTTAATTGCTCGATGGAGTAATCTGTGCGTGACGTCAATGTTGTGTAAATATTTTGCGGTACATTTTTTTCATGTCGGCAAATCGTAGTGTATTCTCATCGTCTGTTCCGGGAAATGATGATACAATCTCGAAATAGAAGATATTACAATAGCAGATGAATTAGAACTTAGACCTATTAATAGTACTAGCAAATTGAATAGCAATGATAACTGCATTAGAAAACTATAATTCTATTTAGTCCGTCAGTTAGATTATACAAAAATACTAGACACATATTTTTCGCTTTATCAAATTAACAAAAATCATAAAGATAAAGAGCATCAAAGTTTTGGAGTGATGACCTGCGACGTCACTATTTTGTAAAAATTTTACGAAAGCGTGACGTCACGCGCAACTTGAATGCATAGTATCTTCGTTAATATTTGTTTGACAAATTAATAAAAAATACATGTTCAATATTTTTTTATAATCTTACTGACGGACATAACATAATTTTTTAGTCATCTAGCCTATTGAATATTATTCAATCTGTCTATAGTTAATATATTGGCATATAAAAAATCCAAGACATTCTCTAAATCTTCATTAGCTTCATAGTCTTATGTCCTATTTCTGGTCCAATTGGACCATAACCCTATTAAGTGACCCTAGTTATTTATTAAATTGAACCGTTTTAAATTTAAACAGATATGTTGTAAATAAGTGTCTTCCTACCCTTTATGTCCCTCAGTCGAAGTCCAGTTAGGCCAAATTCAAGGTTGAGCGAGTCTGGTTATGGAAACGACTGCTTAACAGACCATTGTAACCCGAATAATATGCGAAATTTAAAATTATACTTCGCGGTTCGATTCATGCCAATAATGCTTGGATCAGAAATAACGAGTCGTGTATTGCTTATTTAGTAGCTGTGCGAACATTCGCTTTCGCACTAAAAGTGGAAGTACTTCCGCGGACCTAGGTGTAGCGTGCTCGAGGACCTAGGCCCAACTAACCGTCTCGGCGTATCGTATATATACATAGTGGCGAGAAAAACTTCGTCACCGCGATGCAGGAATGTATGGCATGTTCGATCAACGTTATCGGTTGACATATTATTGGAGCTGTAATCTTGACTATCTTGTGGCGTGGTTGCCACAGTAACAAATACATATGAGTACGCAAAATCTCGTTACATTCGGAGCCAGCTCAACAATTTATTTTGTTACTCCACTATAAATATTCCAGTACATTGCACCTGCAATTCAATCTCGTACAGGATTTACTCAGCAGAGTAACGTCTCAGGCTCCTAAGGAAACTGTTCTTTATTTCTGGATAAATGACAGTGACAGGTCTGAGTGCAGTGGTTCAGGGTTTACGGCCGCAAGGGGCGGGTTCGATCTCGGCTAATTGGTTGTTGAAAACTTGAAACTGATATTTGTCTCGGGTCGTACTTTCGAAGATTCTGATTTCCATTATTCAAGTGCTTAAGCTACTAAGGTTTTTTAATTAGATCAATTTATGTGATCATCATCTTCCTAACGTTATTTCCCGTGTTTAGACGGGGTCCGCTTAGACCATGATCTAGGATTTAGCGAGTCTGGTAATTACATTGAAGCGACTGCCGATCGGAACTTCATAAACCTAAGATAGGGGAACCAGACAATTTTTGGATCATGGCTACAAATCCAAAGTTGTTTGAATTTGCAGGTTTCAAAACGATGTTTTCCTTTACCGTCGAGCTAGTGGTATAAATACGTACATAGATTTGAAGAAAAATTAGAGTTACATGCCCGGGTTTGAACCCGCACTCCTCGGTTAAGAGGCGCGAGTCCTTACCATTGAGCTACCACCGCTCATGTGATATTGTCTGATATTAAATACTAAGATTTTCCCATGCATCCGTCCACACTAACTTCATTATGTTACAGCGAGACCCAATCGGGTATTCTGCGGGATCTATCCACAATTTTGTGATATTAAAGTGACCTTTGTAATCTCTTCGAAATTAATGTGCCAGATTTCATCACAATTATTCAAATACACTGCAAAAACGTAACATACCAATTTACTCCTGTTAGATTCGGTTTTAATGATTAAAAGCGAAAGTTTTAAATCATCACTATATAAATACTTTCGCACGTAATATTTTAAATAAGTCATCTACCTCGGCTTCGCATGGTGATAGATACAACCTTCATCTTGAACCACTCTTTAGATTAGTGAAAACCGCATCAACATCTTTTGCATTGTTTAAAAGAGATCTAAGCGAACGAAAGAAGCAGCGACATTATTTTATACTATGTAAAAATGTACATAACTACAAACTTCCGCGCTCACACCCCCCAAAGGGGTAGGTAAGGTCTAAATCGCCAATAACCATAGTGTGCTCAACCAGAACAGAACAGATATTTTTTGTACAGACGGCAGCACATAATGATACATATTTTTGTTGCGAAACAGCCCTTATCACAACTGAATAAGACTCCGCAGTGTTTAGCCTGAAGTGCTATCGTGTGTACATAGGCTATCCGGCTATACGCATAAAAATCCGTAAATTTGTTTACAGACAAAGCCGAAGACGAATTCGATTAGATACGTCAATGTGTCAAGTGTGTCAAAATTAAGCAGTGATTGTTCAATGGTAAGGACACGCGCCTTTTAACCGAGGGTGCGCGTTCAAATCCGGGCACGTACCTTTGGATTTTTCAAATCTAAATAGGTATTTATAACACTAGCTCGGTAGTGAGGTAAAACATTGCGATGAAACCTGCACATTCCAACAGCAATCATCATCTTCCTAGCGTTATCTCCCGTGCTTAGACGGGTTCCGCTTAGACCATGATCCAGGATTTAGCGAGTCTGGTAATTACATTGAAGCGACTGCCGATCTGACCTTCGTAACCCTAAGATAGGGGAACCAGACAATTTTTGGATCATGGTTACAAATTCAAAGTTGTTTGAATTTGCAGGTTTCATCACGATGTTTTCCCTCACCGTCGAGCTAGTGGTATAAATATGTACATAGATTTTTTAAAATCTAGAGGTACATGCCCGGGTTTGAACCCGCACTCCTCGGTTAAGAGGCGCGTGTCCTTACCATTGAGCTACCACCGCTCATTCACATTCCAACAGCAACCACGATCCAAAAATTATCTGGTTCCCCTATAAAGGTTACAAAGGTCAGATTGGCAGTCGCTTCAACGTTATTACCAGACTCGCTAAATCCTGGATCATGGTCTAAGCGGACCCCGTCTAAGCACGGGACATAACGCTATGAAGATAATGTAAATGTGTCAAATAAATGCGTCATACACAAATGTGTTCCGTGACGTGTTGTCGCCGAAATGTTTAGCACAGAACATTACCAATGATCAAAGCTAAAATGGCTGTATGAATCATAAAGTGTTCATATTTCTACCGTCTATTAACTATTGGGATGGAAACGGATATGAAAACATTAAAGATCAACTACAAGACGTATAAATGGCGATAAATTATAAACGAACTACTAGAGCAGAACAGATGTTGTTATCACATTAGGTTTATTGGTGAACTAGATTCTGCCCGTGGCGTCACTCGCATGGTACATCAGTAAACTATATCCTATGTTCTATACAGTCTGTGGTTTATGCCTTTTTAAATATAAGTGTAGACCAGCTCTCAAAAGGGGGTACGCGAACCCATAGAGGTTCGCTATTCGATCATAGGGGGTTCGCGGGAAGATTTACGTAATGGAGGATGAACGACTGACCCGTGAGACACGCTCAAATCTATACTTATAATAAATCTGTAGAGAGGTCAATTCTGTACATGAAATATATTTAAAAAATAACTATCAGGGGGTGATTAGTGATCGATACTGATGCCAAAAATGCAATCAATAAAATATTTTCTGTCTGTCTGTATGTCCCTTATAGAAACAAAAACTACTCGACGGATTTTAACGAAACTTGGTACAATTATTTTTCATATTCCTGGGCAGGTTATAGTATACTTTTCATCACGCTACAATCAATAGGAGCAGAGTAGTGAAGGGAAATGTTGGGAAAACGGGAGAAATTACTCCATTTTTTAAGTTTCCGTCGCGTGTGCAGCCTTAATGGTTAAAGTTACATAGAAATCATGTATGACGGAAATAGTCTTTATAACATTAACCATAAACGCGGGTGACGCCGCTGGCACAGCTAGTATGTAATATAATTAAATACCTAATTATAAGACATCTAATTACACATACATATATGTAAATTGGTATATATTTCACATACTTAAGATTGTTAAGCACTAACTACAATTTAATAACGAACGATAGATTAAGATATTGTGTAAATAATACTATTGTACAATAACTACTGAAATAAAGAATTAAGTAGCTTAAGCACTTGTGTTACGGATATCAGAATCAACAGTGGCATTACAAATATATACTACTAAATATCAGATATTAACACCCAGACACAGAACAAGCACAAGTATTCATCACACGAATGTTTGTCCTAGGTGGGGATCGAACACACAACTCTTGGCGCATAGGGCAGGGTCACTACCAAAGGCGCCATCGAGCCAGTCAACAATCAATCAATTCATCTTGATATGTTTTAAATTATAGCAATAATGTATTGACATTATTGCTATATATATTGATCGTGTTATCAATAATTATAATATGACGAATGATTATGATATGAATATCAATTGTGCTATTCATATCATAATCATTCGTCATATTAGGTATAATTATTGATAACACGATCAAAGGCCAACAGGGGAAGACTTTACTTAAATATTGTTTGAAATCAAATAATATGAAGTCAATATTAGAATGATGGACAGTAATTCAAAATTTAATTATAATAATTTAATATTTATTCAATGAGTAACTAATTACATATTTGTCGTATAATTATTAATAAAATATCAAAGGCAGACGCAAGTGCAGGTTCAAATTTCAGGTTCAAAAGTTAAAGTTTAAAAAGTAGATATATTATAATTTTATAGAATTAATTATGAATTATTGAAAGTGTAAATAATATAATATCATATAAGTCATAATTAAGGGTCATAATTAATATAGAGCGGTGGTAGCTTAATGGTAAGGACACGCGCCTCTTAACCGAGGGGTGCGGGTTCAAACCCGGGCACGTACCTCTAGATTTTTAAAAAATCTATGTACATATTTATACCACTAGCTCGACGGCGAGGGAAAACATCGTGATGAAACCTGCAAATTCAAACAACTTTGAATTTGTAACCATGATCCAAAAATTGTCTGGTTCCCCTATCTTAGGGTTACGAAGGTCAGATCGGTAGTCGCTTTAATGTAATTACCAGACTCGCTAAATCCTGGATCATGGTCTAAGCGGACCCCGTCTAAGCACGGGACATAACGCTAGGAAGATGATGATAAGTCATAATTAATACGTCAATGAACTTGATTTTGTTTGTTAGACAGGTAGGTTGTTAGTAGTTAAGGACCCTGACCACAAAACCGATTGGCGGTTCAAATCCCGTTATGGGCAAAATGTCTGTATGGGGAACATGATGGGCGCACAAGCTTATATGTGTAACTAGGTTAATGGTGTGCCAGGTTGAAAAAAAGAGGAATTGGGATGTTGACACCCATTATATTTAATTATGAAATATCAATTCTGAAAAAGAAAGTATCGTAGTATGCTGGTAAGCGTTATTGATTTTGTATCATATCGAGTCTAAGATTGTTAATTTTACAAAAACTGCTTTATATTAAGTTAGTTGACTATACAAACTAGTGACGTCACACGTTGACAAGCGCTTACAAAATCTATGAAGTGATTTCGTTTTGACAGCTCTTATAAAGTATCTCAATTGACTAGCCAGTCAACATCCCTATTGTGAGAAACTGTTAAGAAATAAAACATATATTATTAATATTACACTGACTGAAATTAAACTGAACCTGGAGTAGTGTTAAGTAAGCTAGTGTTACGAAGAGAATTATTTACAAGCTGTGTCTGCGTTTACACCCGCGTTTATTGTTGATGTTGTACAGCCTATATCTTTCCTCGATAAATGGGCTATCTAACCCTGCATTTTTTTTCAAATCGTACCAGTAGTTCCTGAGATTAGTGCGTTCAAGCTAACAAACAAACAAATTCTTCAGCTTTATAATATTAGTATAGATAAAGATTTATATGTAATTCAGAATCAACGAAAGTGCCAAAATCACTTAGACAGAAATGCGGAGATCGAGCCAAATGCAAGGTTTACAGGCAGCATTATATTCCACCAACATACTTTTGTAAAAAAAATTACAAAATAAAAAAAAGTACTTCTGATGCTACACCTGAAAGAAACACAACGGATACAAAGAATTTTCGTTCTTCGTTTCATAACCTCGCATTACCGGCGCGCCAAAATGGTTTTTCCCAATGGCGCGCCGTTCTCGACAAACAATAAGTGCAGTAACGGCTCGATATCCCGATTCGTTCCGCAAACAATATTTCATTAGCGGGACACTTCCCCCAATATTTGTTGCTTCATGATTCCCGAGTCTGATTTCCACAGCCTGAGACTCGGCCGGCAGTCTATCGTTAGCCGTCTGAGCGAGCGCTCGTCGCGTCGTCGCTTGCAACGCCGAACTTTCGCGCCGTACGTCTCAATTGTTCAAAATTCGAACGTTGATTTCGAATTCAAATCAAAACAGCTGTACTACTGCCAGCTTTTTTTTACCCGTTTTCGTTAGAATCCGTTTTTTATTTCCAACCAGTGACACGTTACAATTTTGAAATTGGACTGTGGAATTTTCGGGCGAGTGAAAAGTGCAAAGGTTGTTTTTTTTTTCTTTTCGACGTGGGACGTGGACTAATGGAGAGGTGTTAGCAGCACGATGTGACGTAAGTACGGGGGTAATTACGGGGAGCCATGTTTCTCTTTCCTGGAAATGTTAGGTGCGATTGCATTAATTGCCTCTCGACGGATAACTATCGGAAAAAGCGTGGATTTTACGGTATAAATCAAGCTATTTATTTTAAGAAATAAAATGTAACTCAATTATTTTAGAATCATCTTTTTTCTTGGATCCTTTTTAAATTTCAGAGCTTGTTTCAAATTATATTTTTGTTTTGTAACAATTTGGATTTGAAAATTTAGATTTGAGTTCAGCATGTTTTTTTTTTATCACTGTAAGTATTAGTTGTAAAAATAAGTTTTCGGTATGTATCCTAAAAATTACTTCTTAATTTTATTAATTCTCAATTTTTTTTAAATTTTTTTTTACGTCAACAATCATTACATAAGAATTCAGAAACACACAATTTCTTCGTAAATTTAAAGTCGGTTATATTAAAAAAATATATTCCATATAAATCCAAATAAATTTCAGTTCCAATAAATAAATTTAAATTAATAAAAGAGTTCGCCATCCGTTTATTCATCCGGTTATATCATAGTTATATTTACTTTTATAATTTATATACATATATTCTTTCTCATTTTAATCCAAAACCACGTGTGCTCCAATTATTTTTAACACCACGATATAATTACAATAAAATTTCCAGAAAAATACAATTCGCTTAAAAGGCCACCATCATTCGGTGAGGCGAAAAATAATTAATAGTCGTATCACACATGTCGCTCGCACTGCCAATCAGTCTCGTATCAGTTCTTTTTTTCCCGATACATACATACATACATACGCGAGGCCATGGAATACATAGTACTTACAAATATATTACATATGACCGAAATCCCCTAAGGCAGCCATATTCAACTTTATTTTTCATAGGGGCATAACATTTGGTAATGACCCTGCCCTATGCGCCAAGAGTTGTTGGTTCGAACCCCACCCAGGACAAACAATCGTGTGATGAATACTTGTGTTTGTTCTGTGTCTGGGTGTTATTATCTAATCTGTAAGTATATATTTGTAAAATATCACTGCTGAATCTGATATCCGTAACACAAGCAAGCTCGGATCAGATCAATGTATGTGATGTTGTCCGATATTTATTATTGACACTTTTTTAAATTCCAGACGATTCTTTTTTTTTAATTGTTAGGGTCATATAATCCGTAATGGCAGCCTAAGGATCATATTGACCAATTAATGGGACATAACCTTTCTAGAGTTATGTCCCGTTCCTAATTGGGGTCCGCTTGGACCGTGATCTTATATTTAGTGGCCTTAATAACCTTTAGACGGGGAAACAGATAAATTGGGTAATGGTTACACATACATAGAACATAGAACATAGATTTCTGTTTTCGCTTATCCGCCACACATAAGCGAAAACAGATTAATGGATATGTATGATATATGATAAAAAAAAACGAATTCAAAAACGAACCTAATAAAAGTTAAAAAAAAACAAACTTTGCACACCCTTAGTCGCCGTTTACGACAAGCTAGGCAAGAAACCCAAGGTTTATACACTTTTTTATACCCTGCAGTGGAATCAGAGAAGCTGAAGAAGAAGAAGAAGGCAAGAAACACATTAGTACATTATGTTTGAGTCTTAGATCAAAGGACAATGAAACTAGCTTCGATGGCTTAAAAAGAGACTTGAAAATTATTTTATTAGATAGTCGAAATCTACTCAAAGGTTGCTAATTTAAAATTGTAATAAATTACTATTGAAACTACTTTATACTGTCTTCAATATTTAAATAGTTTTAGCAGAAGCAGATGTATTTTAGATACTCATTTCCAATTCTAAGTGCTAAGAACGATGAAAACACTCGTGTTGGTTCCTTCTACGGTTTCACTCCAGGACATTTTAGCCGTTAGACGCGATTTTCAATTTTGAGTCGACTTTACTTTCATGAATGCGCATGTATAATAGTATATCTGTGCACTGTTGTATTTTTATACTTAAATCACTTTGCTGATCGTGATACAGTTCGGTACACAAAACTATAATCCTTAAGAACGGATATAATACTATATATAATACTTTCTAACCCGCAAAATAATATAAGTATCGTGGCGTTATAATATATTTTTGGCAAACAGAATTCCACACAAGAAAAACCGCAGGGCCAAACTAGTTAAAATTATAATTACTTTCTAACCACAGCAGCACCTTTGTTCCCGTTATTCAGAAATTGCAGTTACCTAGACACACGGCAGCGTGTTCCGCCAAGATCGACGAAAATACCTGGGGTCCATCCATCCATCCATACAAACTTTCGCGTTTATAATATTAAGTCCTTTACCTAGTAGTAGATTTAAGTCCGTTATATAAATAATAATAAGTAAATATTAAATAAATAAATTCTCCAGACTGACACCAATTCCCTAGTTCCAAACTAAGCTTATGGATTGCACTATGGATACTAGGCGAACGGATAGACATACTTAATTACGTTTATAAACATCCATGACTCGAGTACAAATGTCCATGTTCATCACACGAAACATTTTCCGCTAGCAGGATTCGAACCCGCGACCCTTGGTTTCGTGGCCAGGGTCTCTGACCACTCGACCAACGGGCCAGCCAAAACATTTATATATATATCTGTAGCACAAGCTTACATGCTTAGTTTGAAACAAGGGAATTGGAGTGCCAGTCTGGAGAATTCATACAAATATTTGCAGTTACTTCCTGAAGAACTTTTTTATTTTGATATGACTGTAGCACGTGTCGTACGGTTATGAAATAAGCTCTAAACTTAATAACTTTAGCACACGCAGCATTTTTACTTTATAACTATACTAGTTTAAGCGGTGGCTTGACTCGTAACTTTACACGCCGGTTGACCTACTAAAATTGTTATTTCTTTCCCTCAGGAACACTTCCTTATTTATATACTGATTTATAATTTCTTAAAAATATGTCACTAGTTAGAAATTTCTAATAATACATACATAGCATAACGGCCTAAACCCCCCAAGGGATAGGCAGAGTCAAAGGAACAGCAGGCCCCTGTAACCACATTCAGTCCAAAATAAAACTGGGTTGGGTTAGATGGAAAATTGTTAAAAAGTTGTGATAAGTGGCTAGCTTGTCGCCAAACAATCACACACCCAAAACCCGATATCCTATTAGTCGCCTTTACGACATGCTAGGCAAGAACCACAGTTCGCACGTTCTTTTTAAATCCAAGACTAACATGGGAGAATGGGCTGGGAAAGATGGAAATGGCTGGATCTTTCTTATAACAGTTATACAAAATTCATTTAAAAATAAAAATGTAAATAAATTTTTTTTTTATCTATCCCAAGGGGGTTTCCAAATATCCTCGTCCCTTCTCTAAATCATAAACTCAACAAAAAACTTAGCGCAAAGTTGCAGATATCTAAGCCCAAGAGTTTGTAAAAGCCTTGAAGTGTAACTGAGTCACGCAGGAGTTTATTTTATGTTATATATCTATCGAAAACTTGCGCTTAGAACTTCGTACCATTTTGATATTGTAACAATAGTTTTGAGTTTTAATGATGTTTGGATATAAATGGCTTAATGGCGCATTCGGTAGTGACCCTGCCCCAAGCGCGAAGAGTTGTGGGTCCGATCCCCATCCAGGACAAATATTCGTGTGATGAATACTTGTGTTTCTGTATCTGGGTGTGAATATCTTATATTTAAGTATATTTGTAAAACCACTGATTCTGATATCCGTAACACAAGTGCTTAAGCTACTAACTTCGGAGTCAGATCAATGTATGTGATGTAATCTTGAGTTTGATATTAGATATTTGCAACTTATTACGTAAATCCCCTTCGGACCCTAGTGCTTGAACCTGCTACAAGATACATACATACATAACATCACGCCCATAATCCCCGAAGGGGTAGGCAGAGTCAAAGGGACATCTGGCCCCTTTAACCACATTCAGCCAAAAAGAAAACTGGGCTGGGTTAGATGGAAAATTGTGAAAAAGTAGTGACAAGTGGCTAGTTTTACGCCCACACTCCTACAGGATAAATAGGTAAAATACGTGAGGTCCCGCGTTCAAAGGATGTAATTGAATTTTGAATGCAGTGTGTAACAGTCTCTATGTATCTGTAAGCACGACGTCAGTCCTGTGGGACCTTTAAATTTTCCGGGATGAAAACTGGCTCAAGGCATGGCCAAATTTCATCGCAATAGGAGACAATACTGGGTTAAAAAACTATCATTTTATTTAGTCCGACAGTTAGATTATACAATAATACAAGACACATATTTGTTGCTTCAACAAGATAAAAAAAATTACAAAGATAAAGAGCATCAAAGTTTTGGAGTGGGGGCTTGCGTCACTTGTAAGTAAAAAAATTACCTTCGTGTGATGTCACGCGCAATTTGAATCTTTATCAATGTTTGTTTAACAAATAAATGACAAATACGTGTATTTTTTTTTATAAATTAACAAACAGACTAAATGGATTTTTTTACTCTGCTCCCCCATTGAGATGTGACAGATAGATGAAGCTACTTTCGCATTTAAATTGTAATTTATAAGTATTACTAAAATACCTGATATAAAGTACAAAAATAGTTTTGCAAGAAAATCTAAAAGTGGCTTATCTCCAACAATCCGCCCACCTAATGCCTACGCAAAATTTCCCACGTCCAGTTGTTAAAACGTCATTGTTTCTGCATTTCTACGCAGCTACGACGTGAAAGCGAAGTGACTCTTCGTAGAAGTGCCTTAGAAACCGCATCTCGGAGCAGCGTTTTAGCGACGGACGTTTTTATCGCTTTTGTGCTGCGGAGCCTGTTATGGAGGAAATGGTAATGGGATGTCGGGGTCCGTAGCGAAATTAAAATCTTACTTTGGCTGTTATGACATCGTCGTTATATACTTCAAAAGAACTATACAATCGAATCTATGGTCTTGAACTGGGAATTTTAAAAGAGTGTGCCAACTGTGTCTATTGCCAGTTTTAACCGGGTATAGGACTGGGGTAATTGAGACAACAGTTGGTATAAGTCTCAACTACCCCATTACGTTGGGTTCGCCGCCAAATATAACCGCGAATGGGACTGGCGTGGAATGAGACAAAGGTTAATAGATGTCTGTAGGTAACTGAAGATGACTGATTTATTTAACGTTGTATTACAGTTTATATATCACTCTATCTGTTAGTAATTGCTTGATCATGTTATATCTTGTACGTGCGATACGTGCTATATTTTACTACGTGCGGCAATGCGGCACACCAGTCATAAGGTAACTAATCGGTATATAGGGTTAAGGGTGTGTGATTGTGTAGGTGACAAGCCACTTGTCACTACTTTTTCACAATTTTTATGTAACCCAGCCCAGTTTTACTTTTGACTGAATGTGGCAAAAGGGGCAAGCCCCTTTGACTCTGCCTACCTCTTCGGGGATTATGGGCGTGATTTTATGTATGTATGTATGTTTTTAAACCCCCCTTATTTTCACTAGGTCTTCTGCTGTCCCTGAACGTCTAAAACATATCTACTTAATGATAAACGCGAGACGGTTTTTCATAGAATAAATTTATTATCTAAATAAAATAGCATCAAAGACCATAAACATAGACAAATACCCACGACATTAGATGGCGCTAGCACGCTAGTATTTAAAGCACACTAATTTGATTTTTGACCTATCACTACTATATGGCGTTATATCCTATGTTGCGACGTCAATTATCCGTAATAAGCCACCATTGTACTATTTTGTACGTATTCGTGAGACCAAGTATGAGAAGTAAGTCAAAAATTTGTCAAATTGTCAGCGGATACAGAAACGGATATTTCATTTTATTTATTATTATTTATTTATTTTTTTATTTATTTATTAATCTACACTTACTGCTATCTTTACAGGTCTTAACCTAATACAATAGAGTAACTTACTTATCTATTTAATGGTAAACTTAGAGTAACTAACTACTAAATTAATTATGATAGCTTATGACTAATAGAGCAATCTTTGTAAATTCATTCAGAGAACAGTTAAATAAATCAACATTCTCCGCCACTTGGTTGAGGGTTTGCAGCGCGCGCGTCAGCGGCGCCTTGTCCAGCAGGTTGGTGCGCCCGCGCGGCGCGGCCAGCAGCGGCGGCCGGCGCCGGCGCCACACGTAACGGTCCGGAGCACATAGGCTCACCACGCTTAGAAATATATTGATATATATATATATTGATATAATATATTGATATATGATTATTGATATGATTCTCGTATTCCTTATTCATTATGCTTCGTGTCTCAAAGTGATGCCTCTAACTAATGCGCGTAAATTTGATAAAGAACTTTATTTACTTTCACGAAAGAGTTAAATGACGCAATATATATTTTGATAATTGATAATGATACTATGCGATGCATATTTAGAATATGTAATTGGTAACTACCGTAAAATTTTGTATATAAAATAAATTAAAAAGTCCTTTTAACTTAAACCAATTTGTACCGATACGGATACAATTATGGATATAGATAGATAAATCATATTCCCTCCGGGTATCCGCGAACTCGGATCTTGACACTAACGTACAGTACCTCCCTAATTATTTAATTTTGTCCCATGTTGGTCTAGGACTTGGCCCATGTTGAGGCGTCCAGGTAGTGTCACCACTGCGGTGCCATCGAGGACTGTGCCCAGCAGCGCTATCCGCCGCCGTTGGGCAGGTGCTCTCGCTGCCATCCGTGGTGTCAGCCATGGTGGCGAGCGAGAGCTCGTGGGAGGCGGTGCTCTCCTTCTGCAGCATCGTTATGTCGCAGAAGGAGAGCGCCGAACGTCAGTGCGAGCTCGACGATCCCGCCCGACGCAGAAGGTGAGGCCGCCGTGGCGATGGTGTCTAGCCCGGCGGCGCTCTACAGGGGGGGGGTCCGAATACTCCTGTGGTATCCCTGCCTGTCGTTGAAGGCGACTAAAAGGGCCTTTGGGATTGTGGAGTGTTTGCGGGGGGGGGGGGGGGGCCTGCATTCACTTCGTTCAAGCAGCCCCAGAGAAGATGACGACAAGTGGATCCTCGTCCGTTAAATAGGATGGGGTGACACTGTGGTCTGTGCCGTCATAAGCACCGCGAGGTGTTCTGGGCGCGAGGTTGCCTCTGCGTAAATGCATTCCTCACGTAAAAAAAAAAGGACTTGGCCCATGTTAATCTGGGACAAAAAAAAAATAATGTGCCAACTGTGGCTCTTGTCTAGCATGTCGTAAAAGGCGACTAATGGTATATCGGGTTTTGGGAGTGTGATTGTGTAGGCGACAGGTTAGCCGCTTGTCACTGCTTTTTCACAGTTCTCCATCTAACCCAGCCCGGCTTTATTTTTAGCTGAATGTGGTTGAAGGTGCATGCTGCCCCTTTTACTCTGCCTACCCCTTCGGGGATTATGGGCGTGATATTATGTATGTATGTACCTCCCTACTTAAATTCAAGTAATTAGTCACACTGCAAAGAAAAAGAACATTCATTAGAACAATATCAGCCGACAAGTGACAAATTAGTACCAATTGCAAAAGTAGCACAGAACATTTTTATATTTCAATGAAATTGCTTGTCAAAAACTGGCTCACGACTCATCTGTCAACTCTTTGTTCGCTGTCACAGCGGGGCTTTTGTGTGTGTGTGTGTGTGTGTGTGTGTGTGTGTGAGGAGGTTTTTACGAATGCAATCATGTCACAATGGTGTTGTCACTTGCGCGTGTAGCCATTCGGCTTTTATTAAATTAGCTTTGTTGCTAAAAATAGCGAATTGACAATAGAGAACATGATTGAAATATATTTTATTCATGTCAAATGAATATTATTACTCGGAAAATACGATAATATAAAGTGGGATAAGTATAAATCTTATTAATATTATAAACGCTAAAGTTTGTATGAATGGATGGATGTGTGAATGTTTGTTACTCTTTCACGCAAAAAATACTGCATAGATTTTAATGAAACTTTATAATAGTATAGCTTATACATTAGAATAACATATTAGCTATGTTTTATCGATGTACCACGCGGGCAAAGTCGCGGGTAGAAGGCTAGACTATATCATTAATGTTCTAACATTTTAAATATACCTAAGCGTTCTAACATTAATAATAATGTTCTAACATTAATGATATAGTGTCTTAAATAATATGTAATTTAAATCTATATCAGCCAAAAATTTACAACGATGTTTTGTCATTTCAAAATGAAAAGTTTTCAATGGTAATGTTATCTTCCAGCGTTTTAATGAGATGTGAAGTTGTTAGACAGTATTTATTAGGTATATTTGGTGTGCAGTATCAAATAACTTTGAACATTATTATGTATGTGTCTGATAATAAAAAATATAAATATTAACTATAACAGCGTCCTGCGGTTTCAGCGGCGTAGTTAGCGTTCCCGTAAGAATACTCGAATTAAATATATTATAATAGCATATTTGTACCATGTTGGTCTGGGACTTGGCCCATGTTGATCTGGGACAAAAAAAAAGAATGTGCCAACTGTGGTTCTTGCCTAGCATATCGTAAAAGGTGACTAATGGTACATCAGGTTTTGCGTATGTGATTGTGTAGGCGACAAGGTAGCCACTTGTCACTACTTTTTCACAATTTTCTATCAATCCCAGCCCAGTTTTGTTTTTGGCTAAATGTGGTTAAAGGGGCCTGCTGCCATTTGACTCTGCCTACCCCTTCGGGGATTATGGGCGGGTGTGATGATGAATATAGAAAAAGATAGTTTTTTAAATATATTCAATCTAAAAGATAATCACCTGATTTAAAATAATAATAATAATAATAAAATTTATTTCCACAAAAAGTACAATATACAAGGAACAGGTTTGCTGGTCCCCACACTAGGCTAAGCCTGTCCTGTGAGGAACGAGTCACGATTTTCAAAAACAGCGTGAGGTAATTAATGGCGCTAGTACAAGGAAATTTGTGAATTAATACAATAACATATTTAGCAACTTACAAATACAGATATAGTAACAAGTTAAGTCACATAATTAACTTAATGTAAGTGTGTGTGTGTGTGTGTGCTATTATACTTATGATTATACTTGTATTATGTAATTCAACCGTAGAGCTTGTATGAAATGATCATGAATGTTGAAGAGGCGAGTGAGGTGTGTAAGGATCGTGCCATATGGCGTTCGGTTCTCTCTGCCTACCCCGCTAGGAAGTGGCGTGAAGTTTAGTTAGTTAGTTATGTATTTCATTTCAGTTTATTTACATTAATAACTTTCGAATTGTTTAAATAGTCAAAATATAGCTTTTAGACTACCGGGTTAGTAAGAACTTACGCAAACGTTGCAATGAGATAGTTAAAACAAATATTTCCCTGTTATGTTATCTCGCAAACAGCTATCCAACAAAAGGTATTTTATGGGATTCCGATAAATGGGACCGTATCCATCAATATGTAATAATGGTATCGCATTCCCTTAAATGGCGGATAATATTTTTTTCAACATTCGGACCACGGAACAAATATGCAGCGGAAGTGCCAAGTGGGCGTTTCAGTGAAGCCACAATCCTGCGTTGCAACGCAAGACTACGCGTAGACTGCTTGTGTCTAAATGTACACCTTATTCCTACTAGTGTATGGATTATAATTGCTACAGAAAAAATACGACGCCATCTATTGACGCCAAGAATGATTTTCTCAACATTTGAACTTGGACTAGGAAAGGTCTTATTTATTTTTTAAAGGTATAGTAAATTAAACCGTTTTTCAAAAGATTGTAGGTAATTTTTCTGATGTAGGTCTAATGAGAGCTGTTTTTGACTTAAATAATAGTGACCAATCCTGCTCATTGCTTATCTGTAGTGTAGTATGTGATTAGTGCCGTATTTGTATGAGTTCGGTTTAATCGGTTCTCATACTAATTTTGTGACATGCCCCTTCTACTAGTTTTTTCAGTTCTGTGATTCAGATGGATACGAAAATAGACTTCTGCCTTTTAATCGGTGAACTACTATAGTGGTACGCTACTATGGTGACCCATATACTAAATAACAATGATATTTTACCATAGCCATGTCATACGCTTCTATTTCAACGGAAAAAAATCCAAAATCATTTTAAACAAGATTCAAAATAAAATGAAAAAAAAAGTCGATTTAACAGCCCTAGAACTTATCGAATTGCAAAAAAAAAATCGAATGGCTGTCATACGGATGCATAACTATTAACGTCAAATTCAAAGTGTCACGGAACTCGTCTTAAAATGGACTATAGTGACTAATTTGAGAAGAATTACAAACAATTAAAAAAGGATAGCGTGATTTTAACTGTACGCAAAATAAGACAGCTAGCTTCTGTTACTGCGTAAATGAAAACAAATGTCACAAAATGTCTCAATTTTTCATGTAATTTCCCGTTTTCATGTCATCGTATGTCGTCACAATATATTTTAACCCGGTCAGTCTTCTACTCCCATTTCAATCATATCCTCTTTCACACAATTCGTCTATCTCTCTCTTTGCCACGCGTCCACCCTATCGTCTCATATGGCCGTACAAAATCCTGACGGTTTCCTTTTATCTTCTCTGCCACTGGTCTCTTTCAATGTTTAAAATTACGTTGTTGTAGGAATACCTAACATAGAAATAAACATTGCCGGTTTATCTTATTTACATATATATATACAAAGCACTTATAAATCGTTAAAACAAATTCAACATCAACCGATTCAAAAGGTAGCTTCTACCGAGCAGATCAAAATTAATACTCTTTGTATAGACGGCAGCACATTTTCGCTACGAAATAGCCTTTATCACAACGGAATAAGACTCCGCAGTGTTTAGCCTGAAGTGCTGTCGTTTGTACATATACTTGTCATAAGTAAAGTACTCACAAAAATATGTCGCATTAACAATTCCAATCTAACTAACTAACTAAACTTCATGCCACTTCCCTAGAGGGGAGTCTATTTAAAAAAATAGTTTAAGTCAGAGCAAGACTTAACAAAATGTTAGAAGGAATATTTCATAACAATACCTATTTCAACAAAAATACGTTTCACCACATGTGATCGCGAATTAACAGGCACAAATATATTCGTTTGCTGAGTTTCATCATGTAACTGATACCGCAAAAATATTGTTCAATCTAAATAAAATACATAAATTGAGTTACGATACATGTATACAATACGAATTTTGGCCGGAGAGTATTACTGCCACGAGTTTAAATTACACATGTTGCTGGTCTGTGATCTAAATAATATGTACCATCTGTGTTTGTGCCTATCATATCGTTGAAGGCGACTAATGGTGTTTTGGGTTTGTGATAATATAGGTTACATTACATATTTATTGTTTATTATTATTATTTGCTGTCTCCATTTAGATATCACGGGAAGTGTTACCTTCCCGGTCCTTTGGAAGGCTTGCATGGGGGCACAGGCCCAACAAGTAGAGGCCTCTTGAGTCAAATTCAAAGTCAAAGTCAAAGTCAAACTATTCTTTATTTATATAGGTTTCAAAGAAACACTTATAAATCGTCAAAAAGACGTTTGAGACGTTTTAATATGAGTGTGTGATGGAGTACACCGGCCGGATCTTACTTCTGAGTATACCAATATAATACACTCAGTTAACACCCGGCAAGTGCAACACTATTGCAATAAGAAAACAAAAAGTATGGGCTATTGCAATGGATTGTTGTGGAAAGAAAAACTGAGCTATGGGGTGAGATGTCAGCCGCCAGCCATTTCAATATCTCACAAATTAAAGTGCGGCAGGTGGTGATTATTACAGTTATATATTTAGGTATAAATATACCTAAATATATAACTGTAATAATCAGTCTCAGTATCTAATAATCAGTCATCAATCAGTCTCAGATGTATTCAGTAATGAATACATCTGAGATATATAGCTGTATAAATATACAGCTATATATCTCAGATGTATTCATATATATCAGAAATATATAACTGCAAAAATATGTCAACTCATAAAGAGTTACTTTTATATATTCCAACACAGATTTACTAAAGGCTTCGTTAAGCCATAGACGGAATCGTTTCCCTTCCTGTTAATAATAATATCATCATTATCCTAGCGTTATGTCCCGTGCTTAGACGGGGTCTGCTAAGACCATGATCCAGGATTTAGCGAGTCTGGTAATTACATTGAAGTGACTACCGATCTGACCGCCGTAACCCTAAGGTAGGGAAACCAGACAATTTTTGGATCATGACTACAAATATAAAGTAGTTCGAATTTGCAGGTTTTATCACGATGTTTTCCCTCACCGTCGAGCTAGTGGTATAAATACGTACATAGATTTAAAAAATCTAGAGGTACGTGCTCGGGATTGAACCCGCACTCCTCGGTTAAGAGGTGCGTGTCTTTACCATTGAGCTACCGCCGCTCTCCCTGTCTCCTGTTAACAATAATAATCCAAATTAAATAGCGCTTCTATTCACGGTACCTTCATTGGCCCAAGGCAAGAGATAAGGTCATTACTCGTAAAAGTTCTCCTGTACCGACAATTATTTAGTGTTGTTAAGGACCTGCGGTCTAAATACAAATTTGACAAGATTATGAATGAAGGAATGGGATTACAGGACTCGAAGTTCTATGTAAATGGAAATGTGCGCAAAACCACATTTGATTCAAACGAGTCTTCCCATTATATACGTAATGATGAAGAGAGGTGGAAATTAACCATTTGTGTTTTTCGAGTTTGTGTCTGTCTTGACTCGAAATACCTTTTGATGTCAAATGTTTATAATATGAAGACTTTTGTTCTGATCTTGAATTATTTATCAGAATTTTGATGTCGCAAAGCAAAAAAAATGTTAATTTTTTATTACTGTTAGTTAAGCAAGACGGCGTTTGGGTATACATGATATTTGCATATTTTAAGTTTAACGAGATATTAAAACTTTCGAACTAACTCATTGTGTTTCCCATTTTTCCTGATTTTTGGGAAACTTTCGGATGAAGTAATTACCTCATTCCAAAGTTCCCCAAAAGCTAATTAGATGACGAATCAATAATTCTCACACCAACTGTTCGCTGATTCGGAAATCAGAACCAGGAATTCGAGAATGAGTTTCTTTGCCAATACTTTCATTCAAGTAAGAATGTCAGAACTCCATTTTCGCTTGCACGTAACAAGAAAATAACAAAAGGCAACAAACACACGTACACAAACCTATTTTAACTTGAAGTTGCATTCGGAAACTTGGCTGACTCGAAATCCTTTTGCATCAAGTTAAGATAGCTTAACATACTTATTGGAGCTGAAGAATTATTATGTAATGTGACACGCAATAAACGATTTGATTTGATTTGATTTGATTAGAATATCAAGTGGATATTAATATTCTGGTGGTTTTATTTAATGTGTTAAATTGAAGAAAGAACCAAAAAGTGAAGCCATTATAATAATTTTCAAAATCCAGATAGAAAGATATTTTAATATCGCTTTTTCTGCAATTATGTAAAATTTTGAACTTTTTAAATAATACGTTTGTAGTGAAATACTCTACTTTAACAAATACAAGGTTTTAAATTTGACTATCATTTAAGGAGTTAATGAGATTAAATACCTACTTGTATTAAACTAGCTGTTGTGTCTGCTTTGCCTGCGTAATTTCTTTGTTGTAGACAGCAATGAAACACGTCAATTTCTTTCGGGCATAAACAAGTAGCCAAGCTTGTCTACTTGAATAAGCAGGCCAGTTTAGTGATCAGGCGAAAGGTAATCATCTCTCTCTCAACTTCTTTTGTTTTTTTTTTCAGTTTAATATATGTAATAAAATTCGGTACTTTTCAACGTTTTTGCTTAAACATTTAGAAGGACTCGAGTCTTCGCATCGACAACACTACGTCGAGTTGAAACACGGGCCGAATTCAAATTGTTAAGAGACGGATTGCTTTGTAGAATCCGAATGGAACCCTGGCTCCAATTAATTTTGTTAATGTAACCCTTTTGTCTTAGGATCTGCGGCTCGTAAGTAGATTATGAGTTTGTGGTTTATTTAGCTCCCCCCCCCCCCCCTCTGTTAATGGGAAGAAGGCGCTAACAACAAATAGATCTTGTTGGTATTTTGGACGATACAGTTGAGCCGAAATACGAGGCATTTTTGAGACATCATCGTCAGAAACAAGTCTGAAATATCAACATTGAAGTCAATACATTCTTTATTTATACAGGTTTCTAAAAAACAGCATCACATTTTCACATAAATATGAATATCATAGAATACATTTATGATAATTTAAATCACTTGTGTTACGGATATCAGAAACAATTGTGGTATTACAAATATATACTTAAATATAGGATATGAACACCCAGACACAAGTATTCATCACACGAATGTTTGTCCTGGGTGGGGATCAAACCCACAAAACCCACAACTCTTAGCGCATGGGGCAGGGTCACTACCGAATGCGCCATCGAGCCAGTCAAACATACACATCATATTATTATAGCCCGATGACTGTTGGTAGTAGAATCATATAGCCTGATAATCATATATGATTCTACCACCGATTCGGAATGTTCTATATACTAAAAAGTACTTATCCAGAAAGATTTTAGACTGGCCCGTTGGTCGAGTGGTCAGAGACTCTGGCCACGAAACCAAGGGTCGCGGGTTCGAATCCCGCTAGGGGCAAATGTTTCGTATGATAAACATGGGGATTTGTACTCGAATCATGGATGTTTATAAACGTATTTAAGTATGTCTATCCGTTCACCTAGTATCCATAGCATAAGCACAAGCTTAGTTTAGAACTAGGAAATTGGTGTGTCAGTCTGGAAAAGTTTTTTTTTTTTTTTTTTTTTTTTTTTTTTTTAATACTCCATTTAGTACAGTTTTAATGTAGTTCTGACTCTGATTACTATTTATTAATTTAGAAAGATTTGTCGAAGTTATTGAGCCCGGCTAAATACTTACAGCGACTACTATTTATCTAATAACCTTTAGATAAGGAACCAGTCAGACAAATTGTCTCATGGAAACACGCCTAGCATTTTCACGGGCACCAAATAAATGGCCCTTGGAACCACCTTTACCTTCCAAGGCATTTCCATCAACGTCCCCGAATTCTGGCCAAGGCCCAGCTACGGATACAGCATCTGTTTCAATTTGCAACTAAAAGGTTCTTCTAAAAGTTATTACGGTTCTGGGTCACGGGACCTTTAAACAAACATGGGTATTGCTAGTGTTGCCGCTCGATAGCCCACTTTTGATAATCTATCGATAGTTGGGAAAAGCAATAGTATATCGATTCTATCGATAATGTCGATACTATCGATAGCCCCGTGAGTGGCAATACTATCGACACATAGCAATACTTCGATAGTATCGATACTATCGATAGTTTTATCCCATCAATAGTGACCTTTTTGTCAATAGTATTGCTAATACAATAATTGTCTAGTGGATGACAGAAAATCGACCGCGCAAACATATCGATACTATCAATACTATTATAGATAGTATCAAATATTTTTATAATAGTCATAGCCGATACTATCGATAGTAATTTCGATATTGAGTTTCTATACTATCGATAGTATCGATAGGCCTATCGATATTATAGATGATTTTCGAGGTCAACACTAGGTATTGCTTTCTCTTTGTTTTTGTTACTGCGGTCCGAACGATAAAATAGTCTTATTTGCACTTCCGTATTAACATAGTAACAACTTTCTTCGCGTGGTGTGTCTGTCCATCTGTTGGAGCTTTCTCGCTAGTCAATAATGTCGTGAGGGTTTAAATATATGCACATGGGCATACGCAGCTTTTAGTTTAGGCAGGGCAGTACAGATTCTTTTGGTCTGGGGGTAATACCATATTAGATATTGATAGGCTCTTATAGTAAACAAACCTTGGGACATGAGTTCCTTTCCCTATTAATAATAAAATAAGTAGGTACTCAATCCCAAAGAGTTTGTTTGGATATTGACAGGTATGACAGATTGCAGAGACAACATTGTTTCTACTTTTGGCCAATGTGAGCGCTGCGATAGATTAAATTATCCCCAAAATCAAACTCAAACTCAAAATATCTTTATTTACGTAGGTAGGTAAAGCACTTGTAAATCGTCAAGTAATAGGTACAAAATAGAACAATTCGAATCTACCACCGGTTCGGAATGTCGCATCTACCGAGAAGAAACCGGCAAGAAACTCGGTACCTAGTTAGTCTTTTCAATGCCAGATTGAATATAAAAAACTAAAATTGATAGATTCAATTAATATTTATACACAGTCATACAGTTAATGTTCGTCGAAGATTCAGGCGATTATTATTACAAGTAAAAGGTAAAGGTAAACTAAAAACTACACACCCAGCAAATATACTAAGTATGTACATACATACAATCACGCCCACAATCCCCGAAGGGGTAGGCAGAGTCGAAGGGGCAGCAAGCCCCTTCAACCACATTCAAACAAAAATAAAGCCGGGCTGGGTTAGATAAAAAATTGCGAAAAAACAGTGACAAGCGGCTAACCTGTCGCCTACACAATCACACACCCAAAACCCGATATACCATTAGTCGCCTTATACGACATGCTAGGGAAGAACCACAGATGGCATATTCTTTTTAAGTCCCAGACCAACATGGGATAGTGGGCTGGGTTGGATAGAAAGCTGTGAAAAAGGAGTCACAAGTGGCTAGCTCGTCGCCTACTCAGTCACATACCCAAAAGCCCGTAAACCATTAGTCGCCGTTAATAACCGTTATTAAGAATGTCGTGTAAGTGATGACCTAGATGTCAGCCGTACGAAAACGTGAGTAACAGAGACTTTTAAAGTAACTTCTAAGCGCCGTCACAAAATGATACATACGACTCTCCAACATCATCCGAACTCAGAAGTTGGAACACAATTTACAAGCTGCCTCTGTAATACACTTTAAATTTTAACTTTATTATTGTTGTTCATTTTGTATCGCAATTGACCCATATAGTTTGGATGATGGATGACTTTAGAAACGAATAGATTAGGTTCATTTACATAATTGGAAAAGGTTCCAGTTTCGATATCTGGTTGTTCTAGAGAAAGAGAAAAATAAGGCCTCTAGTCGTAACTTATTTCCTTACAAATGATGTAGATACTCTATTAAGTAGTATGACCTACATCAAACGTACAGACATTACCTAGTTTGGCATAACTTTATTTTTTTTCTGTTGAGGCAACTCCCACTAGCCGTCACCCTCTGCTCGGGGAAACAGAGGGTGGTGTGTCGGACTCGAACCGACTAAAACCCCAACGTGGCCTCCCGCGGCGCAGTTCCGGAGGAGCCGGTATCCCCACTGCCGGGACTATACGACAACTCCTCCGTTGTGCGCATGCTGCGCTGCGCGGCCCACCTCGCGCGGCGGTTTTTTTATACATAACATTACGTCCCATATTCCCCGAAGGGGTAGGCAGAGTCAAAGGGGCAGCAAACCCCTTTAACTACATTCAGCCAAAAATGAAACTAAGATTTTTTGATTTATTGTACCATTTTTTTACAGAGCCATTGTCTTACTCCATTAAGCCTGACTTCACCAAATTCCTCGCAAAATGGAAAATTCCCACCACACTGCTCAGCCATCCTTCCACTAATTTCTTTTCAAACTTCCACATGTGTACACAACTTTTTCGGATTCTATCCACGTTTTCCAAAAGTTAACTTAATTCGTGTCTGGATAAAAAGCGGGGACCATTTTGTACAATACCCTATTCGACCAAGTTTAGCAACTTCTTATTATTGGATAACGGGTACGACCTTGTTTTTAGTTGTTTGCGATAACTTTTAGTTGGGAATGCCCATTTCTTCGACGTATTTTCTGGAGCCTTGGAATTAATTGATAGTTTCCAGATAATTGAGTTGTATGACAACTATTATAACTTCTAGTCTGTAGATTTAAGCTCGACGATAGTATTTTGTTCCCAAATCATGATTTAAGACGTTTACTTAGCTGGAAATCTAGGCTGTGTGTCTGAAAAGAGTTCTAAGAACGTTGGCTTCAATGGATTTATTGAGTGATTCTTCATATATTCCCTTTATCTTCTATCTGAATATTGCTAACGTCAGTAGGTAGCCTTATTATTCAAAATTTGGATTAAGTTTAAATGTAGCTTAAATATTTTCATTGAAACATCGTCGCAGCAAATTCAAATAAAAAGTAACAACATATTTTTTTAATTATAGGTTATTATATAATATAGGTCTCAATCATATATTCATATAATCATAAAGTCATATTTCACTTCTTTTAAATTATGACAGTCTATCATTTTGTATTTGTTATAATAATATGTGTATATCTTGTCATGTCTTTACCTAATAAACATTTTTCTTTCTTTATTTCAACCAAACATAACTCTTTTTGTAATAAAGGTTTAAAAATTGTTTTCAAACAATGCATCATTGTAACACATACAGAATTATCTCAATAGTTCTCTTACCATGTAGCTATTATCGTCCAGTTGTACTTAGGATTTTGATAGTCTATACCCTGGCTACTACCACCTATGGCCGGAGCAGGGGCCCCCTACTGAAGGACTTCCGGGAGTCCTTGAGCAGGGGCCCCCTACTCAAGGACTCCCGGGAGTTCTACACACAACTGTCCCCCAGGTAGGGTGACGATGCGAAAGCATTTCTTCGCGTAACTAAAATAAAATGTTTTTTTGAAAGTCCAAGAGCGTTCGAATTTGAACCAATATCACTCATATATGAGCTATACACTCAGCCACCACCTCACCCATTCTCAATAATGTGTAATAAACTAATGTAAGGGTTCAAGAACCCCAATATTTCACTTATCCGATTCCATCGAGTGCCCAAAACTACATTGATTCGTGCATCCATCAATTTGACATGTAAATATTAGGGTACCCGGTCAGGTCATAGCTTATGTCCTAGGATACATTCGGCCCTTTTGAGGGTATCTAGTTTTGAAATACTGCCAACGGAAATATAACAATATCGTTTTATTTCGGTTTTGGTACTCTCACATCCATAAAAACTTTAACATCTATTCAAATAGAAAACAATTAGGGTTTTTGTAATGTCAATAATATTATACATACATACATACATAACATCACGCCCATAATCCCCGAAGGGGTAGGCAGAGTCAAAGGCGCAGCAAGCCCTTTCAACCACATTCAGCCAATAATTAATATTATACATATTCAATATATGCATTTAGTAAAGGTGCATAAATAAATATAAATGTATATACGACACTTATAACAAAAAGTATTTTATATATATTCTGTCTGTATGTTATTGAAAAGAATGTAACTATTATGACGGTATTTTTCCTGACCGAAAATTCATGTTATAAAACCATAACTAGGAGCTTAAATTTATAATAGAGTTTTATATATTTATTTCGTTATCAAAACAATACAATATTAAACATGTATGTACCTAACTTAAATTTACAGCCAGATTGATATCCTATAAATGTTGAACATCGTTGTACAATTTGATAGGCAAAAAAAAACAAGATGAATAGAATTCTACACTAAATTATTTAAACTAATATATAAATATTTTGTTAAATTCCAATGTCCAAGTTCATCACACGAAACATTTGCCTTGCGGATTCAAACCCGCAACCCCCTTCCTGGCCAGGGCCTCTGACCACTCGACCAACGGGCCTGTCAATGATGGATGATGGCACATTAAATCAAAAAGACCATCGTATTTTTAGTGGATTTATGAAGCAATAGTTTAGGTTTGTAAAATATCATCGGACCCAAAGTAAAACAGCCAATATTGATAAGCTCTATACATCAGGGAGACGTGTATTTGTGCTTAGGGTCAAGGGTTACGGCCCAGAATATTGCCTAGGCACATTTATTACGTCCTATAGGTCATTAGGGATGTCGGGACGTTCGAGAGTTTAGGAAATAAATCGATTGTGACTTAGCGCGTTTCTATATAAGAACCCCGAAAAATGGGTACGGAGTTACTAAATAAGAACCCCATAAATTGTGATGACTTTTCAAACCTATGATATTAACAGATTCACTATAGCATCTTATCCTTATAGTATCAAAAAACAATAAATAATTCTATGACGATTTATTTTTATCCTCAATTTCTTTGATTACGCCCATAATCCCCGAAGGGGCAGACAGAGTCATAGGGACAGCTAGCTCTTATCACATTCAGGAAAAACAACTAGGCTGAGCATTTAACCCAGTTAGATATAAAATTGTGAAATAATAGTGACAAGTGGCAAGCTTCTCTCCTACACAATCACATATCCAAAACCAGATATACCATCTACTTTTAGGACATGCTAGACAAGAATCATAGTTGGCATATTCTCTTAAGTCCCAGACCAACATGGGACAATGGGCTTGGTTAGATGGAAATTTGAAAAAGTAGTGACAAGCGGCTAGCTCGTCTCCTACACAATCACATACCCAAAACCCGATATACCTACATGCTAGGTAAGGAACACATTTCATCATCTTCCTAGCGTTATGTCCCGTGTTTAGACGGGGTCCGCTTGGACCATGATCCAGGATTTAGCGAGTCTGGTAATCACAGTGAAGCGACTGCCGATCTGACCTTCGTAACCCTAAGAAAGGGGAACCAGACAATTTTTGGATCATGGTTACAAATCCAAAGTTGTTTGAATTTGCAGGTTTCATCACGATGTTTTCCTTCACCGTCGAGCTAGTGGTATAAATACGTACATAGATTTGAAAAATCCAGAGGTACGTGCCCGGGTTTGAACCCGCACTCCTCGGTTAAGAGGCGAGGGTCCTTACCATTGAGCTACCACCGCTCTATCGCTATATCTATCTATATAGGTAAGGAACACATTTAAACAGTTTTAACGTTTACTATGTGAAATTTTTAGTGGGTAGCTAGATGATCTAGTAGCTGAATCTAGTAGACAACATAATAAAGATCTTGCACACCATTCGGACGAAGTAGGGATAAGCGGCTAATCTATATATTTAAAAATCAACCCATATTTCTCCTGGTCACGCTATAACTCGAGAACTTTCGGGATTTCGCTTATAATTTTTTAGTTATGTTGTTTTTTAACCGACTTCAAAAAAAAGGAGGAGGTTCTCAATTCGACTGAATGTTTTTTTTTTTTTTTTTTTTTTTTTTGTATGTATGTTACTCGATATCTCTGAGAATTGTTAACCGATTTCCAAAATTTTTTTTTTAATCGAAAGGGTTTACTCCCGAGTTGGTCCCATTGCCACCAAGTCAGGATCTGATGAAGGGATCCCAGGAAAATCGAGGGCAACCCTCAAACTTTATAGGCACGTACAATGTGTTTTAGACATTTTCTAAGATTGTTCAAGTATTTACGTATGGTACTTATCATCTTATGTTGGTGAGCTGATGCTGGAAGGTACAACTCCTTAACGATTAGGAATTACTTTATGATTCTTTAAATATTGATATCTTCGAGAATTGTCAGACGATTTTTAGACTTTTTGTTTTATTCAAAAGGGTATATCTTTGAGTTGGTCCTATTGGCACCACATCTGGATCTGATGAAGGAATCTTAGGCAAATCGAGGGAAACCCTCAAGTATTATAGGCGCGTACAATCTATTTTAGTTATTTTCTAAAACAGTTCAAGTATTTACGTCTGGTATTCATAATCTCATGTTGCTGAGCTGATGATGGAAGGTGTAACTCCTTAACGATTAGGAGTTCGTGTATAATTCTTTTAATATTATAGGGCCATATTGAGTGTTATTCTCGAGATAGTCTCAATTTCACCAAGTCTTGGTCTAGTGATGGGATTCCATGAAAACGAGGGCCACTCTTAAATTTTAACGACATGTTAAGTGTTTTATTTATTTTTTCTAAAACGATTCCAGTATTTGCGTCTCGTACTTATCATGTTATGTTGCTTAGCTGATGATGAAAGGTATACTCTTTGAAGATTAGTAGTTTTAAGTAATTCTTTAAACATTAAAAGCTCGTTATACCTTTTCGTCTTTAGTCTCATAAGACCGGCACTGTCTGATTAAAGCAGCTCGTTTTGATTTGGTCTACCTATCTATTAATAAATTTCACTTAAATGTAACAAATAAGTTAAATTTTAACAAAAATAAAAACCGACTTCAAAAAACCCCGCAAAAAATGTTTATAAAAAACACAAGTAAAAACTGCCTTAATAGCAGTTAAGGCAGTTTTTACTTGTGTTTTTTATAAACATTTTTTGCGGGGTTTTTTGAAGTCGGTTTTTATTTTTGTTATTTTTATAAAAACTTTCACGTTCTATTAAAAAAAAAAATTTGCAACTTTTGCGCGGAAAATAAAAAAAAATGGGAAATCAAAATCCGAGAACGCGACGTTACAAAGTGCGCCGAGTCGGCTAGTTTATGATAAAAAGAACACTGCCGTCAGATCTCAGATCTTAATGGAATAACCAGACCTGCTGAATCCAGGATTACAGTCCAAACGAGATACAACAATATGTTAGATAAACACGAGTAAAAGTAATGAGTAATAACATAAGTGCTATTGTAATTGTAAGAGCTTACACGTGGACGTAAAAGGTCACTTCATCCGGGCAAAATATTCCGTGCTCAGGGACCAAGGTCCAATTAACAGTCTCAGTTTTCCGTCTTACACTTAGCGGTGAGAATAACTTAATCAGCGTTGTAGAATGTGGGATGTAAACACACTTATGGGAATACGCCTTAACTGCCTTGTGGCGTAGTACACAAATGAATGTAGATCACGTCTTTCTAGCGTAACACCCTGTATTTAAGGAGATTCTCTTCATTAGACTATGATTCTGAATTTGGTAAGACCATGTCTGGTCAGTCACATACATTTTCGATTTCGTATAGACTTGACACAGACAGATGTCGCTACAGGCATCATTTAGACTGAATGAGATATAAAACCGAATAAAAACGTTATTATTTCACTTAAAAAAATGCTTTTTTCATAAAATAAGTTATTTACATCATTTCTGATAATTTTTCCTCAGAAGCAAACCAAAATAATCTTTGTTTTAAAACCAAAAATTTTACACAGATGACGTATTATTACTAAGAAACAACTAACTGTGCTTGTAGCGGCATCTTGTATTATTCCTGACAAACAGACTAAACTTTGCTGTAGTTCCAATTACTCACCACTGTCGCTGTTCTTGCGCGAGTTATAGCAGTAACTTTTCAAGTATGGGCAGTGACCCTCTGTTGTACGTAGTATATTATTACTTTGTAGTAAGACTGTAATTGTTAGTGTAAGGTATTGTAGGTTAGGTTTATTTTTTGCGGCGAAAATCATAATTATATAAATACATTATCCAGACTTACACCAATTCCCTAGTTCCAAACTAAGCTTTTGCTTGTGTTGTAAAAATAATGTGCTAACTGTGTTTCTTGACTAGCATGTAGTAAAAGGCGAATAACGGTATATCGGGTTTTGGGTATGTGATTGTGTAGGCGACAAGCTAGCCACTTGTCACTACTTTTTCACAATTTTCCATCTTACCCAGTCCAGTTTTATTTTTGGCTAAATGTGGTTAAAGGAGCCTGTTGCCCCTTTGACTCTGCCTACCTCTTCGGGGATTATGGGCGCGATGTTATGTTATTTTCAGATGGTTATTCAACTGGTCACACAAGATTTCCTCGAATATTTCAGATACTATAGGCAACACCGATACCGGTCTATATTTACCCGGGTCTGACTTACTGCCTGATTTGTAAATCGGTCTAACTTTCACCATTTTTAGACTTTTCAGAAAGACACTGCGGGATGGACATTTAATTTTTTTTTTTTAGTCTAACAATTATTATATTTTTTAGGCATTTTACCGCGTTAGTGCTGCACGGCGGTACTGTCTAAAAATCGTCAATATTTTTTTTTTATTTCATGTCATTTTAAGTGTTATGTTATGTTATGTTATGTATGTACATTAAATTATTTTATAGTCTGTGTTATACGCGATAAGTTGAGACGCGTTATGTTGACAGCTGTAGAAATGTTGTTCTTGGCAATGTTATGATTTGCTTACGTCATCGGGCAGGATAACCTGCGGTTGACCTATATTTTATATAACTAAGTAAAGGTTGTCGCCCTGACAATAATCTCGATAGGGCTTAATGACGTAAACAAGTATTATACGGTTAGAGAGTATGCTAAATGAAAAAACCATTTTTACTATCACAAGTAAGTCAAATGTCAACGCCAATCAAATGTGTATATTATTATTTTTGTAAATTGTATTTTTACTTCATTTATTTCGTTTTCACATGTATTTTTGGTATCAAATAAATATTTCTTTCTTTCTTTCTATATTTTAAAGACTAAACGTTTATTTCTTAAACATTTTGAAATCATTGTAACCTATGTTACTCAGAGATAATTTAACATTCTAATAGTAAAAGAATTTTTGACATCAGTCAAGTAGTATTTGTGTTTATTCGTTACAAACATACAAGTTGTATCAAGTGCTTAAGTGGAGGGGGCAGTCAGGCAAAGCCCAGACGTAGGCGCTTCTCCATGTTCCAGGGGCGCCCACGTCTCCGTCTTCCAGGAGTGCTGGAGGAGCAAAATCGAATCTAACCCGAACGGGGCAAACGCTGCAGAAGGGGATCGTAGGTATACTATGCTCCCAGGCTCCTACACAAACGATTCAGCAGAACACTGCTGGGTATTAGTGGCTTTCCTATATCAAGGAGTAATAGAGGGGATCAGTCAGGCGTTAGATGCGGTGACGGCCGGACGTGCGTTTGCACCCGCAGTCATAGACAGTGGTAAGCCAGTGTAACATAAGTCAACTAGTGATCGCTACAAATTGGCATATAATTTTACCTGTTAAAACAAAATGCTTCCATAAAAAAAAACAGTCGAATTAAGTGCCTCTTCCTTTAATTTGAAGTCGGTTAAAAATATAACAAAAACACATTTTAACGTTATTACACATCATTTAACTAACCGTTTTTTGGCAATCTGAAAATGTTTAAATGCGATACTTAACAACAATTATGGCGAATGAATTTGGTATTACTATCCATTATTTAGCTGATAATCTCAACGTTGCTTATGAGATTACAAATTAATGAACGCTGAGAACGCCCAAGATCTGAGTAGGGGTACCAAATATTGTTACTAAAACTATCGAAGGTTGGACTTTAAAATTATTTAGAATATCGATATAACTATTCATATAATCGAGAGCACAAACATTGATGACTCAGTGAGTAGATATGCATAATATCAATAGTTTAAGGCTCAATACTTGAAAGTCAAACTATTATACACTTTCTTTTAAATGAATATAATATTTTTGAATGATTAGAGAATGAAAATGTATTATATTATTCATGCTATGGCAATTGGCAAGTCATCGAAATTAACACTATTATTATATTATAAAGAGGAAATATTTGTATGTATTTATGTAACTAATAAATTCAAAAACTACTAAACCGATTTCAAAAATTCTTTCACCATTAAAATGCTACATTATCCTTGATTAACATAGGCTATAACAGGAAATTTAAAAAAAAGTTAGGATAAGTTAGAAAATAAATATCAAGCCGTGCGAAGCCGGGGCCACTAGTAACTTATATACTAACATGCCCTTTCGAAAGCATAGATAAGTCTAAGCAGCATGCAACTCCAACGACTTATCTACCGGATTTAGTGTCCGGGCAACCGCGGTTGCCCTTTTTTGAGATCAGCGCAGCGCTCTAAGCGACTATGGTAACCTAATGGAAAACGAATGGCAGATTTTTTAGATTTAATGTTGTGGGGCGACCTCTATTTTTAGATTAAAAAGAAAAAATACCATAGAGCTCTGTATGAACCATAGATTGAATTCAAACCATAAACAATCGTGCAAAACCAAATGACATATTAAAAAAAAAATGTTAAATGTGGGTACGTCATTTTCCATTTGTTACCGCAAGTGTGTGTTGTGTTTGTGAGATTACAATGTAAGTATTAATGTATTTACTATTTATTTCTACAAATGTTATATATCAAAAGAATCCTCAAGATATCTGCCAATTGATTATCTATAAATATCAAAGTTTACTATCAGATATTGGTACAAAATCGACGATATAAAAATAATACAAAAATTCAAACATGGCGTGCCGGTTTTCGTGTGTTGTTTTGTTTTTTGAACTACTTTAAACTCGTATTTGTACTCTAGTTCTTGCACGAAAAAAAAATCTATAGTTTCAGCTATACCATGTATTTTTTATATTAATATAGCTTTACTAGTTTTTGAGATATTAACGTTTTAAGTAGGCAATGAGCGCGCGCTTAGTTCGCGGAAAAATCGTTCGCGGCGCTCGAACATGCGCGGTGCCGCGACCTGTCAAAGGACGTCGTAGCAGCCGACAGTCAAAAATAAACACATTCATTAACTTAATACCCAGTATATATTTAACCATGCCAGCCGCCTTTACGACATGCTAGGCAAAGAACATAGTTAGTAAATTATTTTTAAAATTTTCAGACTATATTATAAACTATCGATAGTCATATACTATCGAGTCGATAGTGGGCTATAGACATCTCTACAAATCCAAGGCTCTCAGTTTCAATACAGAGTTAAATAGACCACACACAAACATAATCCCATCTTGACGCGTGGGATCAAGATGCTTTGGAACAATGAAATTTAACTAACTAAGGCTTTGGAACAATGAAATTTAACTAACTAAGGCTTTGGAGGAATGAAAATTAACTATTCACTCACGCACGTCGTCGGCATCTCTATCTTTACATAGTATAAAACAAAGTAGCCGTTTCTGTCTGTTCGCTCAGATTTCTTGAACTACGCAAGGGATGTTGAAGCGGTTTTTACCAATAGATAGTCACACTCTATCTATTGATGAAATATGTACTGTCGAATTGAGAACCTCCTCCTTTTTTTGAAGTCGGTTGAAAACCGAATCCACATCCCTTGCGTCGATGGAAAATTGTGAAAAAGTAGTGACAAGTGGCTAGCTCGTCGCCTACACAATCACATACCCAAAACCCCATAATACCATTAGTCGCCTTTTACGACATGCTAGGCAAGAGACACAGTTGGCACATTCATGTTAAGCCCCAGACCAACATGGGACTATTTTTTGTAGTTTTTTAGGATAAATAAATATTTTAGTTAGTTAGTTAATAAATATTTTTTCCGTACTAAATTTCATAACAAACAGATAAGTAATTCAGATAAATAATTAACACATAATAAATTGCGTAAAACCGTCGGAGATACTCATAATATTAGTAAGAATTTTCGAGCTATTTTTCGAGCTTATTGTAATTATTACTTGCGAAGAATTCCTTTGTATTTCAAATTAGGAAATCAATTTCACTTGAAGTTTTTCTTCTCTAAAGAAAATAATTAGCAATGAATATACCATTGTGATGAGATATTAAAAAGTCTGGCTATTCAGAAATTAGTAATATAATGGATGTCAAATTATAAAGAGGGAATATTTTATAAAGAAAAATGGATTATTACAAAGAGTACCCTAAAATTAATGTTATTTGATTAAATCCAAGTTATATGGTCTCAAGTCTTAAATGCGAATATTTGTACGCACTTTAATGGTATGAGTTGGTCTAGAACTCAAGGAAAATTGTAAAATTAATACTTTGACGTTAAAAAGAGCAACTACCGAGTTTCATGCCGGTTTCTTCTCGGTAGAATCAACATTCCGAACCGGTGGTAGATTCATGTAGCTTTAAGCCTTGTTAAATAAAGACATGCTGAATTTTCATAGTTCCTATTTTTTACATACAGGTTTCATTGATCGATTACGGACGCTAGTAGATGCTATCATGGTACGATGGTATGGTCCAAGGAGTTTCTTGGAATGAACTTGCATATCACATCAGATGGGTCATATTTCTATCAGAGCTGCATTTATAATTGGGATGTATTTAACTAGCTATGCAGGAAATGATAAACCACCTGTACATGCAAACAGCTAGAATGTCTAAGAAAGATCCAATATTTCTAGTTGTTGCGAAGTTTTTATACAAAGAACCGCTTCTTTGTACAAAAACTTTGCCGCAATCTGCCCCTTCAAAGGAGCGGTGGTAGCTCTCTGGTAAGGACACGCGCCTCATAACCGAGGTGTGCGGGTTCAAACCCAAACAGGTACCTCTGGATTTTTCAAATCTATGTACGTATTTATACCACTAGCTCAGTGGTAGGAAAAACATCGTGATGAAATCTGCAAATTCAAACAAATTTGGATTTATAAATCATGATCCAAAAATTATTACAAAGGTCAGATCGGCAGTCGCTTGAATGTAATTACCAGACTTTCTGAATCCTGGAACATGGTCTAAGCAGACCTCCTCTAAGCACAGAACATAACGCTAGCAAGCTGATGATGATGCGGATCTGCCGTTACATAAACATGCCAAATCTAAAATCATTACCCAACTAGAAATGAGATATAATAAGATAGAAATCTATCATCTACTATGAAATCGCTCTTAAAATACAAAAGACTATAAATTCCGGACATCACTCTTCGCATTTTAGCGTGCAACTCCTCTTACGCCATCGCGGCCATTAAACTCATTGGTACAAAAATACATCCACGCCGTTTATAGAAAATAGCAGCGCCCCGCGGTTTTACACGCATAGTTCCCGTTCCCGTAGGAATACGGGGGTAAAATATAGCCTATGTTTCTCACTAATAAAGTGGCTTTCCATTGGTACAATATTTTTTCAAATCTGTCCAGTAGTTTCGAAACCTATTCAATACAAACAAACGGATCTTTCTTCTTTTTAATGTTAGTACGGATATAAAATCCCTGGTCTAGTTAAATCCATCCGCACTATGAACTCTTAACGCTGGAACAGATGTCTTAGCCGATTAAGTGCGAGGTTGACGCTTGAAGCCAACAATTATTTTTAATGGGCGGGTAGAGGAATGGGGTGCATAGAAAATAATGGGACCTGTTTTGTACTGTTACAACACGTTAGTTCTGGATTATCATTATTTTAATAATACTCGCCTGAATCTTCGACGAACATTAACTGTATGAATTGGTATAAATATTAATTGAATCTGTAAATTTTGGTATTTACGTTTAATCTGGCATTAAAAAAAGGGTAACTACCGAGTTTCTTGCCGGTTTCTTCTCGGTAGATACGGAATTCCGAACCGGTGGTATATTCAAATTGTTCTATTTTGTACCTATTACTTGACGTTTACAAGTGCTTTTTGAGGCCTACGTAAATCAAGATATTTTGAGTTTGAGAATTGACGTTGCGGCCATATATATAAATAAATATATATATACATATATATATATATATATATATATATTATATTCATATTTATATACTTACGTCTAATCAACGACTGACCGTAAATACGCCCATTAAGATAAGCCCTGATGTTTATTCAGCCCTCATCCAATAATCTGGTCTGTTTTCTGCGAGACCTTGAGATAATGAATAAAGTATTTTATCTCTTATTAATTAATCTCATTAATTCCAGACTTGAATCAACATTTCTATATCCGCTTTTCCAAGCATAATGAGCTGTTTATATTTACTAGTTTCTGTTGCATAGATTTTTGTTAAACAAAGAAGAATGTTATTAGAATACTATCCCGCGCGAAATTGGGATAAAAAATATTATAATTTCTATTCTTACATTTAGTTTAAGTTTAGTTTAGTTTTATTAGTGTTTGTTTGAACGTTCCTACGTTCAATGCCCGTGGGAATACAGGGATAAAATATAGCCTATGTTACTCGCTAATAAAGAAGCATTAGATTGGTGATAGTATTTTTCAAATTGTTCCTGTAATTTCGGAGCCTATTCAATGCAAACAAACAAATAATTAAATCTTTTCTTTTTATGATATCAATATGAAGTATGATGAAAACGAAAATAAATTTATATATCGTTGGCACTAAAGACTGAATACGCCATTGTCATAAGAAGATAATAAAAAGTCTAGCTATTTAAAATTAGTTATGTAAAAGATGCCAAATGAAATCGAGAAAGAATTTTATAAAGAAATTATATTTTATTAAGATGATCGTAAAATTAATATCGTACTCGTGTAATGTAATTAAAATGTAATAAACTCAAATAGGTGGGCATCATAAAATCTTTTATTATTTCGTGTTTTCCTCTATTTCTACATTCATGTATACTTATTATGTAGAGCTGGAAAGACTTGGGAACAGGTGCCGCCACTGGTCTGCTCTGGTCGGGTCATTTTTTTTTTTGGTTTTTTATTTTTTTTCCTAACTAACTAAACTTCACGCCACTTCCCTTGCAGGGTAGGCAAGTTTTTTCCTAGTAAATATTATAAAATTATATTTTCTTATTTAACACCAGGCCCACTTTGAAACATAGTTCAATGTTAAATATGATTCTTACAACTTTGTTAATATTGTTGTTTAAAAGAGTAACTACCAAGTTTCTTGCCGGATTCATCTCAGCAGATGCAACATTCCGAACCGGTGGCAGAATCATATTTCTTTTACAGTTTTTGACGACTTATAAGTGTTTCTTTGAAACCTATATAAATAAAGAATATTTTGACTTTGACTTTGACTTTGACTTTGACTTTGACTTTGACTTTGACTTTGACTAGACTGGCCCGTTGGACGAGTGGTCAGAGACCCTGGCCATAAAACCAAGGGTGGTTACGAAATGTAGTTTTGATCAATTTTAGTTATTTTTTGCTGTAAGCATTCTATTTTTATATAACCTTTGCGCATTAATGCCATTTTTCCTGTAGGACGCTTCGCCATGCTCGCTATAAAACCGCTTACTGGCAAGACGTCTTCACAGATTACGCGCTCAGGCGTGCCACGACTGTTATAGCCTCTTGTTATAACGAGCGACATTAAATGAGCTGATCTAATGAATATGGTAAACAGAGATTATCATAAGTACGGAGGCAGGGAAGCGACAGAGTCGCGGCTGAGAGATTTATTGCAATTTAAATATGGGAGTGTTCAATTGTATAAATTTGACGGCGTAAGCCCGATTTGAAGTAATATTAAGTAAAGAGGTTTGGTTTCTGTGTTTGTTTGTAATGGATCAGCTCAAAAATTTCTTGACTGATTTAACCCGGCGTCATTGTTGCCGGGTATCTAATACCCGACGGATTTTAAAACCGTAATAGTTTAACTTTAAAACAATAGCAATAGCAATATACGCGCACAATCATCATCAATTGACAAGCTCGATGGCGCAGTCGGTAGTGACCCTGCCCCATGCGCCAAGAGTTGTGGGTTCGATCCCCACCCAGGACAAATATTTGTATGATGAATACTTGTGTTTGTTCTGTGTCTGGGTGTTAATATCCAATATTTAGTATATATGTGTAATACCACTGTTGATTCTGATATCCGTAACACAAGTGCTTAAGCTACTTACCTCGGAGTCAGATCAATTTATGTGATGTCGTCGGATATTTATTTATTTATTTATTTATCAATAGCCACTCACAGTAGCTGCGGTTGTTGACGTGTTTGAGCGTATTAACTACTCTTTTTAGTGTTGCTGCGGCTATGACAGAGTATGTACTTCGGTAAAGAGCGCTGAGGTTAAATCCAGCCACAATGGCCACGTAACATTTATCCATACAGTCTGCTTGTTGTTTTTTTATTGTTTAGTAGCCACAACGACACAGGGTTAAGAAATTCTTTCAATTAAATCCTTTGGTTTATGCGAAATCCGTCTACTTAGTACCTGTATTTTATTAACTTTCATTGAATAAAGAGAAATGGTCAGTAGTGACTGTCTGACTGAGTCAGGATTTCTTGCCAAAACCGAAACCGAAACCGAACATTAGGCAGCTCTCTTAATTTCGGCTTAGGTTGACATAGCATGTTGAAATGAAGTTTATCTTTACAAGCTTTTATGTCTCCTGACCCGGTGTCTATCTGTAATAGTGAGATTAGAAAAAAATATTTGTAAAGTTTTTTTTTCTTTTGTTCAAAAAAATAAGAATGACAAATACAGCGCGTTAAAGCTCCCCGTGACGTCACTTGTTCCGTAAATGCGCCGCGCTCCAGACTTTTTAAGCGCTGTACCTTTGTAATTTTCCGAGTTTTCGATAAAGCAAGTCGAATCTATTGTAATACACAAAAACTAATAATAGAGCCTAAATTATTGTATCCTTTTCTTCTTTCCAATTTTTTGCGTTCCCCGACTAGATCTATAATTTAATGTAATTACTGTACCTAAATTATAGAAGCAATAAAATGATTTGATTTGATTTGAATTCAATGTGATTAAACCGCCAACTTCCTGACTCCGGGCTGTTACTGAGTAATTTCAATATTGAAATACCCAGCCACAAATTTTTGGCCCGACCCGGAATTTGAACCCGGGACCTTTTGGTCCTTAAGCGGCGCATGCTACCACTAGACCAACGAGACAATCAAGCAATCATAGTCATAATTACCACCTTGACTACGGCCTTACTACGTCAATACGTCAACCCTGATTTGTATCAAACTAAAATTCATGTTACTTGCCATAGTAACCAGTCAAAGTGTCCTTGACTGGAGAAGCGTGACTATAAATACATAAGTAAATGATGTCTGGATAGATTGGGCGAAAAATTGTGTGCGTGTCGACTCCTGCCAATGTTGAACATCATTTCACAGTTCGTCGCGTTCCTATCGCCTCCGATATTCACACAACTACCTCACTTAGTCGGTTAAATCAGCCATCTCTATGAGGGTTGTTAAAAAGTTTGCTCGAATTGTTGAAAGCGGATTAGCCTATCTATCATAAAAAATAACTAATATCCGACTACATCACATACATTGATCTGACTCCGAAGAAAGTAGCTTAAGCACTTGTGTTACGGATGTCAGATACAATAGTGGTGTTACAAATATATACTGAAATATTGTTTATTAACACCCAGACACAGAACTAACACAAGTATTCATCATACGAATGTTTGGGTGGGGATCGAACCCAACTCTTGGCGCATGAGGCAGGTCACTACCGAATGCGCCATCAAGCCAGTAAAGTCCTTAGATGTCTAAATGTATTTTTTTTTAAAACGTCGTTATCTATGAAGGGGTAGGCAGAGTCAAAGTTTTGTTCTGTCGTTCTTCGGGCGCTAACGCAAAACCAACGGGATTCCCACTGTCGGGATTCATCTCGAAAAGTCTACGCAGCGCGCGCTGCCGCCTGGCGGCCCATCTCGAGGGAGTGATATTCTCCCCCAGAACACCTAGGGTGGTGTTTCACGACCACTTAGACAGCTGTGTACCCTATCCTGACGGACCGGGTGTAACACGTGCAGTCGGCTTCTCCGGGGACGATAGAGGGCCAGAGGACCACCTCCCCTAACCCCCACGACCCCAAAGGCCCTTTTAGTCGCCTCCTACGACAGGCAGGGATACCTCAGGAGTATTCGGAGCCCCCCCTGCAGGGCGCAGAGTCAAAGGGACAGCAATCCCCTTTAACCACATTCAACCAAAAATAGACCTGGGCTGGGTTAGATAGAAAATTGTAAAAAAGTAGTGACTATAGTGCCTTGCTCGCCGCCTACACAATCACCTACCTAAAACCAATATACCATTAGTCATACATACATACATACATAACATCACGCCCATAATCCCCGAAGGGGTAGACAGAGTCAAAGGGACAGCAGGCCCCTTTAACCACATTCAGCCAAAAATAAAACTGGGCTGGGTTAGATGGAACTATTGTGAAAAAGTACCATTAGTCGGTACAAGAATATAGCATATTACTTTAAAGATTTCTGTTTTATGAAAGGTTATTAAAATAAGGCAAATATTCGATATGACTGGCTCGATCACGCATTCGGTAGTGACCCTGCCCCATGCGCCAAGAGTTGTGGGTTCGATTCCCACCCAGGACAAACATTCGTATGATAAATACTTGTGTTTGTTCTGTGTTTGGGTGTTAATATATAATATTTAAGTATGTATTTGTAATACCATTGTTGAGTCTGATATCCGTAACACAAATGCTTAAGCTACTTACGTCGGAGTCAGATCAATGTATGTGATGTAGTCGAATATTTTATAGTCGGATATTTATCGTTTCATTCGGGTGGTAGCTCAATGGTAAGGACACGCGCCTCTTAACTGAGGAGTGCGGGTTCAAACCCGGACACGTACCTCTGGATTTTTCAAGTCTTTGTACGTATTTATACCACTAGCTTGACTGTGAAGGAAAACATCGTGATGAAACCTGCAAATTCAAACAGCTTTGGATTTGTAACCATGATCCAAAAATTGTCTGGTTCCCCTATTTTAGAGTTACGAAGGTCAGATCGGCAGTCGCTTCAATATAATTACTAGACTCGCTAAATCCTGGATCATGGTCTAAGCGGACCCCGTATAAACACGGGATATAACGCTAGGAAGATGTGATGATGATTTATTGTTTCATTCGCTAATAAAGCAGAACAACATTATGTCCATTTGAAAGAACAAAAGGTATACTTCATGTTACCAAAACATTTTTCACGTAGACTTATGCTCCCAGTCCCGAAATAAATTTGGAGCGGCAGATACCACTATGAGGTCCCAAATTAGCATTTTAAATGTTCCATTGTCCGTTCGCAAAAACCTCATTGTCCCCTGAACGGAACAAAGATGTTCCATCCATAAGACGTTCTGTCGTCGTCTTTGTTTATTTAATTAAGACATTGAATTAAAATTCGGGATCAGCTTGTCCGAACTTGCGTTGAAACACGTGTCAGTACAGCTTGTGAATGGCTGCCAGTACAGCTTGTCAACAGTGTCAGTACAGCTTGTTGAAACACTTTACTGGGTAGAAATATCTCAAGGATGTTTTAAGACCCGATTTTTTATTAGTTTTGGGTATGTGATTGTGTAGGCGACGAGCTAGCCACTTGTCACTACTTTTTCACAATTTTCCATCTAACCCAGCTCATTGTCCCATGTTGGTGGGGACTAAAAAAGAATGTGCCAAGTGTGTCTCTTGCCTAGCATGTCGTAAAAGGCTAATGATATATCGGGTTTTGGGTATGTGATTGTGTTGACGACGAGCTAGCTACTTGTCACTACTTTTTCACAGTTTTCTATCTAACTCAGTCCAATTTTGGTTTTTGGCTGAATGTGTTAAAGGGGCCTGCTATGGATGGATATGTGATGTAGTGTGTTTTTATTTATTTATTTAGGTACTGTTGTTGCTGAATTTATTTTAAGTAACCTCCTTCTTTTACTCCTCTAGAAAGATCTAGATGTCCCGTTCCTAGTCGGGAGTCAGCCTGAATCATTATCCTGGATTGAGGCGACTATCAAATACTCTTTTGGTAGAGAAACAATAAAAATTCACATCCAGAGTTATTTTTTTGTATAAGTTTTTATGATGTTTTCCTCATTGCCGAGTTAGCTTCAGCTTTGTCAAGTTTTATTGCTAAAGGAATTAGTTTTAAATTGATTTTCAGGGTATCGTACCCAAAAGTATTGTACGGGACTCTCTTGAGACATCTTGTTGGAAGTTTTGTTGTAAGAGCGGATATCCTTGCAAATAAAAAACAAAAAGCAAAAAAGTTCCCTAAAATATATTTATTGCATAGGGAACCCCTCTTCCCTATACAAGGAACACGTTTTAGAAAGTTTTACTTTGCTCTTGTTTGAAACAGATATGGAAAATCTTTCATTCATATCTTTAAAGCATTTATAAATCACTTTTAAATCGTCAGTGCACAATAAAAATATTTAACATTCAAATTTGAATGGTTAAACCGAGAAAAACCAGCAACTCGGTAAACGCTCTTTTCAATGCCTAGTTAACTAGATATCGCACTTATAAAAAAAAAATATATGTGATTAAAAATTCGCGTAAATTCAATTCAAGACACCTTATAAATTTTTCCACAAGTTGCACTTTAAGATGTTTCAAAGAATTGATAATAGCTGTTTACCAAGGTTATTTTTAGATTAAGCAAAACGTCTTACCTTTTTGCTTAATTTTAAGGATTTTAAAAATGAGAAAAAAAAAGTTGATTTTACTTTTTATACAAAATAGCCAATAAACTGATTAAGTTTATTATGGAAAGTAAAAAAAAAAAACTTTTTTCTATTTCTAAAATCCTAAATTATAGTGTTGCCGCTCGATAGGCCAATATCGATTTGTCTATCGACAATTGATTCTGAAAACTATCTATAAACAGCAATACTATCGATAATATCGATAGTATTGCTCTTCAATACCGAATAGACTATTGATAGTATCGATACTATCAATAGTTTATTGGTTGATTGTTGATGATTTGACTGTTAAACTATCGATTGCAAAACTATAGATTTTTCGGCAACACTACTAAATTAGTTCCTTAAAATTATGAAAGAAGTAAATAAGTAGATGATTGGTTTCACATAAACTAAAAAAAAATTACATAAAAGAACTAGGTACCTATTCCTAGGTATTCCTACGTTCGTTCTATGAGCCAATACAAAAAAGTTTAACCAACGACCAGTAGACATTTATATTATTACTAACTGTGCCCGCGGTTTCACCCGCGTTTATGGTTAATATTATATAGCCTATAGCCTTCCTTGATAAATGGGCTATCTAGCACTGAAAGAATTTTTCAAATCAGACCAGTACTTCCTGAGATTAGCGCGTTCAAGCAAACATACAAGCTCTTCAGTTTTATATATCCTAATATATATAAATTACGCGTCACGTTGTTTGTCCGCGACGGACTCCGAAACTACTTAACCAATTTTAATCGAATTTGCACACCGTGTGCAGTTTGATCCAACTTGAAAGATAGGATAGCTTACATCTCAGTTTATTTAACCCGATTGACTATTAGGCGGAACGAAGTTCGCCGGGTCAGCTAGTATTAGTATAGATTAAGTCTTTAAAGACATACATGTAGGATTGGTAGATGATGTAAGACGGATACGTAGAACGGAATGATGTGAAGTGTGTAAGAAGGAACGTAATAGAGTAAGAGAGACAGAAGAGATTTGAAAAAGGAAGATGTGATGTGAGACGAATGGTGGACGACATACGTGGATAAAGACATGTGAAGAATAAACCATTAAATTAACCAATAACTTGTGCAGACGACTCCATGGTTATCTAATGCCTCGCGTAGAATTGGTCGTGGAATTATTATTGTCCTAATGAAGGTAGCTTTTTAAAAAAGTAGTTACTTGGATCTGAATAGTTTGTTCTGATTGTTGGTCTGTGGTGTTTTGAGTGCTGTTATTTCTGTGTGAGTTATCGAGCTGGGAGTTTATCATTGAGTCGGGAAGGTGCTAAAGTGTTATGTGACGTGAATAATACCTATTGTAAAAAAATTACTTAGCTGCGCTGCGCCATGTAATGTATCTTATTTTGTATTTTATATATATTCGATATATATATATATATATATATATATATATATATATATATATATATATATATATATATTTTTTTTTTTTCATTCTAAGTGAACTATCATTGTAAGTTCTTATGAGAAATAAATGTCTTTAAACCTAAATTAATAAGAGGAATCGTGTGTTTATTTGCTGTATCAACCGCGGGGCAATTATCTGCACACTACATACATAACTACGCGTCTAACGTTATTTCATTCAGTCGCAACCGCTATTGAGCGATAAACGTCGAAATACACGAACTTCGATATTAACAAACTTAGTTCGTAACGTCCCCAAGCGACGAATAACACAAATCACATAAATACGAACATAGTGGCGAATTATCCGCTATAGTCGCCCGGACGTGACCGGGCCATGGTCGGTTATTGGGTCCCTAATATTTACCTTCAGGTTACTAAGAGTTCGATATTAACGTTAGGGAGACCGTTTTAACCGTTTAAGGAGTTTAGTGGCGTAATATTTCCTTTTATTACAACGGCATGCTCCGGTTGCTTGGACGTCACGGACTATTAAAAATAGAAGGACTCCGCGCTACTAACTAGAGGTTTAGGCATTCAGCTCCAATTTGACACGCAATTTACATCACACATTGACATAAGCGCTCCAAATGCTCAAAAAATCATACTGCATAAGTGTGGCTTTAGAGCGGTGGTAGCTCAATAAGGGCACGCGCTTTTTAACCGAGGAGTGCGGGTTCAAAACCGGGTACCTACCTCTGGATTTTTCAAATCTATGTACGTATTTATACCACTAGCTCGACGGTGAGGGGAAACATCATGATGAAACCAGCAATTCAAACAACTTTGATTTGTAACCATAATCCAAAAATTTTAGTCTGGTTCCCCTATCTTAGGGAATCGTCATTGGGACCCCTCAGATCGTCAGTCGCTTTAATGTAATTACCAGACTCGCGAAATCCTGCATCATGGTCTAAGCCGACCCCGTCTAAGCATGGGACATTACGCTAGAAAGATGATAAGTATGGCTCTACCCTGTAGTATGACAGAACGGAGTACTTTTTAACTAGTTCGTGTTGGACATATAAAGATAGGTGTTCAAAAATAGACTAAGCAGTTAGACAACGCGAATAAGGACGGACGGAATCGCGGAAGGCGATCGTTGATTGTAAAATAAATTATTGATACATATATATATAACTTCTTCTTCATGAAGAATACTGCACAAAATATACTGAATTGGTTTGTAATACAAATAAACATCCCATGTTGGTCTGGGACATAAAAAGAATTTGCCAACTGTGTTTCTTGCCTAGCATGTCGTAAAAGGCGACTAATGGTATATCGGGTTTTGGGTATGTGATTGTGTAGGCGACGAGCTAGCCCCTTCTCACTACTTTTTCACAATTTTCCATCTAACCCAGCCCATTGTCCCGTGTTGGTCTGGGACTTAAAAATAATGTTCCAACTGTGTTTCTTGCCTAGCATGTCGTAAAAGGCGAATAATGGTATATCGGGTTTTGGGTATGTGATTGTGAAGGTGACGACCTAGCCGCTACTTTTTCACAATTTTCCATCTAACCGAGACCAGTTTTGTTTTTGGCTGAATGTGGTTAAAGGGGCCTGTTGCCTCTTTGACTCTGCCTACCCCTTCGGGGATTATGGGCGTGATGTTTTATGATAAAAACATTTTTTTCCGATAAATTTAATTACATACCCTATGAAAAAACAGTTTATTACTTATGCCAATAATAAATATATTGTACTCACAGCGTATCAACAGATCGATTTAAATGTAAGCAGACCCGCGGTCAAAATCCAATATCTGACTCAACCCCACTAGAGCGTGACTAGCCTTATCAAATAAAGATCTAGGATTTAAGTTTAATGCCAAGGTGGCTCATATGAGCGACAATATAAATTGTATTGTTATTATACCGAGCTTTAGATTGGCAGGAAATTGCCCCACAACGCCTGGCGACCTCCTTTCGAAACGTTTTAGATCATATCAACAGCTTTCAGAGAGCTTTTCTGAAAATAAGAAATAAATAACCATTTTTTATTATTAAAAGAGCATTTAAGAAATGCTCTATAAAATATATATTGACTGGCTCGATGACGCATTCAGTAGTGACCCTGCCCCATGCGCCAAGAGTGTGCGTTCGATCTCCACCCAGGACAAATATTCGTGTTATGTTTGTTCTGTATCTGGGTGTTAATATTGAATATTTAAGTATATATTTGTAATACCACTGTTGTTTCTGATATCCGTAACACAAGTGCTTAAGCTACTTACTTCGGAGTCAGATCAATGTATGTGAAATGTAGTTTGATATTCTGATATTTATTTTATTTTTCCTTGAGATATCACCTGTGTGGATTTTAGAAGAAACCAAAAAAATATTTTGTCATCTGTTTGTTTGTCGAGTCTTCAGGCCTTAGCTATTAAACCGATTGAAATATAATTTGGCATCGTCTCTGATCTCATTATGGAAAATTTACAGATCAAACAACATCTCACCTTGTCATTTGATCTTTGTAAATGATCAAAATGAATGCGGACGGAGCCGCAGAAAAAAAATCGTCTATACTAATGGTATGGAGCGGTGGTAGCTCAATGGTAAGAACACGCGCCTCTTAACCGAGGAGTGCGGGTTCAAACCTGGGCACGTACCTCTGGATTATTCAAATCTATGTACGTATTTATTATACCACTAGCTAGACGGTGAGGTAAAACATCGTGATGAAACCTGCAAATTCAAACAACTTTGGATTTGTAACCATGATCCAAAAATTGTCTGGTTCCCCTATCTTAGGGTTAAGAAGGTCAGATCGGCAGTCGCTTCAATGTCGCTTCAATGTTACCAGACTCGCTAAATCCCGGATCATGGTCTAAGCGGACCCCGTCTAAGCACGGGACATAACGCTAGGAAGATGACTAATATTATAAAAGGAAAGATTTGATTGTTTGTTTGTTTGTCTTGAAAACTATTGCGATTTGGAAAGTTCTTTCGCCATTGGAACGCTACTTTATCAGCGAGTAACATGGGCCATATTTTATCCCCGTATTCCCACGGGAACGGGAATTTATTATAAAAAGGTTGGACCGAGTCAATGTTACGGCTACGAGTACAGATTAAGTAGATTGCTACGAAATATTGTCGTCACATTTCGTAGCACTCATTTATTGCGGATTTAACTTACGCAATATACGTGCGCCCGCATTCCTTGAAGACACAGACAGAGACCAAGGAGTTATTTTATCCAAAATAGAAATGTATTAACAAGATATATTTTTTTCACAATTTTCCATCTAACCCAGCCCATTGTCCCGTGTTGGCTGGGACTTAAAAAGAATATGCCAACTGTGTTTCTTGTCTAGCATGTCGTAAAAGGCAACTAATGGTATATCGGGTTGTGGGTATGTGATAGTGTAGGCGACAAGCTAGCCACTTGTACTACTTTTTCAAAATTTTCCATCTAACCCAGCCCTGTTTTATTTCTGGCTGAATGTGGTTAAAGGGGACTGCTGCCCCTTTAACTCTGCCTACCCCTTTAGGGATTACGGGCGTGTATTATGTTATATTTTTTTTTTTAGTAGATTATTAGGACCATGCAAAGGGGTTGCAAGCCACTTAACCATATTAAGCCAAAAATAATACTAGTATGGGATAGATAAGAAAAAAATTTAAAAGCTACTAATAAAATTACATACTTAGGCAGTTCCAATTATCTCTCAAAAAATTACACATAAATTTCACCTCCTTATAAGGAGTTTCCGGTCTCCCCTTACTAATATTTCTCTTGACACAAGCCTGAGCTGATTGATGAGCTTAAAAGGATTAATCAGATGATAATTATTTAATTAGATTAATTGTCTTTCCGTTGACTAAATTACGAAATTAGAAGTTCATAGCATCAGCTGTTACCGCCAGAGAGGACATTTTGAGGGTAAGGTAAATGGATTTATTACTATAGTTAGAAATAGAAATAGAAATAGAAATTTCTTTATTCATGTAGGCTCCACAAAAGCACTTATAAATAGTCAAAATAATACAAAATAAATATTCTACCGCCAGGTTCGGAACGTTGATTCTACCGAGAAGAACCGGCAAGAAACTCGGTAGTTACTCTTTTAAATCGCCATGTATACAATAACAATGCTACTTTATATCTACTTCTACAAATTTATATAATTCAAATATAATTAATGTAATACATTACAATAGGAGAGTAGACCATGCAAGAATTAGAGCGCAGACTGCAGATTCCTGTCAGTTCGAGTTATATAAAATTCTTTGTGCCGACTTCAATTAGGGTATTTAATATTTTTCTGTGCTTAATTATTTACGTAGTCAGGTAGACTATTAACTAAACTTCATGTCACTTCCCTAGGGTAGGCAGAATACCATATGGCACGATACTTACACACCTCACTTGCTTCTTCAACGTTCATGATCCTTTTCATACAAGCTCTAACGTTTTTATGACTCCTAACATCACCTTCTGTTAATACACGATTAATCCGGTCGTGGTAGGTGAGCCTAGGCCTTCCGCGGCTCCTACATCCTCATTGTATATACCTATTCTGTTAAGTCAATATTTCGTCATACGCTCGTGGAACTCTTGGCCAAGGTCTATGTACTAATAAGCTATAGACGCTAGGATTGGATAAGTTAATCTAATTAATTTTATAGATATGATATAAATAATATGCGGGTGAAACCGCGGGGCGCTGCTAGTCTTACATAAATATGTACTTTGATTAAGTCTCACAAACTCTCGTCCAATTTAGGCTTTTTCTATCAATTACGGTAAAAGTCAAGTTGATTTACATGTAAATCAGATTAGGTACATAACAAGGTCATCAATGTAACATTACAACCTGAAATTGGCAGGAAATTGCCCCTGCCAGTGCCGTTAGTTTCTGTTTAAGGCAATCTAGATCGGCGATATTACGAATGTTACGCGGAACTATTTTTTATGGGGCAGTAACAGTTATTCTAGTGTTTGCAACTTAAAAGTCGCATGTTAGTCTGGGACTTAAAAATAATGTGCCAATTGTGTTCCTTGCCTAGGTCGTACACGACCAATGGTTGATATATCGGGCCACTTTTCACTACTATTTCACAATTGTCCATCTAACCTAGCCCAATTTTATCTTTTGGCTGAATGTGGTTAAGGGGGCTAGCTGCCCCTTTATTGACTACTCTGATGGCTTGACGATATGTATATAAGTAATGTACCTAACACTGTTCCCAAGTCTAGAATAGGCTATTTGACAGTATGAAAAATAATGAGTTATTTTTTGTCATCCGCGTTCCTTACGAATTTTTAACAGCGATTTCCATTAATAAATATAAAAAATATTATACCAAAATACCCAAAATAAAATTAATTTATTTTAAGTACGAGTCACGTGACCGTAAACGGTTGTAATTGGCTGAATGGATTGTGACGTCGCACGTCTGTGAATAACCAGAAGTAGATTACTGACCACTCCACTTGTATAATCATGGTGAATGATTTTGTAAAAGCAGACATCGGAAACTTTCGATCGGAATTTTCATTAAGACACTATAATCTCTACTTTTACACTCTGGAACTGCGCACCCTTTATAATTATTTTTTTTCTAGTAAATTACAGGTAAAAACTAAATTAAACCAACGAATGAGAACGATTCTACCTTCTTCCAATGTCTTCGTACTAACGTGTGACGTCACTCGACGCCATTTTGCCGAAGTAGGCGTTTTGACAACAATACACACATACATACATAACATTATACCCATAATCCCCGACGGGGTAGGCAGTGTAGGCAATCTTTAATTAAATAATATGAAACAACGTCGGCACAAGGGCATTTCAACTTGTATTTTGCTGACCATGAAAAGACGCGGGTCACTATTATTATATAAAACGAAACCCCCAAACTTTTGTTTAATAGTTTCACAGGGAAAACAAATTAATTTCTAGAACGATTTCTCATATTAGCATAATAATAGCATTTACCATACTAACGTAGATATTAATTTCCGCATGCAAATGAAATCAACGAAAAACAGCATTAATTTCCACTCTTTGTATAATTAACAAAAATCCATGTCGCATTTGATAATTTGCCTCACAAATTCTCCTCCTGAATTAACCCTGGCGTTTGTTGTTGTTAAATATCGTCACGTGCTTAGTGGGGTCTGAGAGACCCCAGTTTCAAATGAATAATATACTATTGAAGCTAGTAAGCGTATATAAAGCTTGTTAATAAGCCCAGTTTCGTGTTTGGCTGAATGTGGTTGAAGGGGCCTGCTGTGCCTTTGACTCTGCCCTTCGGGAATTATGGGCGTGATGTTATGTATGTATGTAATAAGCGATCATAGTGGCCCATATATATTTGTAGCACTTATAATATTACAAATGCGTTGTTGACCTAGGAGATTAAGCGTCGAAATCTCCTACCCACTGAGCGAAACAACAGTTAAATTGAATAGAGCCATTTTGCGTTGATTTTTGCTAGAGAATAGCACTCTAAAAGTTCGGGCTAGAATATGTTTTTTAAATATTTTCTGTTATACAGTGGGACTATTTGCTTCAATTATGATATAAGAACAGGAACTAATTTATGAGGTATCTAACTGTAGCCAACAGAGAGGGCCAACTAAGACTAGTCCTTAAAATTAGCAAAGTCTTCGGTCGTATCAACACTGTATTTAAACATGTTTTTCATATCACGACAGGTCTATAAGACCACATAAAGCATTTTAAGGGTTAAACCAGAAACGTTTCCGACACCAGCGCCCCCTAGCGAGCAATTTATGTAAAAGGTCACATTACTGAAGCCACGATCGTGTTCACGGAAGCGCTGAGACGGGTTGAGAGATTGTCCGTAATGTTTGGACTAAAAAATGTTTGAGTCAAACGGGCTGAACGTCAAAGTGCTTTCAGCTTGGATTCACTGATGGCTCTTTATAATGACATGTAGTAGGTATATAAAGAGCTATGTTTTGGTGCTGAAGGAAAATGAACTCTATTGCTCTTTTGTTCCATAGAAAATATTAACTCTTCTTGATCTGGGAATCAAAAAAAAATTACTACAACTGTATTTCTTGACTACATACATACATACATACACATCGTTACGCCCGTAATCCCAAAAGGGGTAGGCAGAGTCAAAGGGGCAGCAAAATATAATACATTTTTAGTTAAATGTGTGGTGGAACTAAAAATGATAATAAAACTGGACTGGGTTAGATGGAAAACTGTTAAAACTGTTATGTTCTTGACTAACATGCAGTAAGGCGACTAATAGTGTATCGAGTGTTAGGTTTCAGATTATGTGGGCGACGAGCTAGCCACTTGTCTGTACTGTTTCACATTTTAATACATATTTACAGGTAGTCTATATGCAAATTGTAAATCAAAGTCAAAGTCAAAATACTCTTTATTTATATAGGTTTCAAATAAACACATATAAATCGTCAAAAACAGTTGAAAGAGATGTGATTCTACCACCGGTTCGGAATGTTGCATCTACCGAGAAGAATCCGGCAAGAAACTCGGTAGTTACTCTTTTCAACAACAGTATTAACAAAGTTATAAGAATCATATTTAACTTTGAACCATGTTTCAAAGTGGGCCTGGTGTGAAATAAGATAATAAAAATTTAATTTTCAAAGGGAAAGAAGTCACGAGCAAAACCACTATAATAACCATAAGTGCATTCGTAAGTTACAGCTAAACTTTCTGGTGCAAGCCCCGACGGAGCTTCGAACGTGCGACTTCTCGCTTGAGTTATTGCGACAGCAACTGCAATCGAACTTCGATAAGTCTAACCACTACGCCACGTCTCACAATAAACATTTAAACTAAAACTAACTAACTAACCTTCACGCCACTTCCCTAGCGTGGTAGGCAGAGAAAACCGAACGCCATATGACACGATCATTACACACCTCACTCGCCTCTTCAACATTCATGATCTTTTTCATACAATCTTATCATTTATAGATGTCAAAATCGTAGCAAATTTAGAGAACCAGTTTTTGACTCAGGATACCCTTATATGCTATACTAAGAGTATTTAAATAAAACAATTACATAAGAAGTTTTTATTTTTATTTTCAGACAAACATGATTGGATTAGGTAAAAATAACAATTGTGAAATAGTTATAAAGGCAGTTCCCTACGATTTTTTGTGGAATTCCCGTTCCCGTGGGAATATGGGGATAAAATATAGCCTATGTTACTGGCTGATAAAGTAGATTTACATTGATGACGGATTTTTTTAAATCAGTCTAGTAGTTTCAGAGTCTTTGCAAAGCAGATAAACAATCAAATCTTTTCCCTTTTTAACATTAGTGTTGTATGAGAAGTGGCTAGTTTGGCTTCGCTTCGCGTCGCTTACACACTGACACACCAAATATACCATTAATTCATGCCACTTCAAACGTTTGCGTACAGGGCACACCACCATAAGAGCGTTTGTCCTGGGTGGGAATCGATCACAAATCTTAGCGCATAGGGCAGGTTCACATGCGATCATACTCCAGCCAATATGTGATTTTCTATTTATACACCAACAGTACGGGCTTAGCCTAGTGTTTGGTGGATGGGAAATCACGCATGTACCTAAACAGACCAATAAGTCGCTTTTATAAATCAAACTGCAAATTAATGTCCAAGTATCCTTAAAATTGTAATCAAATTTAAAAAATTTAGTAAAGTTAAGAAATTATATGTAGTAGGTAGCAAGTTTGTGTTTAATAAAGTATTTTTGTATTTTTTTTGTATAAGAAGCAAACTGACTAACTGACTGGCTCGATGGCGCCTTTGGTATTGACCCTGCCCCATCCGCTAAGAGTTGTGGGTTCGATCCCCACCCAGGACAAACATTCGTGTGATGAATACTTGTGTTTGTTCTGTGTCTGGGTGTTAATATACAATATTTAAGTATAATATATTTGTAATACCACTGTTGTTTCGGAAATCCTTAACACAAGTGCTTAAGCTACTTACCACAGAGTCAGATCAATGTAGGTGATGTAGTCTGATATTTAATTTAAAGCCCTTACTGCAAAAAACTGTTGCTATTTTATTTCTTTGCCTTAAACTACATCATTCTCCTAACGTTATGTCCCGTACTTAGTCGGGGTCCGCTTAGACGATGATCCAGGATTAAGCAAGTCTGGTGATTATATTGAAGCAACTGCCAGTCTGACCTTCGTAACCCTTATATAAGGGAAGACAAATTCGGATCATGGTTACACACCCTTAATTGATTGAATGTGCATGTTTTAATCACGATGTTTTCTCTCACCGCTGAACAAGTGGTAAAAATATGTACATAGATTTAAAAATTCGTGCTAAGCAACTGCCTTAGTCTGAATCCGGACTCCTCGGTTAAGAGGCGCGTGTCCTTACCACTGAGCTTCCATCTCCACTAAGATGCCCTAAAATAACATGAAAGTTTAAAAAATGTATCAAGTAACTATATAAATCAGATTCAGTAATATATACATCAGCAAACGCACCACATTCTAATTAATAGTTAAATTAAATATGAAATAATCTTTTCAACACACCACCCTTCTCAACACCGGTTTCAACTGAACTTCGAAAACGACTTGACAACTTTTGACTTCGAGCCGAGAGCGTCGTTCAAAACATTTTATTTCAAAGGCCCTTCTTGTCAGGGCAAAGGGATAATTATGGAAACTTCCGAATGTGTAGTCTACCGTGTCTACCCGTCGGCCAAATTCGTAAAGCCGTAGGTGAAATCATAATGGGAGCTGAAGGTAAAAGGTACGCGAATTTGTTTGGTTTTCACTTGGTCTGAACTCTTCAAAGGCGTTAATTGGAACGGAAACTCGAGAATTGTGACGCCAAAGCATTCGAACTTTGTTTTTAATTTTGAGACATACGAACATTCGAACATTCCAGTGGATTAATAGTTTTGTCCATTTTTCAGACTTAAACATTAACTCCCTACCTCCAATGTCATGGTCTGGCACTTAAAAAAACATTCCGTCGAATTGAGAACCTCCTCCTTTTTTTAAGTTGGTTAAATAATGTGCCAACTGTGTCTCTTACCTAGCATGTCGTACAAGGCAGCTAATGGTATATCGGGTTTTGGGTATGTGATTGTCTAAGCGACGACCTAACTACTTTTTCACAATTTTCCATCTAACCCAGCCTAGTTTTATTTTTTTGGTTGAATGTGGTTAGGAGAGCTGCCCTTTTGATTCTGCCTACCCCTTCGGAGATATGTATGTATCTTCCTTGCTCCAAACTATTATTTTGTGCTAGTGCTATGGATGGTCAATGGAGCCTGCGCACCTAAGTTGAAGGAACGTCACATGTTGGTCTAGGACTAAAAAGAATGAAGCAACAGTATTTTATGCGTCGCATGATAAAAAATGCGACTAATGGTATATAATTTATCAGGGTTGTTATTGTGATATAGGCAACGAGCTAACGAGCAACGAGACACTTGTCACTAATCCTTCATCTGGCCCACCTCAGTTTTATTTTTGGATGAAAGTGGTTTAATGAGCTTATTGGTCCTTGGACTCTGTCTACCTCTTAGGGGATTGCGGACGTGATTCATCATCATCATCATCCTAGCGTCATGTCCCGTGCTTAGACGGGGTCCGCTTAGACCATGATCCAGGATGTAGCGAGTCTGGTAATTACATTGAAGCGACTGCCGATGTGACCTTCGTACCCCTAAGATAGGGGAACCAGACAATTTTTGAATCATGGACGTGATAATATACGTATTTATGTATATAGTGGAAACCGTTGGCATGTTAACAGTCAATAATGACTACGAAATTTACGACCCGCCAATTTGAATATCGCTCGTTCAATACCTAAAACACGTGAACGTCTGCTCGCTAAAGATTCCGGGATTAGCATAATTGTATGTACATAATCCCATTTTGATCGTGCCGGCACATCAATGAACAAACAAACAAGTTTGACGAAACAAAAACATCAATTTAGCAAGACTATTAAGATAATGTTAATATCGGCTTGTGTAGTTACCGCGTAGGCGTTGCTATGGGTCTTAAAACTATACTGGACTGTTCAAGTCTTAGAAACGTGGGTATTGAAGGATACAAGAGTTTATTTAACCCGAAGGTTTGTTTTAACTTAGGCTTTTCTGGACACAATAACGTCATTTATAATAAGATTTCTGTTACCATATTTGGTGTAAGGGCATTGATACTTCAATAAAATAATGTCCTCCTAACCTAATATTGGTCACGGCGGTGAATCTCAACGAGGATTGGCCATCTGCGCAAGAGATGTTATAGTGCACAGGTGTGTGCGCAAACACAGGTAAACTCTGTTCCTTCACTTTCTATTCCGGTAAGACGGCAATTCGACAATTCGAGAGAGGTCAGGCACAGGACCAACGGCTTAACGTGCTTTCCGAGGCACGGGGGTGATTAAACCGCTAACTTCCTGACTCCGGGCTGTTACTGAGTAATTTTAATATTGAAATACCCAGCCACAAATGTTTGCCCGAAACGAATTGAACCCGAGATCTCTTGGTCCTTAGGAGGCGCATGCTACCACTAGACCAACGAGGCAGTCAACTTCATTATAGGATATATATATACATAATGTCAAACTTCTTTCCCATGGGGGTAGAATACTAGTCTGGGTAAGATATTGTTTTGATCTGCAATATATAAATAATGACTCAACTGGTCCTTGACCAGCATGCCGTAAAATAAATCTAAGGGTGTTTTTGGTATAAGCTTTGTGAATGCACGGGACAAGCTAGCTAACATTACTTTTAACAATGTTTTTATTTTTGAAAGATTTTGTCCCATGTTGGTCTGGGACTTAAAATAATGTGCCAACTGTATTCCTTGCCTAGCATGTTGTAAAAGGCGACAAGTGGTTTATCGGGTTTTGAGGCGACGAGCTAGCCATTTGTTTTTTTTTTCATAATTTTCCATCTAACCTAGCCCAGTTTATTTCTGGCTAAATGTGGGTAAAGGGGTTTCGGTCTCTTGGAATCGGCCTACCTCTTCGGGGATTACGGCATGAAGTTAGGTATGTTTATTTTTGGGTAAAAGTTGTTCATGGAACTGCTTTTGGACTCTGCCTACCTGTTCGGAATGTATACGAATGTGTGCAGGTACATTTCTGATTCAATAATGTTGTTTTAGCAGCAACAAAAGTACGCATCTATGAATAGACCTGCATTCACGGGCCAGCATTCAGCAAGCATCGGGGCTGGCGATAAAAACTCCTCCGTCGAAGTTTGTCAATACCGCCCGGTCGGAACACTCCGCCGAGCTATTTCGAGTTTATATCGGCAATAAGGCGAAATCTTTAGTCAACAAGCAACTCGACTTGGATGAAAGCTAGACCGAGAAATTAAAGTTTATATTAACTTCGTAAAGATTTTGGCTTCGTTAAGTTCCGGTCTGGTGAGAAGACGGAATGCGTGCGAATCTACGCACTTGTAATGTATATGTCGCAGGCAATTTGTATGATGCCGCCGTTTACATACGGCGTCGTCAGTTTAAAAACGCTCGCAGATATGTATTATGCCGAAGGCTCTAACTCGATCAATTGTTATAATTTCGACGTTGGTTGTTCTTCTACGGTTCTGGCTGTAGTGTCGCTGTTGTACCTAACACTCGTACCTATTATTTTAACTACTACCTAACCTTACCTAAACTAAATACTTGCGGCATACTATATAATGACCGCAATATACATTTTGCCTTCGACATAATTCATAACTGCGGGCGTTTTAAAACTGACGACGCCGTATGTCTATCTGTCAGCTTAACCTTTTTAGTATTTGTCTTATTAATCACCTGTTTTGTTAAAAGCTATTTGTGCTAATGGAACTGCTCGCATATGATGTGATGTCTAAAACCACTGAATCAACGGGTCTGTCTAAAATTATTTAATTTAGTATGCAAGTTTCGCGGGAGGTCCTGACCGGAAATTTGATGTTACGAGCTGTAATATAGTTATCATCATGTCATAGCTCATCTAAATAATTATGCCTGTCAAAGAAGCATCTTGGGTATGTAAAGACAGCACCATATGGCGCTCGGTTCTCTCTTCCTATCCCGCCAGAGAATAGGGATGATGACTGCATTAAAAAACTATACCTAATTCTATTAAGTCCGTCAGTTAGATTATACAAAAATACTAACACATATTTTTCGCTTTATCAAATTAACAAAACATCACAAAGAGGCATCAAAGTTTTGGAGTGGGGTCTTGCAACGTCACTATTTAGTAAAAATTTGACGAAAGCGTGACGTCACGCGCAACTTTAATGCATTGTATCTTCCTCAATGTTTGTTTGTCTAAGTAAAAAAATACGTGTTCAATATTTTTTTATAATCTAACTGACGGACTAAACAGAAGTTTTTAGTCATCTTGCCTATCAGCAAATATTGATGTTACATAAGATTTATTTAAAAATTTCAATAAAGTACATTCAGCACGAAATTTGTTATATTTTTAACCGTTATGTTATAGTTATATTTTAATACCAAGTTATTTAACATAGTACTTCAGTCCCAGCTGACATAAAAACTTATTCCTCCACCTCAAAGCCAAACTGCACCTGCGTTCAATTTCAAAACTTTTGATATTGCTACCAGATATGAATCTAGCATACTTTTGGTAGCTCCACAATTCAATAATAAGTAATTAAACTTTTTCCTCCTATCAAGTTTTAAACTTTTATTAAATACAAGTTGTGCGTTTGCGAATGTATGGCTTATATTAAACAGAATAGAGTTACTTATCGATATTCCACTATTGATGGACTATCCGTTGATTACTTGAAGAGTACGCGTGATGATACGTCAATTGGTTTTCGCGTTTCACTCGCATGCAAGTGGCTGGTTCAAACACGCTCAAATAATACATAATAATAATAACAATAAATATCCGCCTACATGACATACCTAAATATCTGACTACATGTTGAAGAGGCGAGTGGGGTGTGTAAGGATCGTGCCATATGGCGTTCGGTTCTCTCTGCCTACCCCGCTAGGGAAGTGGCGTGAAGTTTAGTTAGTTAGTTAGTTATGCAGACTGATCTAACTCCATAAGTAGCTAAAGCACTTGGGTTACGGATATCAGAATCAACAGTGGTATTACAAATATATACTTAAAAATTAGATATTAACACCCAGACATAGAGCAAACACAAGTAGGTATTCATCACACGAATGTTTGTCCTGGGGATCGAACCCACAACTCTTGGCGCATGGGGCAGGGTTACTACCGAATGTGCCATCGAGCCACTCAAAGTATATATGGTAACTCCTCGATCTGGTGGTTTCCTAATTTCTTTATAGCACTTTTCATACATACATACATACATACGTAACACCAAGCCTAGAATCCCCGCAGGGGTAGGTAGAATCAAAGGGGCAGCAGGCCTCTTTAACCACATTCAGCAAAAAATGAAACTGGGCTGGGTTAGATGGAAAGTAGTAAAGAAGTAGTGACAAATGGCTAGCTCGTCGCCTACACAATCACATACCCAAAACTCCATATACTATTAGTCGCCTTTTACGACATGCTAGGAAAGAAACACAGTTGGCACATTCTTTTTAAGTCCCAGACCAACATCATTTTTCATCTAGCATTTTGGTTGAAAATAGTCATAGAAGATTCATGTCTACCCCATGGGCGTACGCAGCATTTGGTCCAAAAAAAGGGGGGCAAATTTACTATTGAAAAGCCTTTTATAGTAAATAGACCAGCGCAAGTACCTTAGCAGGCGAGTTACTCACCTACTACCCTTGTCCCCCCCCCTACCATCGTCTTACCATTACACCCCCCCCCTGCCCTTGTCGTCCCCCCTACCCCCTACCATGGTCTACCCTTCGAAAATTGTGCACGAAATGTTACATAAATCATAGCTATGTACATTGTTACTAGCTGGCAAGTGGCTCGTCGCCTACACAATCACAAGTCAACACATCATTCACCTTCACTTGCCAGACAAGACACATTATTCTCAGTCCCACACCCTAAATCTCGAGCAAAATATTGACTCCAGCAAATCTATAATCTACACCCAATTTCACAGACCCTTTTCGTTTCGACAACAACAAGGCGCTCGTTACGCAAATTTATTCAATTGTTGTTACAGACGTATCGACAGATGCTCTTTGCGACGGAAATATGGCTCGTCGCTTATTTTATTACTGGGCAGCGATTCGCGATTCTGTGCGCGTCGGTAGATCGCGACTTTGTGACGGGTGACGTAATACGTAATGATGGGTGCTATTTGACTGGCCCGTTGCTTGATTGGTCAGAGACCCTGGCCACGAAACCAACGGTCGCGGATTCGAATCTCGTTAGGAGCAAATATTTCGTGTGATGAACATGAATATTTGTACTTGAGTCATGGATGTTAAAGTATGTCTATCCGTTCACCTAGTATCCATAGCACAAGCTTATTACCTTAGTTTGGGATTAAGGATAGGTGAGTCAGTCTGAAGAATTTGTTATTTATTATATTTTGCCACTTGTCATAAAATTTGTGTAATAAATGGCTGTTGTTTCAAACCCGAACTTATTTTTTTAGGTTGACCCAAATCTATTGCAAGATTTGATCAATAAATCTAAGTTCTTCCTTCCTTTCTTTTTAGCTTCATATCCCGTAAATAGTCGAGGTCCGCTTAAATCTTGGATAGCGAAATCCAAGTACGGTGATATATACCAGGCTGACTTAAGGAGTAAATTGTTAAAACGCAGACTACTTTGAATATTACATTTATGACTTAAGTTGTCTGATTCCCTTGGGCTCTAAAATCTAAAATAACGATAGAAGGGAATGTCCATAAATGTTATTACTTGATTCGCTTCATCTAAGATAAGATTTAAGGAAAACTTACTAGGTATCATTCAGCACAAATTTTCTGGCGAATTGTTACTGGGAAGTTATCGTAAATTAAATGTTCGTCATCTTCCTAGCGTCATGTCCCGTGCTTAGACGGGGTCCGCTTAGACCATGATCCAGGTTGTAGCGAGTCTGGTAATTACATTGAAGCGACTGCCGGTCTGACCTTCGTAACCCTAAGATAGGGGAACCAAACAATTTTTGGATCATGGTTACAAATCCAAAGTTGTTTGAATTTGCAGGTTTCATCACGATGTTTTCCTTCACCGTCGAGCTAGTGGTACAAATGCGTACATAGATTTGAAAAATCCAGAGGTATGTGCTGGGTTTGAACCCGCACTCCTCGGTTAAGACACGCGCATATTTATCGTACGTGAAATATAACAGACATATTTCTGCTATAAAGCTATGTTCTCATTTAAAATATTACTAGTTGACTCGGCTAACATCGTTCAGCTTAACAGTCAATGAAGAGCTTAGCTTATTTCAATACCTATTAGCCTATTCCGGACGAAGATAATTCCAAAAACAAAAAATCATAAAAATTGTTTCACCCGGTATTGAGTGCAACTAACACGTCTTTGTTTTATATTGATTATTGACTAGCTCGATGGCGCATTCGGTAGTGACTTTGCCCCATACGCCAAGAGTTGTGGGTGCGATCACACTAGTCTTGGGCATACTAGTTCGCAACTGAGATCGCTCAGTATAGGTCGCCGCTCCTAAACGAACTAGTTCGTTCTTTTAGTTCGATAGTTCGTCGTTCGCTCGTTTTAATACAGTCTAGCTTTGACGATCTAGATCATTCTTTTAGAATTTTAGATCGTCATTTCACGACTCTGTGGTGAGAACGATATGCTAAGAGATATCTCTCGATATAGTTCTGTGGATATGCCACTATACCGCTCTGCATAGTAGTTTATTAGAAGGGAAGATGCAAATATAATATTTTATCAATATTTTATGACTGCAACTACAAACTGTGCCAGTTAATATAAATAAAATACTCAGATAAAATACTTTGTCATGAATGAACTAGCGAACTATTAACGATCCAAACTGCGAACTAGTTTGCGTAGTTCACTTAAAAGAGCGCTCTATCGAACTAGTTCGAATCACGAAAAACATTGTGACGAATACTTGTGTTTTTTCTGTGTCTCCAGAACCCAGACATATGAGACAGAATTATTCACTGAAGCAGCAAAAACAATAAGATAAAATATATTCCAAACTTAAATTAATAAGAAATATCAAATTACCTTTGCCGAAACCTACGCTAATTCGTCCTAATTAATCCGTCTCATCTTTCAGACTTGTACATAAATGATTACGTTGTCTGTAATTTCGCCACAAAAACGTTCTTTATTACAGTAAACATATTTCTTCAATTACGCACTTATCTCCTTTGTATACATATCGCGTTTCGCGCATGTTCTGAAAATTAGGTTTGAGGTTACTTACTTAACTTTGTTGTGAATAGGTTTTTATATACTGCTATATGAACGAAGGGCGCGTCGATAAAAGCTTTTGTACATACATACATACCTACATACATAACATCATGTCCATAATCTCCGAAGGGGTAGGCAGAGTCAAATGGGCAGCAGGCCCCTTTAACTAAAGTCAGCTAATAATAAAACTGGGCTGGGTTAGATGGATTATGAAAAAGTAATGACAAGTGGCTAACTCGTCGCCTACACAATCACATACCTAAAACCCGATATAATATTAGTCGCCTTTTACGACATGCTAGGTAAGAAACACAGTTGGTACATTCTAAAAAGATTTTGTACTATAAGTTAAGTAGGGTTTTATAATTAAGTATAGGTAAATTTGGGTTCAAATTCCGGGTCAGACCAAGATATTTGTGGCTGGTTATTTCAATGTTGAAAATACTCAGTAACAGCCCGGAGTCAGAAAATTGGCGGTTTAATCACCCCCGTGCCTCGAAAAGCACTTAAAGCCGTTGGTCCTGCGCCTGACCTCTCTCCAGTCATGTTGAATTGCCGTCTCACCGGACTAGTGAAGGAACAAAGAGTGCACACTGTGCTTGGGCAGACACTTGTGCACTATAATATCACCTGCGCAGGTGGCTAATCCTCGTTGAGATTGGCCGCCGTGACCGATGTCGGTTAGGTGGACGTTATTATAACGAAGCCAGGGCGCGTCACTAGTTTCTCCATGAAATAGATCGATATTACTTTGTTTAATCAAAGCAAAACGCTATCCTTTATAATCAATCTACTCCAAATTAATTGCAAATTAATTGACATTCCTCGAAAGAGTTCCAGTAAACCCATTTTGGTATCTTTTTTCTGTCTATAATAAAGACAAAGTGATTCGTCGGCTTATTGTGATGAAATCTAGAAAAGATGCGAGTATCGATTGTGATTTATCGATGAAACACTATCGATAATATTGTTCAATATTAAAAATCACCTGTGCAGTTGTTAATATCTCTGGTGTTGTAAATTTCCAAAAGCCAGAGTAACCGTTTACTCGGGCTAATCGTAAGCCTATTTACAACCTTCATACATACATACATACATAACATCACGCTAATATTACCTGAAGGGGTAGGCAGAGTTAAGTCAAAGAGGCACCAGGCCCCTTTAAACACATTCAGCCAAACAAAACTGGGCTGGGTTAGATGGAAAATTGTGAAAAAGTGGTCACAAGTGACTAGCCTGTCGCCCACACAATCACATACCCAAAACCCGATACACCATTAGTCGTCTTTTACGACTTTTAAGCGTTATATCCCAAGTTGTATCGTGGTCCGCTTAGACTATGATCCAGGATCTGATCTTCCATACCCCTAGATAGGGGAACCAAACAAATTAGTTCATGGTTACACATCCATACTTGTTTGAATGTATGGGTTTCATCACGATGTTTTCCCTTATCATCGAGCAAGCTAGTGGTATAAATAAATAAATATCCGACTACATCACACACATTGATCTGACTCCGAGGTAAGTAGCTTAAGCACTTGTGTTACGGATATCAGAAACAACAGTGGTATTACAAATATATACTAAAATTTTTGATATAAACACCCAGACACAGAACAAACACAAGTATTCATCACACGAATGTTTGTCCTGGGTGGGAATCGAACCCACAACTCATGGCGCATGTGGCAGGGTCACTACCGAATGCGCCATTGAGCCAGTCATATAAATAATTACATAGATAGGAAAAATCCGAGGCTCATGAATTATTTCTGTTCAGTTTTGAACCCGCGCCAGTCGCATATGTAACGCGTCTCCTTATTATTGAGCTACCACCGCTCCTTCTTATACTACTTACTTTCTTAGTGGTAGAAAACAGTACTTTTTTCAAAATCCCATAACAACAGTACGTGGTCATATTCGAACAGACGTCCCTAGTATGCGAAGCGCGTGCTTTACCCATTGGGCTGCCGTAAACTTAAGAGCTTGTAAAAGTTATTCGCGTCATATACCCAAAGTATTCTTACTGACAATGAAAATACCACGAAAACCTACGTATAACAATGGCGATGAAATATTTACACCAGTAAAGTCAACGTGTTAAAAAATATATAAAATATATTCTAGAATATTCCTCTCTCGTGGAAAATGCGAGTACATTTTTGACTTGTGGATCGTACAGGTTCTACATATTTATTTGTCTGGTCCTTACTTAAGAATATGCAAAGATCCGTCTTTCCACTTAAGCCTTCAAATAGAGACTTGACGCTACGTAAATATAGGTGCCTGTGGCTTTTAAGGTATATATATAAAAATATATCAGACTACATCACATACATTGATATGACTCCGAGCTAAGCAGCTTTAGCACTTGTGTTACGGGTATCAGAATCAACAGTGGTATTACAAATATACTTAAATATTCAATATTAAAACCCAGACACAGAACAAACACAAGTATTCATCACACGAATGTTTGTCCTGGGTGGGGATCGAATCACGGGCCGGGTCACTACCGAATGCGCCATCAAGCCAGGGTATCAATTGTTATAATGCAGTCTATAAAGCACTAGGTGGAATTAAAATACTGTGCACATTCTGATTTTTTCAAAAAAAAATATTTAGTAGTAATAGTAGTATATAATAGGTTTCATGTCAGTCTGGGATAAAAAAAATGGGCCAGTTGTATTCCTTGCATAGCATGTCATAAAAAGCGACTAATTTTATATCGGGTTGGGTATGTAATTGTGTAAGCGACGAGCTAGCCACTCGTCACTACTTTTTCACAATTTTCCATCTAACCCTGCCCAGTAATATTTTTGGCTGATTGTGGTTAGATGGACTTGCTCGTAAACTCCCTAAATGTATTCAATTCAACAACATCACATACATTGATCTGACTCCGAAGTAAGTAACTTAAGCACTTGTGTTACGGATATCAGAAACAACAGTGGTATTACAAATATATACTTAAACAAATATTGGATATTAACACCCAGACACAGAACAAATACAAGTATTCATCACACGAATTTTTGTCCTGGGTGGGGATCGAACCCACAACTCTTGACGAATGGGGCAGGGTCACTACCGAATGCGCCATCGAGCTTGCCATATATGATATGAAATGGATGATTTCTAAATATATGTACAAATATTCATAGAAATCATATACATTATCCTGTGAACTGAAGCAGATCCACATTTCCTGTTCACATCCTTTGAAAAGTACATCAGTACTTACTTGTGTTCTAGTCTTGTTGTACAAGTACTCACAGACAGACTGACCTTACACAATGGACTTAGTCTTTCGTTTCATTCACTCTCATTAGCCTTTTCACGAACTGTCCTGTTCTTAGTACTGTCAGCCTGAGGGCTCTTTGGAATGTGTGTTGTTCATCATTTTAGTTACAATGTTAAATGAATGGAAGCGTACTTTTCAAATTCTATCTTAGGAAATAAGTAAATTTGTATCTACACATATTTGTAGATATTGATAAAATATAACTTCGGACTCCCATATTGGTCTGGGACTTTAAAAAAATGTGCCAACTGTGTTCCTTGTCTAGCATGTAGTAACTATACTAACTAACAATAACGTCACTACTTTGTCCCAATTTTCCATCTAGCCCAGCCCCTAGTTTTATTTTTTGCTGATCGGTTGAAGGGGCTAGTTGCCCGTTTGAATCCGCGGGCAAATTTTGGGCATGATGTTATGTATGTATGTATATATAATTTTGTTTGATTGGCAAGAATCAATACATAGAATATCTATGTTTATCATACTAATTTTAATTGTAAAAATATGGTAATAGTCAACAAAAATTTCAAGTGTCTCCGTAATTATTACAAATTGTTCAATTGAAGGTAAAAAAAAATATGTAACGAAAACTCCAAATAATTCTTAATGAGGCACTCTCAATTAGGTATTATCGATACTTTCCTTGACCCACCCCTATAAGTCCCCTCGAAATATCCCTCGAGCACTCAAGATCGCAAACTCAAGAGGCTTTTTAATTAAAAATTAATCATTTCAAATTAATATTGAGTTCGTGAGGTTTTCCATGTGACGTGTCAAAGTGTGGTAACTAGCAATTAGCTTAGACCGAGCTGCTAACGATGTTGAAACGTCGCATGCTTAATGTTGGAGTGACCTAGCTCAAATATGGTGTTGATGGAAAATGAACCTAAATGTTTTAACACGTAATATTAATATCAATATGCAACAAATTTTGAGTTAGGTCATTTTACCATTAATCATGATATGTGAGGTGAGAATGATCGCAGTTATGACTTTTAGGCGATGCAGTTTGGGCACAATAAGAATTTATTTTAGTTGTATTTTTATTAGAATACAATTTTTTGATTTTTTTTTTCAATAATATTATCATCATCATCGTCATCATCATGATGTATGAAGATTTGTATTTTGTATGTTTGTTACAAACTACAAAATACAAATTAAACATACAAATAAATTTAAAAGCTTCTGGACCGATTTCAAAAATTATTTTACTACTAGCTGTGCCAGCGGTGTCACCCGCGTTTATGGTTAATATTATAAAGACTATTTCCGTCATACATGATTTCTATGTAATTTTAACCATTAAGGCTGCACACGCGACGGAAGCTTAAAAAATGGAGTAACTTCTCCCTTTTTCCCAACATTTCCTTCACTACTCTGCTCTTATTGATTATAGCGTGATGAAAAGTACACTATAACCTGCCCAGGAGTATGAAGAATAATTGTACCAAGTTTCGTTAAAATCCGTCGAGTAGTTTTTGTTTCTATAAGGAACATACAGACAGACAGACAGACAGACAGACAGACAGACAAAAATTTTACTGATTGCATTTTTGGCATCAGTATCGATCACTAATCACCCCTTGATAGTTATTTTGAAAATATATTTCATGTACAGAATTGACCTCTCTACAGATTTATTATAAGTATAGAATAGAATGCTTACTATTAGAATGCTACTTTATTTTGGAATAACATGGGCTATATTTATACCATATAGTCCCATGTTGGTCTTGGACTTAAAAAGAATATGCCAACTGTGTTTCCTGCCTCACATATCGTAAAATGCGACTAATGGAATATTAGGTTTTGGTTTTGTGATTGTATAGGCTACGAAAGTAGTATGAAATTACAGAAAAAAACTTTAATTCATTAAACACGCGAAATTTTTCTATAGATTTTGTGTTCCAAAACCACTGGGATATCATAGCGTTCTCAAACAATTTAATGACATAAAAAGACTAATTAAAATATGTGTTGATGTGTGATTTTGTGTAGTCTCTATTGTATACCTACATCTATTGAAACTTGGACGACATAAAACAATTAATATAACACCGAAAACTTATTAAAAGGTAGTACTAATATAACTTGACTCTTATGAAACATTGTGAAGTAATATATACCTCCCACAGACGCAAATAAACTCTAATAAATTCCGTAAAGAGCAAGATGTAAGGCAATTGTCGCGAACATGCTTATATGCACTGTCTTACTTCGCCCTAGAGTTTATTTTTCTCTAACTGTTCAACGATATATCTATCTCGCTCGCTCTTTAGAAGAGCTAACCATTTAAAATGTATCTCGGTGAAAAGCACAGACTTTTCTTACACTGATTACTGTCAATCCAATCGATGTTACACGCGCCAATATTTATCAGAGAAATTGCGTTTAAAATGAAAAGCTGCCTAGAAAAGCCGTATTAATCTTGATTAAAGAGAAAATTCTCGCCTTAGCTCCCCTATCACCAAGACGCCAGTGCAATTTATATTTTTTTCCAATACCCTTGGGCTATAAATTACCTCGTCCATCGCACGCGATATCATTTATTAAGCACAATAGAATAGCCCTGATACAGACTCCCTTGAGTGGCAACCCTATCGGACGGGGCTGTATTTAAGTATAATAGAAAAATAAGACGTTGTTTTTCGAATCTCAAAGGGCTATCAGACAAAAGAGGGGCTTTACCTTTGAGTATAGTTATATTTGTATTCAGGAAGTTTTGTGGGTTTTACTCGAGCGGTGTTTGATTGAAAGGTCAAGTAACTCTGCGGACATCAAAACCCGGATGGGTGATCAATCACAATATAGCACATAGTCACAAGTTAAGCACTAATGGAGTTAAGCTGATCTAATTTATCTGGTTCCCTAACCTATAAACAAATCGTCTTGTCTGTAATCCCCGAAGGGATAGGCAGAGTCAAACTGGTACATAGCACCGTTATCCACATCATCATCAACCTCTTGCCCTCCTCCCAGGTCATCTGGGGTCGGCGCAGCATGTCTTCCCCTTCCACACGTCCCGATCAGCCGTCATCAAACTATCCACTGCCATTTCTCTCATATCATGTTTCACACAATACATCCATCTCTTATTTGGCCTTCCTTTTCCTCTTCATCCACTAACCTTTGCACTGCTAACCACATTCAACCAAAAAATAAAACTGAGCTGGGTAAGATTGAAAATTGTGAAAGTAAATCCAAATAATTTTCACAGTTTTCCATCTAACCCAGCCCAGTTTTGTTTATGGCTGAATGTGTTTAAAGGGGCCTGGTGCCTCTTTGACTTAACTCTGCCTACCCCTTCAGGTAATATTAGCGTGATGTTATGTATGTATGTATGTATGAAGGTTGTAAATAGGCTTACGATTAGCCCGAGTAAACGGTTACTCTGGCTTTTGGAAATTTACAACACCAGAGATATTTACATCTGCATAGGTGATTTTTAATATTGAACAATATTATCGATAGTGTTTGACTCTGCCTACCCCTTCGAGGATTATGGGCGTGATTCTATGTATGTATGTAAATCCAAAGAACCATCAAATGACTCTTATACTTTACCATCGCAACATCGTTTAACTATTTTTCATTTGAATTCAAAACTATTGTTGAAACATATCTCCCGTACCTACACAAAACAACACAAACCAGTCATGAAATAGACGCACTGTAGCGAGAAACAAAATGAAATACCTTCAGGACCGAAGGAATGGACGTGTTTCGGAATGGTCTAAGATACTTACATTATTTCACTGTCTGTCGCCATCCCGACCCCATTACGCGAATCGTACTCCTAGATCGTTTTCTAACTCAGTGTAAGATAGCAATGTATTTAAATGTGTGTGTTATTGGAAATATATTTAGCAGAGGTATGGAAAAGAATGGAACCTAAATCAGGTGTACCTAAAATAATTACAATTGAAACAAATTATATGATCTTATGCAGCATAATGTATGCACTAGCATATTGACACATAAGTTAGAAGTAAGTAAAAATCTAACCGACGCATACTGAAATTACATTGTCGAATTTCGGTAGCAGATTTTTAATTCAATTGATTTTTATTCACATTCCAATTTATTCAGCTGATTTAGACATCTTCAGGGATCCCGTTTTAGAAGTATGGCTGGTAAGTTTAAAACTCTGTCCTCTAAGGAGTAATATGCTGGTTCTGTTTTGCATGATAGTAATTCATAAATTTTCCTACAGACAAAGAAAGATTTTTAAATAATTTCTCCAATACGAACACCAACTGGCCATGACTCAGACCTTTAAACCAAATGAAACCGCTCACTCTAAACGCCTTCACTCCACGCGTGCTGTCTCGAGTCCTGCTCCAATCGCATTTCTACTTCATTTTCCGAATCAGTGACGTCACTTGGTAACGTTTTGAATGTACGTGTGTCGCGGGAGCTTCCTTCCTGTATCATGTATCAGTTGGGAAAATATCGAGATATGGAGTGGAAAATAATTGTATTCTTAACCTTGAAACAAGAAATGTTTTAGGGTACAATATCTGCATGACTCTTGTGGTTTATTATAGAATAGGGAGTCCTGGGTTAAAATAGTGATTATATTTATTGTGTTAGTCAGATTATACGAAAATGTCCAACTCTTATTTTTGGTTTCATCAAATACCATTATCAACAAAAATGTATAAAGTAACGTAAGACGAAATTTTACACATTATACGAGTATCTTGTTGGATAGTTGGATAAGGAGCGGTGGTAGCTCAATGGTAAGGACACGTGCCTCTTAACCGAGGAGTGCCGGTTCAAACCCGGGCATGTACCTCTAGATTTTTCAAATTTATGTTTATATACATATTTATACCACGAGCTCGACGGTGAGGAAAAACATCGTGATAAAACCTGTAAATTCAAACAACTTTAAAGTAACCATGATTCAAAAATTGTCTGGTTCCCCTATCTTAGTGTTACGAAGGTCAGATCGGCAGTTGCTTCAATGTAATTACCAGACTCGCTAAATCCTGGATCATGGTCTAAGCGGACCCCGTCTAAGCACGGGACATAATGCTAGGAAGATGATAATACAAGTATCTTGTGGGATAAAAGAAAAGACATAGTACATAAAATGTTTTTTGAGATTAACGGACGAACTAAACATATTTTTTTCAAGAACCCTATTGACGAGTGGTCTGAGGTTAGATTACACAATATTCAATATTGGAAAATGAAATATGTAGGCAGTCTATTTCTTCGCTCAGTAAATAGATTTCTCATTGATAATTTTCTATTTCTGATATAAAACCATCTTTTGTATATCGCTTGTCTTTCAGTCAGACAAAACTGTTTAAAAAAGATTGTTTATAGATAAGTTTATTGTGCTATCGATATCTGTTTTATACCGAATGCGATTAATTCATAACAATAAGTTTATTCAGAATAAGGCATCTTGCGAATGCTGAAGTTACGAATTTAGGTTCATGTATTTACATTTTAATGCCATTATACTGTTAAATATTTCATTTCAACGTTTGAACGACTTCATATTTTATATAATAAGTATGAATTAAGTAGGTTTGCGCTAAATCGTACATGGAAGGATATGATGTGGAACAGGACTCGAACCGACGTCTTTCGGTTGTTGGCCACTAAAAAAAATCCAACGCCCTCCTTTAATAATATACCAATTTCATATGTCTATACATATATTATTATATATTAATAATTACAAATAAAATTTGTTAATCTCCCTGTCATCAGACAATTACTGGTCGTGGCTAAAGGATAAACGTCCCAAACGGCTAGTTACGATGTTTTTTCCTAAAAATAGAAGCAAGTATTTTATGATGTTAAATTTCTAATTAGGTATTAAACCGCGACCGTTCCCTGAACTGTCATAATGCGCGCCATTTGCCTTTGGCCCGCTACCACCCCATCGAAAATCTCCAGTGCCCACTAGCGGGCGGTATCCCCCTCTTTGGGAACCTATGCACTAGACTAAGTGGCCTATCACTTTAAATGTATTTATCAGTATATTCATATATTGCAACATAATAAAAACTATAAACAAATACCTTATAAGGCCCGAGTGGTTCCCCAGCCAGTGGTCCGCAAGACTTATCAATTAGTCCGCGGAAGACCTAAACTGTTATTAGTTTTAAATGAAAAATAAAAAGGTTGTTTTAGAATTAACACAGTTAATTTGCGACCTAGTGGCCCCTGATTACAATAATGAAATCAAAGTAGTCCACATTCACTAAAAGGTTGACGACCCCGGCTCTACAGAAATAAAAATATATTACCACAGCAGCAATAAATATGTTGTTATTCCGCAAATACTACAAAAGAATTACGTAAAATGTCGTTGCTTTGTGTTTATTTTTGTATCGAGCTTTCATTTAAATGATACTCATAATCTCGTTTTGCTAGGAAAATTCCTGGTCCGGGAGCTTGCACCAATTTTTGGGTAGGTGTTTGAGGCAAGCTGAAAACTTGTCCCATGCTTTAACCGTTATTACCCCAACATGGAACTGCAGACCTAGCTAGTGAGTAGCGGGGCTTTGTATTTTTTTTATTTTTAAATAATAACATTTTTTTTCCCAAAAATATGTTTGATGCTATATGTAATTTTAAGTATATGTTGTAGTTAAATGTTTAAAGAATTTAAAAAATATAAACCAGATGATTAAGTCGGGGTTTTAACATTGCCAGACACATTCTAATATATTTTGAAAAATAATATAAAAAATGTATTTGAGGCAACTAGAAATGTTAATAGGGTATTATTTTTATAAAAAAAATAGGATTCTAAAAAAGACAGATAATTTCGATGGGACATTTTACCTGCCTGATGATCTAACCATCTATCTATCTTGATTCAGCCCCACTACTCACTAGCCAGGTCTGCAATTCCTTGTTGGGGTATAATAGGAGAGGCTTGGGACAAGTTTTCAGCTTGCCTCAAATACCTACCCAAAAATTGGTGTGAGCTCTCCTACTATCCGTCTTATGATATCAAAGTGTCTGACGTCTAAGTAAGATTTGAGTACGACGCGTTGTCGGTAAGAAATGGTTATTATTTTAAAGGATTTAGTTAGTTGCTGTTTTAATAACTAGTTTACGGCTACGTCTTGGATTGAGCGAATTTTAAATTAAATTAAATTACATTTCATACCTGGTGAATCTTACTAATTATAAACGCGAAAGTTTGTATGGAAGGATGGATGTGTGGATGTTTGTTACTCTTTCATGCAAAAAGTACTAGATGGATTTTAATGAAACTTTGCAATAGTATAGCTTATGCATTTGAATAACATATACGCCATGTTACATCGATGTGCTACGCAAGAAACGCCGCGGGCAGATGCTAGCTGTTATGCTATAAAGAAGTAGTTATGTCATCCTTTGTGTTAATCCATTTGGGTGTTAATATCCAATATTTAAGTATATAATTGTAATACCACTGTTGATTCTAATATCCGTAACGCAAGTGCTAAAGCTACTTACCTCGGAGTCAGATCAATGTATGTGATGTAGTTGGCCATTTAATTTTTTGTCCGAATATGGTTGAGAGGTCTGGCTGCCCTGCCTTCCCCTTGGGAGATTATAGGCGTGTGTTATTTATGTATGTAAATAAAGTTGATGTTTGTCTCGCTTAACTTATGATTTAGGTTTCGTCCATACTTAGATTATATAAAAATCTAGATGTGGTTTCCAAGATTCAAACCAGCACTTCATGCATATAAGGTACTATCTTTACCCACTAATCTTTACTCGCTCATCCTAATTGAAAAACCTTTTAGAAGCAACCCCTGTCAAAACTAAAATTAACTGCTAGGAAGTTAAGAATTATTCTGATACTACGTTAGTTAGAGAACATTAGGTTATTAGAGGGGATTAGCTAATGGTTTTGTAACTTTGTTAGGTACAATTAAGATGTGGTCTTGAATAGATCATTTTTATTAACAAGTTTATAGCGATTAAAGACTCAGATGGCGAGGAGTGCGGGTTCAAACCCGGGCATGTACCTCTAGATTTTTCAAATCTATGTTCGTATTTATACCACTAGCTCGACGATGAGGGAAAACATCGTGATGAAACCTGCAAATTCGAACAACTTTGGATTTGTAACTATGATCCAAAAAAATTGTCTGGTTCCCCTATCTTAGGGTTACAAAGGTCAGATCGGCAGTCGCTTCAATGTAATTACCAGACTCGCTATATCCTGGATCATGGTCTAAGCGGACCCCGTCTAAACACGGGACATAACGATAGGAAGATGATGAAAGACTCAAATGGCGGATTCAGTAGTGACCCTGCCCTATTCGCTAAGAATTGTGGATTCAGTACCCACCCTGGACAAACACTTGTGGGGTGAATATGTTTGTTCTATGTCATAAATATCACCACGCCCGCAATCCCCGAGGAGGTAGACAGAGACAACGGACAAAGAGATTGTTAAACCACATTTTGACAAAAACCAAAAAAATCAAAACTGGTGACAAGTGGCTATCTTGCTATCTTGCCGCCTACACAATCACATACCTAAGCCCGATATACCATTTGATTAGTCGCCTTTTACGACTTGCTGGACAAGAAACACAGTTGTTACATTATTTTCGAAGCCTAGACCAACATGAGACAACATTATTTTGTCTCTGTGTGTTAATGGGTGTTAATATCTAATGTTTAAGGATTAACACCCAGACACGTATGTTTACCTTCATAATGAAGTGTTCACCTGCAGTGTTGCTACCTAGTAAGTGTAGATTATTAATTACAAAATTATATGTTCTGGCATTTAAAAGAGTAACTATCGAGTTTCTTGTCGGTTTCTTGTAGATAGAGTCTACCTTCCGAACTAGTGGTAATGTTTTCGTTTCTGTACATATTGACTATTAAGAAGTGCTTTTTTGAAGTCTATATTATAAATAAAGAGATTTAATTGATTATAATATCCGTAACACAAGTGCTTAAGTTATCTCGGAGTCTGATCAATGAATGTGATGTTGTCTGTTGTTTAAAAAAATCGGTCTTTTTTTAACCGACTTCAAAAAAAAGGAGGAGGTTCTCAATTCGACTGAATTTTTTTTGTTATGCTTACTACTTATATTTTATCCATAGCTTATTTTGATTTGACTGGCCCGATGGTCGAGTGTTCAGATACCTTGGCCACAAACCGAGGGTCGTGGGTTCGAATCCCGCTAGGGGCAAATGTTTCGTGTGAACATGGGCATTTGTACTCGAGTCATGGATGTTTATAAACGTATTTAAGTCCAACATATTATTTATAATTATAATTTGTAACAAATTTCGACGCGGATGTCACCGGGTACAAAAGTTAATAGTTTTATATACGCTAGACCAGAGGATCTGGGAAATATGACCTAGGCTTTAGAAATAAAAGGCATCTTTATAGCTTTGCGGCTTCGTATTGTAGTAATTCTAAATTGAACTGCAGAAATGTAATTATAACACGTTATATTTTGATGTGCAAGGTATTGCGACAAACTTAAAATTCGATCGATATGGCTCCGATCTATCTATATATCCGGTCTATTCGTTCACCTAGTATCCATGGCACAAGCATAAGCTTAGTTTGGGACTAGGGAATTGGTGTGTCAGTCTGGAGAATTTATATTTATTTATTTATATAGCAAATAAACCGGGATTAAACGCAATCCCTTATACCCAAGCGTTATGGATCACGTGAGTTCCACGACCTTCGATAAATGAAAGGTAGATAAATCATAATCCAGCGGGGCTGATGATGGATGGCATTTGCGAAGGTCTCATTTGCAAGTGATAAATGGCCACTCAGGCTGCCACCATAGTAATTAGCCCTGATGAAGCATAATACCTTCTATATTGAGACTTTTTATAATCGCCTGTTGAGATTCGGGCTTATTTAACGCGTTAAATTTGTGATTAACGAAAGAGGTTTGATGTTTAAATGATGTAGATCTAATGAGATTCTAGCGACAAAAGCTTTGACAAGACTTTATTGAAATTTGTTTTTTATTGCTAAAATGTCGTTATGTGTCCAGTCATAAATTGTTTTACTAAGATGTCTAGTTAAGATACTCTTAATTGCATTCGAACTTAATATTGTGAATGCGAAAATTCGAATTTTTGTTACGTTTTTATCAACCGACTTCAAAAAACTAAGGAGGTTCTCAATTCGACCGTATATTAAAAACCTGATAAACTATTAGTCGCCTTTTACGACATGCTAGGCAAGAAATACAGTTGGCACATTAATTTTAAGTCCCAGACCAACATGGAACACTTAAAACTAAATACCTATCAGTTCAAGAATAAACGCAGAAACGAAATATACTTTGCTCTTCAGCGCTCCCCGACATTCATGAAAGTAAGATCTTGTTATAAATTGTTAATTCTGCTATTCTTCACTGTCCGACAGAGTGATGGCTCAACTTATCAAATTTGTTTAAAAACTGACCAGACTTTGTGCCTTATTCGAGTTTTATGTAAGTATCCGATATTTTCCTTAATACACGCAATGCGGTATAGTCATACTATTTTATAGGAGAGAAAGAAAATTAATCCTCAATACAAGTATTTATTATTTCCTGAGGCGTTTCTAAACATGTAATTAGGTGAAGTGAACCTCACTCTTTTGTTATTTATTGCTCATACTATTAGAGGCATAGGCGGTAGCTCAATAGTAAGGACACGCGCCTGTTAACTGAGGAGTGCGGGTTCAAAGCCGGGCACGTAGACGATTTTTTACATTGCTTGGTACAATACCAATACCAATCTGATTATGTATATTTAATCGTGATTATCCGTACCTTCAACGGACATTAATGGACCTAAGGAAAGTTGTAAAATTAATACTTTGACGCTGAAAAGAGTAACTACCGAGTTTCTTGCCGGTTTCTTCTTCGTAGAATCAACATTCCGAACCGGTGGTAGATTCATGTAGCCTTAAGGATCGCCTCTGTAATTTTGACAATTTATAAGTACTTTCTTGAAGCCTATAAATAATATAATTAAAGATATTTTGAATTTGAATTTGAATTTATACTATTAGGTCTGAGGGAAAACATTATGATGAAACATACTAACAACTATGGATGTGTAATCATGATCCAAATTCTCTGGTTTCCCTATCTAAGGATTACAAAGGCAATATCGGTTTAATGTAATATTGTATATCTAAGTATGTTTGACTGGCCCATTGGTCGAGTGGTCAGAGACCCTGGCCACGAAACCAAGGGTCACGTTCGAATCCCGCTAGAGGAAAATGTTTCATGTGAACATGGACATTTGTACTCGAGTCATGGATGTTTATAAACGTATTTAAGTATGTCTATCCGTTCGCCTAGTATCCATAGTACAAGCATAAGCTTAGTTTGGAACTAGGGAATTGGTGTGTCAGTCTGAAGAATTTTGTTATTATTTCAGTATTTAAAAAATGCAATTTAACTGACAACTTCCGCATAAAAAATACATACATGTAAAATTTCAAAATAATGTCTCAGATATATATATAATATAATAAAGAAATGAAAAGATAAATCTATAGATACTTAGGCTTATTTTTTGCATATACCATAACATACAACTCAAAGACAACGCAAGCCTTAACTTTCCTTATTTCACTTCGGCATTTAAAATTCCACGTCAAGACCGCCATCTTCATTGTCTCAGTAACTGTTATTAACAAAGTTAGCGAACTAATAAGTGCACTTAGTTGGGCCGCTAAGTGAGTTAGTGAGTGCGCGGGAGTGCGCGTCTTATCGAACATGTGCCGGGACTTTGAACTCGGGACTTCAACAAGTATAGTTAATTGAGGTATTTTCACTCCAACATTTAACGTGTAATTAATCAAATTCAATTTAGTCTCATGACGTACTTTAAACTATGGATATTAACTAATATATTAACATTATAGTATCAGTAGAAATATCTCAAGATATATTTATTTTTAACCAATTTACAGGATTTTGGGAATAAGCAAAATTATAATACTTTCCATACAAAAGTTGATCAACTGATTGGCAATTTTGTATGAAATTTAAAAATGGTTTTAATTTTCTAACATCTTTTAAAATGGTGGTCTTTTAAATTGGTCTTAGCAGACCCTGTCAAAGCACTGGGACATCGCTAGGAAGATGAGATGATTATAAAAACGAATACCAAACTCTGTTAACCAGGCCTTTCCCTCGAAATCGAATCACCAGAGAATCGCGACTGAACCCAACCGATGGGAAAGAAATCCTTCAGGAGAAATTGCACGAAATGTAATTGTTCACCGGGTCGAACTATCCCGGATATTCGGACACTGGAATGAATTTATAATACGGTCGAGGCTTACCGGCTTATGGGACGGAATAATGCGATCAAATTGGGATGTTATTTAAACTTACTAGTTGGTACTTATGAGATGTAGATTTATTTATGTGCGTTTAGTTGCAGAGATTAAACTTAAAAACTACTATACCGATTTCAATATTTTATCACTTTTACTAAACTGTGGTTCAGTAGTAACATACGCTACTTATTTTTTAAATATTTTATTCGTTAATTATGCCAACTGTGGTTCTTGCCTAGCATGTCGTAAAAGGCGACTAATGGTGTATCGGGTTTTGGGTGTGTGATTGTGTAGGCGACAGGTTAGCCGCTTGACACTGCTTTTTCACAATTTTCCATTGGCTGAATGTGGTTAAAGAGGCATGCTGCCCCTTGGATTCTGCCTAACCCTTCGGGGATTATGGGCGTGATGTTATGTATGTATGTATGTATTGGACATTACACCCAGACACAGAACAAACACAAGTATTGATCACACGAATGTTTGTCCTGAGTGGAGATCGAACCCACAACTCTTGGCGCATGGGGCAGGGTCACTATCGATGCACCATCGAGTCAGTCAGCCAAAAGTAATGTGATAAGTGATTCAATTCCAACACTAGGTTCAGGTAGCGTCATGTATAAAGAACGCTCGCTTATAGGCGATTACTTTCTTCCGGCATTCTTTTTACATGACGCAACCTATATGGTATTCTATGGAAAATCATTGTAATGGCAAACCAAATTGATGGAATTTCTAATGCAACATCCCAATTTTTGTCTCAATGTGGTTAAAGGGGCCTTTCACTTTGCCTACCCCTTCGGGGATTATGGACGTGATGTTACCTTTGTTTCACGTTTTCTATAATATACACATATATATACCTATCAGTAGGTAGCCATTCCCCGTCCATCATTCATTCAGTAATTGACTTCAGCATGAAAGCCTAAGAAAAAACCAAGACTACCCACAATCAAGTCTTAATTCAACTCGATCGAACAACCCCCATTCATCTTACAAACGAAAACCAACCCTAATTGCATACAAATTCAGTCTAATTTTACAAAGCACGTCGCAATTAAGGCGCAGCGCTCACTGACATCGCCCGATCCCATTCATCCCACTCGGTCTTTGTCACGTGACCGTTGAATCGTTCATTCGTTCTTTTGACGCGGGCGGGAAATCACTTTGATATTGTCGGAAGCGCGGTCGGATCGTCATAAACCGGTGCATATCGATTTTTAAAGCCGAATGATGAGGATCAGAAGAAACGTATCTGATTGTGACGTAAGGCTTTATATGGCATAACTGTTGCCCGCGACTTCGCCCGCATGAAATTTAATTATAAATAAATTCGCCAGACTGACTTGATTTGAATAATTCTTTCACCAATGGAAAGCTATCTATCAGCGAGTAACATAGGCTTTATATTATCCCCGTATTCCTACAGGAACGGGAACTACGCGAGTGAAACCGTGGGGCGCTGCTAGTTTTAAATAAAGTTATTCCTTTTATTGGCATCAATGTAAATTGATGCCAATAAAAGTTGCATCAAAATCGGTTTAGACACCGATCAGACCATAAAAAAATTGCTTTGAGAAACTAACTATAACGGCATATACCTACTGCGTGACCTACTGGATTTTTTTCGCCATGATCGAAGTCATAGATTTATTGCTTAGTCAAAAAATTCTAAATCTATGATCGAAGTGGACGATGCTTCTAGATTTAGCTATCTCATATCAAACCATAATCTTCGCAATTCCCAAAAAGGTAGGCAAAATCCAAAAAACAAGGCTCAAGCTCTTAAGAATTAGAAATTTTAATTCTAGATAAAGCGCGTCTGATAATTAAATTTAGGCATCTGTGGAATTACTTACTGAAGCAAAGAGTATATTAAAACAAAAATATCATAATTTTGGTAATTGAAACGTGAAAGAGTTACAGACAAACTTGCGTATTCGTAACATTAGCCAGGTTAAGAAGGCTTTTAACCTCGAGAAGACTTGAAATCTAAATTTAATATTGATATCAAATTATTTAAACGTTTCAGACCGCTTAACTGATGGGGCGTTGGTATTTCAATAAACCTTAATACCTTCTTTACTGTACAAGATAACTTCGCTCGAGACACATAAGTACTTAGGAGCTAAATTAATTAAATATCAAAGATGGATTTTAATTTAATTATACGCTGATTAAAAGTCTAAGAAGTAAAATTATATTTATAATATGTTCATATTTTATCCGATTGAAAGGAATAAATATGATTTTTAGCAGTCTATGTGATATGTGTTATAAAATTTTTTCCATAAGTAAATACATATTCTGAAGGCAGTCGTTGTAACTAACGGTCCCGGTAAATTATTTTTACAGGATAGGCTATTTTACTTATAAAAATTTTAAAGCTCATTATTGTGATTACAAAAATTTCGGCTTTCGTATTTTTTCTTTTGTACAGCAAACCAAAAATAATAAAAATACCGCACAGCGCGTTTAAGTACTGTTGACGTCACTAGGTCTGTAAAATGTTATCACCCAGGTGACGTAAAGTGCCCCATTTCAGACATTTGTAGCGGCTCGCTGTATATTTGTCATTTTTCGAGTATTAGTTAAAGCAAAAAAACTATAACATTTTTTTGAGTAAACTAGCCTATTGTTTTAACAAATCAGTTTCCATTCTTAAATAGTATAAAAAAGTCACTGTACTTTCTTTCTTCTAATTTCTAATCTTTTCAATACGAAAATGATGGTAATGCGGTTTTCACGAATCGATAGAAAGATTCAAGTGGAATCTCTAAGAGGAATATATTTTCCTCACCATGTAAGTCCAGATCCGGTCACTAGTTTTATAATAATATATACGAAACGAAACAATCGCAACAATATTTAAAAAAAAAAGAATTTAGTAAATCACCCAAGTTACCTTAATTGTATCCATAGAGTTAGGTATTTAAATGCAAAAATTTTAAAAATTAACATATTTTCCTATCTTAAATATTAGTTGGGGTCAAAGTCAATTAGGAAGATCCTCCTAAATGCCTATCAATCACTATTGACTCAGGTCAAAGTTTTTGAAATGGCGATAATTATGATTGGCAGTCACTTTTATCGGGTTAATTTTACAACTAAACTAGGTCATCGATTACCTAATTTCGACGACAGACTATTTAAGAACGATTGGAAAATCTAATAGTAATCATACTAATTATAAACAGGAACAGAGAGCGGTGGTAGCTTAATGGTAGAGACACGCGCCTCTTAACCGAGGAGTGCGGGTTCAAACGGACACGTACCTCTAGATTTTTCAAATCTATGTACGTAATTATACCACTAGCTCGACGATGAAGGAAAACATCGTGATGAAACCTGCAAATTCAAACAACATTGGATTTGTAACCATGATCCAAAAATTGTCTGGTTCCCCTATCTTTGGGTTGCGAAGGTCAGATCGGCAGTCGCTTCAATGTAATTACTAGACTCGCTAAATCCTGGATCATAGTCTAAGCAGACCCCGTCGAAGCATGGGACATTACGCTAGGAAGATGATGACTAATTATATAACTAAAACTAAAAAAAGAAAACATTTTCATTTTTTTTTGTTTAATTATAAACAGGAAAGATTCGATTGTTGGTTTGTTTGTGTCAAATAAGCTTCGACACTACTACCTTTGAGAAATTCTTCCACCGATGGTAAGCTACTTTATCAGCGAGTAACATAGGCCTTATTTTATCCCCGTATACCCGCAGGAACGGCAATTACGCGGGTAAAACCGCGGGGCGCTGTTATCTAGGATAATTAAATAATGTTTAAAAATGTATATTAAAGTACTACAAGTTCGTTCATGGTCTTGTCATTGAAATATATCATATATCAGGTTTCAACGACGAAGGATTAAGGTTTCAAATATAACAAAAAAATAACATTTAAATAAATAAATGTAAACATAGCCGTAAACACATGAAACGCTTCTAGTTTTTCATCTATCCTTAATATTATATCGCAGGAACTACTGGTCCGATTTGAAAAATATATCAGTGTTAGATAACCCATTTTTCCAGAAAGGCTAGGCTATATAACATCAACCATAAACGCAGATGAAACCGCGAACACAGCTAGTCTATAACAGCGGTTTAATAAATCCATTTAAACTATTAAACCGCAAGTTCAAATGTGTTAACAATAAAAACCATTGAAACTATTTCCACTTCACATTCTTCAGCAGCTAACTGAAATATGAAAAAAAAAACATTATATTGAAATACGCGAAATAACCGGACTGAATTCTCACAGCGAAGCATTTTTTTCTGTCAGATGTCGGAATCTGCTCCGATAAAAGACTACAGCGTTCTGCTTTTACAAGAGTATATATAAAACTGAATATGATGTATTATGACGGACTTTCCATGACCAGATTGGTAATGTGTTGGCAAAGGGTCAGGTAAACAGCACCCTTAACCGACGAGCGTGTGTGAAGAGACTTATGAATGTGGAAGAAGCGAAAGGTGTATGTCAGGATCGTAGCAAATGGAAGTACGTGATCTCTGCCTACCCCCATGGGAAAAAGGCGTGACATTATGTATGTATGTATGTATGATGTATTATATATAGTTATGTGTATTAAATAATGTTGGCAACGTGTGGTAGTTTAATAGTTAGGAACCACGCCCTTCAATAAGGGTCGTTTAAACCCAAACACGTAAATTTTGATTTTTTTCCATCTAGGTAAGTGTTATAACTGATGTGGGGAGTCGAAGGAAAAAACCGGTACATCTAAGCTCGTATACTCGACTGACGCAGCAGCCGTTCGGGATCCATCATCAACTACCTCCAATATAGGTTAACTAAAAATTGTAGGCACCATTAACCTACCCTACATTACAAACATAACTATAATACTAAGATTTATCGACGTGTGAAATGGCTGAGTACAACAAATAAGAAAATTTTCAAGAAGAAACGTTATTTCCATTTACTAAATACAGACAGAAAAAACACAAGTTAGTGAAACTTTATCCTGGATGGGGATCAAATCTACAACTTTTGGCGCATACAAGAGGGTTACTACCGAATGTGTACCAACGAGACAGTCAGATACATACATACATAACATCACGCCCATAATCCCCGAAGGGGTAGGCAGAGTCATAAAGAAACAATAAAAAACATATCTCACTTTAAACTCATATATATACCTTATCCGTGATGCGTGTCGTCTCGGGTAAAAAGACTTGCTACAGAGTCGCAATAAAATGACAAAAATCGCCAAACCTGGAATGACTGTCAGAGCAACCATGATCAATAAAACATTAACTGGAACAAAATGATTCAATACACTTTATTTGTAAAAAAATATAACCTCGCATTAGTAAATTACTGACATTATATATAATAACATTTGTTCTACGACTTTTCTTAAATGGACAAAAAAAAAATTATTTTTGTACAAATTACATCAGCTGTTTGGTTATCTATACTTATAATAAATCTGTAGAGAGGTCAATTCTGTACATGAAATATATTTTCAAAATAACTATCAGGGGGTGATTAGTGATCGATACTGATGCCAAAAATGCAATCAGTAAAATTTTTGTCGGTCTGTTACTCAACGGATTTTAACGAAACTTGGTACAATTATACTTCATACTCCTGGGCAGGTTATAGTATACTTTTCATCACGCTACAATCAATAGGAGCAGAGTAGTGAAGGGAAACGTTGGGAAAACGGTAGAAGTTACTCCATTTTTTAAGCTTCCGTCGCGTGTGCAGCCTTAATGGTTAAAGTTACATAGAAATCACGTATGACGGTAATAGTCTTTATAATATTAACCATAAACGCGGGTGACACCGCTGGCACAGCTAGTTTAGTATAAAAAGCAGTTTTTTTGTCGATTAAGAAAAATTCGTATAACAAACATTGTTGTTCATAATTTCAGTAATCAACTCCTGCGAGGTTGTTGACGTTGTACAAATGACCCTGTTTATCTATAACACATAATTTAACCATTACTCTTATACATAACTACATCATTCCTTTTTCCGTCATACAGAGATTTCATTTCTCCACCATCAATAATCATTTCATGTTCGTGGCTAAGGGCGTTAAGGGCACTACTGACCCGACTCTTTTGTTATTTTTTCCAATTTAGTTTATCTAGGTCTCCCTTCCAACGGTTCCATTGAAACCGGCATACCTAATTTAGTTCTTTTGTTGAACTTTTGTAGCTGACCAAACCTTCTTGGATAACTACCTATCTTAACAGTACCCGGTTGAACTTTGACATAATTTTTATAAACAGTCAAAGCGCAATGTTTTTGTAAATTATTTTCGTTATATTCGCTACAACATCTCGGCATGGGAGCATGGCGTCCCAGATTGGTCTTAGACGCAGGCAAAGAAAAGGTTTTCTTGATGGGGTGACGAGGCAAGTGAGCTGGAACCGATAACTTTACTTGCGCCAGGAGTTCGCTACTTTTTTTATTGCAATTTAGTAGTCTGTGCAAAAACACTAAGTCCTGACGGTTTCGCCGGTCGCGCAACGTGTTCATCTTAAAAAATGTCAATCTTTGATCATACGGAGCCCGATGTGAGATACCTGGGGACACAAAGGCAAGGTGCCTTGTAAACGCACGCTGAATGCTTTCCAGGCGCTGAGAGTGGACGGTATAAACTGGATTCCAGGCCACGCAGGCTTACTCCAGGTGACTTCTGACCAGTGCATTATATACAATTTTACGGGTGTAGTTGAACTTAAACTAACTAATTAATGATGTCTTTGAAATATTTGTGTACCACTGTGTCTACAATATTTCTAATTTATATTTATAATTTTTGTCGTCAAATGTGATCTCTTTCTGTTGTCTTCTGCTTTCTTTTTTTTCGTTAAGTGTATAAAGGTATTTTTTGCTTTATTAGTCCCATGTTGGTCTGGGACTTAAAGAGAATACGGCAAGTCTGTTACTTGCCTAGCATGTCGTTGAAGGCACCTAATGGTATATCAGGTTTTGGGTATGTGATTGTGTAGGCGACGAGCTAGCCACTTGTCACTACTTTTTCACAATTTTCTTTCTAACTCAGCCCAGTTTTATGTCTATAACCTGAATGTGGTCAAAGGGCTTGCTGCCCCTTTGAATCGCCTACCCCTTCGGGGATTACGGGCGTAATGGTATGTATGTATGTATGTATGTATGTATGTATGTATGTATGTATGTATGTATTGCACTTTATATCTCACTCTGAGCTCTTTTGAATTCCTTCTGTGCGAACTACGCGCTTGCACCAAAAGTGGAAGTACTTCCGCCGAGCTAGGTGTTGCTTGCTCGGGGACCTAGGTCCAATTAACTGTTGCGGTGTATTGTATATATGTCACAGGAAATTTGTATGATTCGGCATTTTACAAACGGCGTCGTCCGTTTAACAACGCTCGCTGTTTTGAAATATTCCGAAGGCTAAATATTGCGGTCATTATATAGTATGCCGCAAGTATTTAGTTTAGGTCAGGTTAGGTAGTAGTTAAAATAATAGGTACGCGGACGAGCAAAGCGAGGAGGAGTGTTAGGTACAACTGCGACCCTACGGCCGGAACAGAAAAAGAACCAATGTCGAGACTATAACAACAGATTAAATGAGTCGCCAATTTGCCTTCGGCATATTTCAAAACAGCGAGCGTTTTCAAACGGACGACGCCGTTTGTAAAATGTGGAATCATAGAAATTGCCTGCGACATATATACTTAGTGGGGAGAATAATTTCGTCGATGCAGGATTGTATGGCGTTTCTCTATGTTCGATCGACGTCATTTGTTTACGTAATACTGGAGCTATATCTTGACTATCTTGTGGCGCGGCCACCACCCTTCTAAATTCCCTCCTTCAGACACATTTGAAACAAGATTAAACATACTACATCCCAATTCTAATCACCACATCTTTCACTCCACAGCGTTCTCTTATCACGTCACTATTTTATCGCTCGCTTCCACGAGTTATGATGACCGAAATACTTCACGTTTAAAGCTGTGTATAGACATTCGTTGAAGAACGGCGCGGTTGTATTTTTGGCATAAAACCGGTTATACATCGCCAGTCAATCATAAAGCTGAAGCTTCAATTAACCGATGGTGGTCCGGCGAGGGCGTGACGTCACTGCGTGCTTGTTTACAAACCGACCGATTTATTTCTAGATATTGTTTAGATTTTTTTCGAGTGCTCGTGGCGTTGCGTCGGGTCCATTTTCAGTCTTGCATTGTATCGGGTACCATTTCGGAAATATGGAAATAAAAATATGTACATCTATACTTATAATAAATCTGTAGAGAGGTCAATTCTGTACATGAAATATATTTTCAAAATAACTATCAGGAGGTGATTAGTGATCGATACTGATGCCGAAAATGCAATCAGTAAAATTTTTGTCTGTCTGTCTGTCTGTATGTTCCTTATAGAAACAAAAACTACTCAACGGATTTTAACGAAACTTGGTACAATTATTTTTCATACTCCTGGGCAGGTTATAGTATACTTTCTATCACGCTACAATCAATAGGAGCAGAGTAGTGAAGGGAAATGTTGGGAAAACGGGAGAAGTTACTCCATTTTTTAAGCTTTCGTCGCGTGTGCAGCCTTAATGGTTAACGTTACATAGAAATCATGTATGACGGAAATAGTCTTTATAATATTAACCATAAACGCGGGTGACACCGCTGGCACAGATACATAGTTCAAACATAAAAACTTCGCTTTGTTTGTAGTCGGCTAAAAATATTTGAGAATTTCTGTCGAAAAATTGTATTAAAAAATTTTTATAAGCTGCTTTCTTGTCCATAGTAGAACCTTCCTCCTTAGCCCCGGTTTTTAGTTTCCCTTTTCCGCAATAGTCCTGCATCAGCCGGATGTCGCCTTTGAGTGTATATTTTATACTGCAACTAAGGGCAACACCCGGCCGGTGCTCCATCACACATTTAGATCAAACTCTCAAAAGGCCTCTACATGTTGGACCCATGTCCCCATGCAAGCCTTAAAGGCCCGGGCTTATCCCGTGATTGTGCCGAGAGACATAATTTTTTTTTTTTTCAGACTGACACCAATTCCCTAGCCCCAAACTAAGCTATAAGCTTGTGCTATGGATAGATGAACAGATATACATACTTAAATACGTTTATAAACATTCATGACTAGAGTACAAATGTCCATGTTCATCAAACGAAACATCAGACCTCCGGTTTCGGAGCCAGTATCTCTGACCACTCGACCAACGGGCCTGTCAATTTAAAAAAAACTGTTGCAAAACCAACCGAGCCAAATCTTAAGCTCCTGGTAATTTCTCCTCTAACACCACTTTCGAACGTCTAAAGCCAATAAATCTCTCCTGACTTATCAGCCACTTGGCCCCGTATCAGGTCACTTGGGGGATGGCGTGCCTCTTATAAATCGGGACGAGTGAAAAATTGACGTTGTCTAAAGCCTTCTTTAATGAAAGGACTAGCCGATATTGCGCCCACTCTCGGTTCGTAAATTAATCTTGTATCGCTTTTCGTTCATTTTTGTGTAAAAGTTGTGTTTTGAGAGAATAATGTTTATTTTTAAACGGAATAAAGTCAATCTTGAAATATTATTAATGTAGGCCTCAATTAATCTATACTTATAATAAATCTGTAGAGAGGTCAATTCTGTACATGAAATATATTTTCAAAATAAGTATCAGGGGGTGATTAGTGATCGATACTGATGCTAAAAATGCAATCAGTAAAATTTTTGTCTGTCTGTCTGTATGTTCCTTATAGAAACAAAAACTACTCGACGGATTTTAACGAAACTTGGTACAATTATTCTTCATGCTCTTGGGCAGGTTATAGTATACTTTTCATCACGCTACAATTAATAGGAGCAGAGTAGTGAAGGGAAATGTTGGGAAAACGGGAGAAGTTACTCCATTTTTTAAGCTTCCGTCGCGTGTGCAGCCTTAATGGTTATAGTTACATAGAAATCATGTATGACGGAAATCGTCTTTATAATATTAACCATAAACGCGGGTGACACCGCTGGCACAGCTAGTCTCTTATAAATCGTAATTTTTTACGAAATAAGAACAATCTAAAGCCAGTTTGGAATGTCGCTTGTACCGAATAGAATCTGGCAAGAAACTCGATACATATATACCTACATTTATCAAGATTTAGCGAGTCTGGTAATAACAGCGACTGCCGATCTGACCGTCGTAACCTTCAGATAGGGGAACTAGACAATTTTTGGATCAGGGTTACAAATCCAAAGTTGTTTGAATTTGCAGGTTTCATCACGATTTTTTCCCTCATCTTCGAGCCAGTGATAAATACGTACATAGATTTAAAAAATCCAGAGGTACGTGTTCGGGTTTGAACCCGCACCCCTCGGTTATGAGGCGCGTCTTCTTACAATTGAGCTACCACCGCTCCTACATACATATTCAAATTCAAATTCAAAGTCACCTTCTATGAAATGCTAGACAATGAACACAGATTGTATTTTCTTTTTGGTCCTAGACCAACATGGACTTATAAAACAAGCTTCCCAAAGGATGCCAACGGAAAATCTAATTATGTTGTTCGTTCTCCTGTCTGTCTGTTAGTTAAATGCATCTCATAAACAATCAGAAGTAGGCCCTTAATACATACATACAAAATTTTCTAGAGTTAAAAATGGATTTTATAAATCAATAAAAATAATTGGTCACCTTTCTGTTATAAGTAAGTCTTTAACTGAAAGTTAAAAAAAAATTAACTAGTGACCCGCCCTGACTTCGCACAGTGAGTACAAAACAATATGAAACCATATATATATATATATGTATATATATATATATATATATATATATATATATATATATATATATATATATATATATATAAACCATCCTTTTAAATTACTGTACTTATATATTGATGAAATTCTCAAGTTTCTCCTTATTTTAATATTCAAGCACACAGACAGAAACGGCGATTTCGTTTCATACCTACTATGTAAAAATATAATAAATGTTATAAAGATGTAATAAAGTTTTATCGACAAAAGAATAAAAGACAAAGTTAGTTCCATCCTTGTTAGTTCATAATTCGCGACTAGCTAGCAAAAATAATGATACTTCTTCACAAAGACGTTTCATATTGTAAAATTCATAATTTTCCAGTACCATTTGCAACAAAAATAAGTTTTAAAACGCTTTTCAACAAATTAGTTTCATATTCATAAACAAATGGATCCGCTATTACAAACGACGCCATTTTGAAGTCATTTTCTAACTCCACGTTCCTTTTCACAAATAAATAAAATAAATAATAAATAAATTCTCCAGACTGACACACCAATTCCGTAGTTCCAAACTAAGCTTATGCTTGTGCTATGGAGACTAGTTGAACGGATAGACATACTTAAATACGTTTATAAACATCCATGACTCGAGCACAAATGTCCATGTTCATCACACGAAACATTTGCCCCTAGCAGGATTCGAACCCGCGACCCTTGGTTTCGTGGCCAGTCTAAATAATGTGTCAATTGTGATTCTTGCTTAGCTCGTGACAAAGGCGACTAATGGGGTATTGGGTGATGGATTTGTGTTCAAAAAGCTTTTTATCTAACCCAACTCGGCTTTGTTTTTGGCTAAACGAGGTTTTAAGAAAGAAAGAAAGAAATTTCTTTATTTGACACACCTATGAAGTGACAGCCACAAAGACACACAAAGAACAGAATAACCAGAGTGTGCCAAAAGGGCGCCCTCTTTGAACCACTTTGGGGATAACGGGCGTGATGATTTAATAAAGGAACCCATCAATAATATTGTATGAGAGGCTGGTCTGCTCTGGTTTACCTTTTACTTGTAATAATACTTGGCTGAATCTTCAATGAACATTAACTGTATGACTTGGTATAAATATTAATTTTTTTATTCAATTTGGCATTCAAAAGAGTAACTACTGAGTTTATTGCCGGTTTCTTCTCGGCAGATGCGACATTTCTGACCGGTGGTAGATTTAAATTGTTGTATTTTGTACCTATTACTTGACGATTTACAAGTGCTTTTTTGAGGACTACGTAAATAAAGATATTTTTGACTTTGACTTTGAATATGTTCCGGGGGGACAGGACCAAAAAAAATATTGACCTGGGTAGCTTTTGCGTACGCCCATGTATTCTTCTTCTTCAGACTGGCACACCAATTCCCTAGTCCCAAAATAAGCTTATAAGCTTGTGCTATGGATACTAGGTGAACGGATAGACATACTTAAATACGTATCCATCCATGACTCGAGTACAAATATCCATGTTCATCACACGAAATATTTGCCCCTAGCGGGATTCGAACCCGCGACCCTTGGTTTCGTGGCCAGGGTCTCTGACCACTCGACCATCGGGCCAGTCAATGTATGTATGTGTATGTATGTCCATTCCTATTTACTCTTTTGCGTTTGATTCCAACTAGGCGTCGTAACAGCTCAACACGACTGGAACGTCGTTTCCGTGGAGCCACGCTCGTCAATGCAAGCGGGCAGTGATGCCAACTGACCGATGTATTCTCCCAGGTTCGCTTTTAAATCCTGTGAAATGAAATGAAACGATTTAATTCTGCATGCGCAATCAAGATTCATAACAGATTTTGCCATGATGTTCTTTGTCCCATGTTGGTCTGTTTCTTATTATTTTCAATTAAATTAAAGGCAATTACAGGAGGTCCTCATCCTAATCAAATTAAATACTCTAACTAGGTACTTATTTCTGGTAAACAGCTAAAAAAGTCCCAGCACCAACAGATATGAAAACGAAAAGAAAGATTTAAGAACTGATTTATTTCCGATCTAAAAATTTCTATATTTTCCATCTAACCCAGTTGTATTTTCGGCTGAATGTGGTTAAGGGGCTTACTGTATCTTTGACTCTGCCTACCCTTTCTGGGATTGCGAGCATAATCTTATGTACGTAGAATTGTTATTCTCAGTAAAATGATCTATTACCAATTTTTACCCTTACTTTTGGGGAGAACTCCCTTAGATGGCATCACTGTTGGCGAATGCACCGGAATACACGATGTACGACATCGCGACGCTCGTCCATCACATACCTATTACATTTCGTGTTCAATTCTGCGATTGCCCGACATCGCACGTTCTGACAGTGAAATGTATGGCGCTTTTAAAAAGCCTTTATACGTGTTTTATGAATTTTGTATTTGACACTGCTGTTTTAATTAAACAAGACTAGCGTAGTAAATAAGACCATTTATATGTATACTAGCTGACCCGAACTTCGTTCCGCCTAACCGACAATGAGGAAATATACAATTCGGCTTTGCTCTTAAATTTTGATATTTTTTTTTATTGATGAATATTAAATTTTACGGGTGCTGTTTACCACCCGTAAACAGGTAAACAGCACCCTTAACCGACGAGCGTGTATGAAAAGACTTATGAATGTAGAAGAAGCGAAAGGTGTATGTCAGGTTCGTAGCAAATGGAAGTACGTGATCTCTGCCTACCCCCATGGGAAAAAGGCGTGACATTATGTATGTATGTATTAAATTTTAATACTCATTTTCCTATTTCGGAGGAAGACAAATCAGATAACGAACCATGAGCCAGATGTATGTTCAGTTTCCACATCATCACGTCTAGGTTTTTTCAGTTATGTGACTATGACCTTGTTTTAAGTTTTCCTCATCACAATTTTAGGTTACCGCAGTTATGATATATGTATATTAAGATGTCATACCATTAGCTTGTTCTCCTGTTTAAGCACTATCCAAAGTCCGAGACAGCCATTTCAATATAAAACCATTCTCGCAAAATCTAGGAGCATAGCCAAAACAGCTTCCAACTAAGAACAAAACAAAACGTTGAAAGGAAGAAGTTTAATTCTACGAGCAGGGCCGGATTTACCATATGGCTTTTTGGGCTTCAGCCCAGGGCTCCGTGGATTCAAGAGACCCCCAGCTAAGTCAAGTCAATGTCAAAATTAGACGATAATGCGAAAAAATCCATCATTTTATTAAATTAAACAGATCGTACAATTTGCAGCTCTGCAAATCCTGCGATTAATCAAACCTATTCAATTTATTTACTTAATTCAAGTCTACGTCTTATACTTTGAGTAATTAGGTGGGCCCCTAAGTAGTGTTAGCCCAGGGCCCCCTAAACTCACGGTCCGGCCCTGTCTACGAGTTCTGAATCCTGAATTTTGATGTAATGGGCTCCCCGAAAAGCCTTTGTACAAGTTTTGATGTTAATTATAAGTTGCTAGCTCTGCTTGAATCATAAGAGAGATTCACACAAATGGTCATGGCTCATGAATGAATAGTTTGTCCTTGTAATGAGGGTTTTTGAATTAAATCATCAGATAGATGGCGTAACTGTGACGTACGGTCTTGTCACCCTCCTAGGTTTTCAGAATAAACTGACATGATGTCAACAAGGAGCCCATAGTGACAGTGATAAGACCACGAGACTCCCTCGTGCCATCTGACGGTTTATGTATTTGTGAAAACCGTCATTGACATGATGCTCCTATAGCTATTGTTTGACAGTATGTCAGTATAGTATTTATTATTATACAAAATGGTTGCCTACACTCATGTTATAAACAGGAAAGATTGTATTGTTTGTCTGTTTGTATTGAATAGGCTCCGAAACTACTAAACCGATTTGGGAAATTCTTTCACCAATAAAATTCTACTTTATCAGCGAGTAGTATAGGCTATATTTTATCTCCGTAATTTTATGGGAACGGGGCGCTGCTAGTCTTTAATATGTGGTTAGTGACATCTTTTTATGTAAACTCCAATCTGTTAAAAGTTTTCTTTTATATTTAAAACTAGAGATGTTCACGTGATCTCTGCCTACCCCCATGGGAAAAAGGCGTGACATTATGTATGTATGTATGTATGTTCACGGACTCACTAAATAATATAAAAGGGGTACCTATATGTAATTGTCGCACAAGTATTGTTTTGTTGTTTCTATTCTTTAAAATTGATTGTCAATAGAAATAATGCAATAAACACTAATTGCATTATGTAGTACATAAGTTATTACAGCTTAACATAATCTTATAATCTCGTCCCAAATTTAAAAAAAAGGAATGTTCCAACTGTGTTTCTTGCCTAGCATGTCGTAAAAAGCGACTAATGGTATATGGGGTTTTAGGTATGTGATTGTGTAGGCGACGAGCTATACTTGTCACTACATTTTTAAAATTTTCCATCTAACCCAGTCCATTGTCCAATGTTGGTCTAGGACTTAAAAATAATGTGCCAACTGTGGTTCTTGCCGAGCATGTCGTAAAGGCGACTAATGGTATATTGGGTTTTGGGTAGGTAAGTGATTGTGTAGGCAACAAGCTAGCCACTTGTCACTACTTTTTCACAATTTTCCATCTAACGTTACAGTTTTATTTTTAGCTGAATGTAGTTAAAGGGGCCAGCTGGCCCTTTGATGTTAGGTTGTTGTTGTTGTTGTTGTAACATAATCTCTAGTGGTTATGCAACGCGAAAGTTTTGGTGTGCCAATTCAATAGTAGGTGTAAACAGAATATAATAATAATAATAATAATGTCCTCCTAACCGATATCGGTTACGGCGGCCAATCATAACGAGGATTAGTCATCTGCGCAGGAGATATTATAGTGTACAAGTGTGTGCGCTAACACAGGTGCACTCTCTATTCCATCACTCTCATAGTCCGGTGAGACGGCAATTCGACATGACCGGAGAGGTTAGGCGCAGGACCAACGGCTTAACATGCTTTCCGAGGCACGGGGGTGATTAAACCGCCAACTTCCTGACTCCGGGCTGTTACTGAGTAATTTGGATATTGAAATACCCAGCCACAAATTTTTGGCGCGACCCGGGATTTGAACCCGGGACCTCTTGGTCTTTGGCGGCGCATGCTACCACTAGACCAACGAGGCAGTCAAAAAAAGAATATATCAAATAGCCAACACTATATCAATCTTTCTTAAATATAAACATCTCGTGTCACGATGTAATATGTTGTCGCGCTGTTCCGAAACGGCTTGACCGATTTTAATGAAATTTGTCCTAAATATGTTGTAGATATGAGAATGGTTCATTAAAGTTTTTTGACCCACCTACCCTATCTCATCATCTCGAGAACGGGGCGGTACTAAATAGGGTCAGCTAGTATAATATAATAATTGCTTGTATGAAACATATTTTCATTATGCTTCTAAATAAAAATCCGAGTCCTACTACTATAACCCTACTATGCGAATTTAGATACCTAACTAACTAACCAAACTTCACGCCACTTCCCTAGCGGGGTAGGCAGGGAGTACTGAACACCATATGGCACGATCCTAGATACTTACATGCATCACAGAGTAATAATATACTACGTACAACAGAGGGTCACTGCCCATACTTAAAAAGTTACTGCTATAACTCGCGCAAGAACAGCGACAGTAGTGAGTAATTAGTACTACAGCAAAGTTTAGTCTGTTTGTCAGGAATAATACAAGATGGCGCTACAAGCACAGGTAAGTTGTTTCTTAGTAATAATACGCCATCTGTGTACAATTCATGGTTTTAAAACAAAGATTATTTTGGTTTGTTTCTGAAGAAAATATTTTATATTATCGAATAAATTACTTAAATAACTTATTTTATATAAAAAAAGGATTTTTTAAAGTGAAATAATAACGTTTTTATTCAGTTTTATCTCTCAATCAGACTAAATGATGCCTGTAGCGACATCTGTCTGTGTCAAGTCTATACGAAATCTAAAATGTATGTGACTGACCAGACACGCATGCATCGAATATGATCTATTCCCATTTGTACTCAGTTTAAACGTTGCACCACTATGCACGGACGCAGCGGATGCACCGGAATGCATGACATCGTGCTTCACGCCCGTCACGTAATCCATTTCATGTTCAATTCCGAGGACGTTGAAGATTTTCTATTCAGAACAGGCGTTGTAGAAGGCCTTTTGAAAGTTAAGTTAAATTTCTCATTTGCTCGAGACTGGCGTAACTTGACATTATTCACAGTTCCAGTATGTATTCTATGTTATGTCCTAATTAATGTTATAAACGCGAAAGTTTGTATGGATGGATGGATGTGTGGATGTTTGTTATTCTTTCACACAAAAAGCACTGCATGGATTTGAACTAAACTTTGCAGTAGTATAGCTTATACATTATAATAACACATAGCATAGGCTTTGTTTTATCGATGTACTATGCAAGCGAAGTCGCGGTCAGAAGCTAGCTAGTTATAAAAGAAGTTATTTGTATAATATTAATAAAGAAGGAAGGAAGAAAAGTATATTTTGGGTATGTGATTGTGTAGGCGACAAGCTAGCCACTTGTTACTACTTTTTCACAATTTTTGGCTGAATGTGGTTAAAGCGGCCTGCTGCCCTTTGACTCTGCTTACGTCTTCGGGGATTATGGGCGTGATGTTAAGTATGTATGGATTTTATATCTATTTTGTCGCAAGCGCACATTGACAATCCCACTTTCATATTCACAGCGCAGTTTTTCAGCGAGTCAGCAGTACATTTTATGAATACCTAATTTTCAATTCTTGCCCGCAGTTCATCTTAACATCTCGCTTTTCTTTGTCCAAGTACCTAACCCCGGACAAATGCTGATTCTCATTTCACCCGAGAAGCCTCAAACAGACCGAACAAGCATTTAATTAAACTTGTAAAGCTTCATCGGCATGCACCGCCGGAGAAACTTTTAAATTCCCGCTACGGTTCGAGTAACTAGGCTATTTGTATGACTTGTCATACTTGCTTGGTACCATAGGACCATAGGAGCCTTGATGGTTTATAAAAAAAGCTTAGATCGATATAAAGGTTTGACAAGCTCGATGGCGCATGCGGTAGTGACCCTGCCCCATGCGCCAAGAGTTGTGGGTTCGATCCCCACCCAGGACAAACATTCGTGTGATGAATACTTGTGTTTGTTCTGTGTCTGTGTTAATATCCAATATTAAAGTATATATTTGTAATACCACTGTTGATTCTGATATCCGTAACACAAGTACCTACTCAAGCTACTTACCTCGGAGTCAGAATAATGTATGTGATGTTTATTTATATTTGAAAAAAAAAGGTACTTTGTTTTTTTTTAGCTAGCTTTCTATACTTCAATACTAATATATAAAGCTAAAGAACTTATTAACTGAAGAGTTTGTGTGTTTGTCTGTACGCGCTAATTTCAGGAACTACTGAACCGATTTAAATAAAAAAATCAGTGTTAGATAGCCCATTTATCGAGGAGGGCTATATAATAGGCTAACATTTATTATAAACGCGAGTGAAACCACGAGCACAGCTTTACTACAAATAACCATGTATATGTTAACATTTTTATATTAATTGAACCAAGTCAGTATATGGCTAGTCAATCATTTATACACTCCAAAGAGGGGAACCCTCCCATACTTCTCAGTACTTATCAAGAATTCTCTTTAAACGTTCCCTTTCCATTTGATTCATAATTCAATACGTTAATATTAAAAATAAAATATGATTTTACCTCAAGTAAAGTTAAGTACGTATGAGTAGAAGTAATATCAATTAACTTAATGTTAGGATTAAAGTACAGTTATGAGAATTATAATTTTTTTATTACTTTGTAACAAGGTCTATTATTAAATGGAGTCGAATGCTTATTACCTTGGTAACTGTACTGGCGGTGGTAGCTCAGCGGACTAATAAACTGCTCATACGCATCTTGGAGGTTCACATCCGGGCACATATTTTTCTAGAATTCAAGTTATTATATTGTTTAAGTAAGTTAATATATTGAATATTGCCTGGCCCGTTGGTCGAGTGGTTAGATACCCTGGCCAAGAAACCAAGGGTCGCGGGTTCAAATCCCGCTAGAGGCAAATATTTAGTCTGATGAACATGTATGTCTATCGGTTCACCTAGTATCCATAGCACAAGCTTATAAGCTTAGCTTGGGACTAAGGAATTGGTGTGTCAGTTGGAATAATTTATTTATTTATTTATATTAACCCATGTTGTTTAAAGACTTATACATAATGTACCAACCTGAAGCCTATGTGGTAAAATGCTACTAATGGTGTATTGTAAATTGGTTTTGTGATTATGTAGGCGACGAGCTAACCACTTGTCCCTACATTCCGGTCCAAATGCGGTTTAGGGGTCTTATTGCTCTTGGACTCTGCCGACCCATTCATTACGGGAATTATGTTATGTATGTATGTATGTCTTTGACTGGCTCGATGGCGCATTCGGTAGTGACCCTGCCCCATGCGCCAAGAGTTGTGCGTTCGATCTCCACCCAGGACAAACATTCGTATGATGAATATTTGTGTTTGTTCTGTGTCTAGGTGATAATATTTAATATTTGAGTAGGTATTTGTAATACCACTGTTGTTTCTGATATCCGTAACACAAGTGCTTAAGCTACTTACCTCGGAGACAGATCAATGTATGTGATGTCGTCTGAAATTTATTTATTTATTTTATGTATATTAGGATATTTGTCTCATAACCCACTATTTGAGTTTTCTGATTGCTGCAGGTTTTTCCGAAAATAACTAACTTTAATAGTTGAAAAATATTTACCCGCTTTAAAAAGTAACAAGTTGTTGAACTGGAATTAACCCAATATTCCCCGAAGCGATTTGGGTAACAAAACATAATTTTTGGGTTACCTTCCATTGGTCTAAATACCAACGTTGTTGGAGAATACCGATAGGATCATTAAACTGGATAACGGGTGCGTTTTCATTCGTTATCAGATACGTATATACCAGCCGATTTTTTATATTTTTAACAAGAAAAAAACACGTTTTTCCCAGTACCGAGTTCCCAATCAACGCGTAGCGGTAATAAAGTATTTCAACGTTAAAATACGTATTCAGTGCTTCTTAATAAAATGTCGATGTAAATATTTGATAAAGAGTTTTAACGTTAAAGAAAAATAAACAAATACGGCTTTTTTTAGGATAATCAAATAAAGAGACAGTTTGCCTGTTTAGATAATATTCGCTAATCATATTCAGCAGTTCATTCTCGGCTGTATCAAGTAATGTGTTCAAAAACACTATACATGTTTGCTAAAAAATCAAATACACACATTAGGAATAAACACAAGCTTGCTGTTCTAAGTTATAGACTCCATAGTAGTGGTAATTCTATTATTGGTCTAGGTATCCAAATGTTTAATAAGCTGCCACAAAGTCTCATTGATCTACCTGAGCATAAGTTTAAATTATATATTAAAACTTTTTTGATTAAAAAGGGCTATAAGGTATTATTTAAATGATAAGAATATATGGCTCAGGAGAATACTCCTGTACTAATAGATTTTTAAATATGTACGTATCTATTAATACAGGTATATACCTGTATTAATATAATTTTCACAATTAGAGAGGGAATCAATTAAGTATATAGACAATGTAACAATAGGGAGTCATAATCTTCGTGACGTCATGTTAACTATGTAATTCTAACAGAAATCTAAAGGCAATTATAAAACAACATCACTAATTTTATAACTTTTGTTATTCTTTTTTTTATCGTAATTACGAAACTTCTTAACTGATTCGACTTTAATTTCCTTTTGGGCTATTTTGAATGCGACCTAGAATTACGGATTGATCCTAAAGATGATGGGAAAATAATTTCTCCCCAATTTCACGAGTAAATTTCATGTCGTATCCGTCACCTTTCGAATACAACACAAAATTTACAAATTTACTTTAAATCTTTCAAGTGAAAGGTTTAGATTCCATTTACAAACTAGGTCACTTTTGAACTAAACTTACTTTGCATAGATAATTGGATGTGCCTTAAACAGAATTCAAGTTATTTTCTAACAATAAAAAACAACTTTAATCCTGTCTGAGACTTTTCGGGTAATTTATGTATTTAAGCTTGTTTTTTTATTATTTTTGGCTGAATGTGGTTAAGGAAGCTTGCTGCCTCTTTGACTCTGTCGACCTCTTTCGAAGATTATGGGCGTGATGTATAATGTATGTATGTAAAAATGTATGTTTTTATTTAGTAAATTCTATACTTGCTTCGTTACTTAGACCATATACCAGAATCATCGAGTCTGATTATTTACATTGAAGTGATCTTTCTATCCCAAGCATTAAATTTTATAATAAAAGACATTAGTTATTTAAACATTCAAGTTTCTGTACCAGAAAACGCTGAATGAAAAACTATTCAGTGTATTTTTCCCATTCAGCTGACAAAGTAATTACAGGGCTAGCAGGGCTGTACGTGGGTGGTTGGAAAAAGTAGGTAGCATTCGTATACTGCGCTCCGCTAAAGAATAATAACGTATGCAAATAGATTAAGCAGACGTGAGTCTGCGGGGTAAGCATTAATATTTTCTGGGTTCGTGTAACGTGTTCTTTTCACTTACATACATAACATCCGTGTTGGTCTGGGACTAGACCAACTACATATATTCCTTACCTGGCATGTCGTAAAAAGCGACTGACGGTTTGAATTTGTGGACATTCATGCGACGAGCTAGCCATTTGCCACTACTTTTTCATAATTTTCCATCTAACCCAACTCGATTTTTTGAACTAAACGTGGTTTATAAATAATAAATAAATTGTCCAGACTGACACACCAATTCCCTAGTTCCAAACTAAGCTTATGCTTGTACTATGGATACTAGGTGAACGGATAGACATATATAAATACGTTTATAAACATCCATGATTCGAGTACAAATGTCCATATTCATCACACGAAACATTTGCCCCTAGCGGGATTAGAACCCGCGAACCTAGGTTTCGTAGCCAGGGTCTCTGACCACTCGACCAACGGGCCTGTTATGCATACAGTGTCAATTCACTGACAACGACTATGCTGTCGGCTAACTATCAAAATGCATTTTGAAATTCGGAATGACCAATCTTCACTGATGTAATGCAGAAATCAACCTCGCGGAAAGCTCTCGTTGCCATCAACTGAAAAATTGTATTACCAACAAGTAGTACTTCAAATTGTGAAGTCAATAGGAACTGCCAATCCATCAAACGCCCATAAAAGTCGTTGTCCGACTCGACACAATAACAGCCCCGATCGGGAAATACAGCGAAGAATGAAAACGTCCCCACAGATGAATTTAAATTGAAATGAATAATTTATATTAAAGACCATTGAGACCTCGGCATCGTTCAACTTCCTTTCTTGCTTCCCCTTTCCTTCCTTCCGCGTCAAATTCAAACTTCACTCGCTTCGATATTGAAAACACGCTTTGCCGGGTTTCTTAAAGGGAATCTGATTGAACTTGATCAAATTGAATTTTAATAAAGTGCGAGTGAAAAAAATTCAAATTTTATATTTACATTTTCAATGTTAATGCGCTTTCTCCAGCGAAATTGCATCTGCAAGGGTAGTTGCTTATGTCCTTACAGCAAGTAAGTCTAAATTGTAGATTTTTAAACTGTGACTGAATGCTTTTTTTAATTATTAGATTTTGCTAGGATTTTCTATGAAATAAATGGATTATAAAATAGAGGTTTACATTTAAAAAAATGGGTTATTGGTATATTTTTTAATATATTTTTTAAACCTTTTTTACAAATCATAAAAAAACATTTTATTAATGGTTTTATTTAAGAAAAAAAAAATATCTCCGTATAAAATTATTTTGAAGTATTGTGTCGTCGCGAATCCAGTAGTTTTATTATACGATGACTATAAACACTGACTCAGTAGCCCATTTCAATAATAGTTTACCGCAAATAAAAAATATTGTTTTAAAATAAAAATCTTTAACTTAGGCTCTGTTAGAACGCAGCCGTGCAAAGCTCTTAAGGTTTGAAATTGAGCTCAGAGCAACGAATGCTCCTTAATAATAACCTTCCATCATATTAAAAAATAATCTACTCTAGTGTAGTTGTCGTGAAAAAAAATAAGTTTAAATGAATAATAAATTCTCCAGACTGACACCAATTCCCTAGTCCCAAACTAAGCTTAATCTTGAGCTATGGATACTAGGTGAACGGATATATATACTTAAATACGTCTATAAATATCCATGACTCGAGTACAAGTCCATGTTCATCACACGAAACATTTTCCCTTAGCGGGGTTCAAACCCGCGACCCTTGGGTTCGTGGCCAGGGTCTCTGACCAATTATATAATGTACTATGTATACTTTGTGTATTTTTTCAAATCCAAAACTGTAATTAACTTAGAACACCTTTATATTTGTATAATACATAATATAAAGGTAGATTTGTTTATTTAATACAAACAAACATAACATCAAACTGGGCTGGGTTAGATGGAAAATTGTGAAAAAATTAACTGACATGTGGCTAGTTTGTCGCCTACACAATATTTTATTTAATCTATAATTATAATAAATCTGTAGAGAGGTCAATTCTGTACATGAAATATATTTTCAAAATAACTATCAGGGGGTGATTAGTGATCGATACTGATGCCAAAAATGCAATCAGTAAAATGTTTGTCTGTCTGTCTGTCTGTATGTTCCTTATAGAAACAAAACCTACTCGACAGATTTTAACGAAACTTGGTACAATTATTCTTCATACTCCTGGGCAGGTTATAGTATACTTTTCATCACGCTACAATCAATAGAAGCAGAGTAGTGAAGGGAAATGTTGGGAAAACGGGATAAATTACTCCATTTTTTTGAGCTTCCGTCGCGTGTGCAGCCTTAATGGTTAAAGTTACATAGAAATCATGTATGACGGAAATAGTCTTTATAATATTAACCATAAACGCGGGTGACACCGCTGGCACAGCTAGTATACAATATTATTGTATATCACGCCCAAAATCCCCGAAGGGGTAGACAGAGTCTAAGGAGTTAACTTCTTAACCTTCAAATGAAATGCACCTTGGCTAGATGAAAATTGTGAAAACGTAATGGCAAGGCTAATTTGTCGCCTGCACATCACAAACCGAATACACCATAAGTCACCTTTCCTGAAGTGGTAACGAATACAGTTGGCACATTTTCAAGTCCCAGACCAACATGGGACATATTCAAATTTGTGTAGGTAAATCAACTTTCAAAGAATTCCAAATTTCATTAATCTGAAACACTTGTGATGTTTTTTATCTGCAAACTTATATTGAGATGACATGAATTTCTCGGCATCATCATCTTCCTAGCGATATCATTCTTCATCGTACGCTTAGACCATGATCCAGGATTTAGCGAGTCTGGTAATTACATTGAAGCGACTGCCGATCTGCCTTCGTAACCCTAAGATAGGGGAACCAGACAATTTTTGGATCATGGTAACAAATCCAAAGTTGTTTGAATTTGCAGGTTTCATCACGATGTTTTCCTTCACCGTCGAGCTAGTGGTATAAATACGTACATAGACTTGAAAAATCCAGAGGTACGTGCCCAGGTTTGAACCCGCACTCCTCGATTAAGAGGCGCGTGTCCTTACCATTGAGCTACCACCGCTTTGAATTTCGCGGCAGCGTATTTACAAAAATAATATTATTAAATGAACCGCTTTTCTCTTTACAGGTATCAGCTGCATGCTCCATTAATAATACAACGAAGCTTTCTACAGCACAGCAAAGAAAATAAGTAAGTTTATTCGCAATTTACTTAATTAAAAGTACATTATGTATTATGTACTACCTAGTATATTATACGAACGTGAATAAGTAGCTGAAGAATCGCTGGTCCTATTACACATGATTCCTACATACATACATACATAAAATCACGCCCGTAATCCCCTCAGGGGTAGTCAGAGTCAAAGGGGCAATTAGCCTCCTTAACCACATTCAGTGGGTTAAACGGAAAAATGTGATCAAGTAGAAACAAGGGGCTGGCTCGTCGCCTACACTGTTACACACCCAAATAGCGACATACTATTAGTCGCCTTTTACGACTTATTAAGCAAGAAGCACAGTTGGCACATATTTTTATAATAATAATGTCCTCCTAACCGATATCGGTTACGGCGGCCAATCTCAACGAGGATTAGTCTTCTGCGCAGAAGATATTATAGTGCACAAACACAGGTGCACTCTCTATTCCTTCACTCTCATAGTCCGGTGAGGCGGCAATTCGACATGACCGGAGAGAGGTTAGGCGCAGGACCAACGGCTTAACGTGCTTTCCGAGGCACGGGGGTGATTAAACCGCCAACTTCCTGACTCCGGGCTGTTACTGAGTAATTTGGATATTGAAATACCCGGCCACAAATTTTTGGCCCGACCCGGGATTTGAACCCGGGACCTCTTGGTCCTTAGGCGGCGCATGCTACAACTAGACCAACGTGGCAGTCACATATTTTTAAGCCCCAGACCAATATGGGACTACATATGGCTTGTTGCTTAATAAAACAGCCTCTTCCATCGGAGATTGTGGGGGTACAAGTATCTATGCATGTTTAGTACCTTCAATCTCTTTCAAGGAATAGGCCGGGTTCCTAGCCATCCTGTATATATATACTAATCTATTATATATTTTGACTGGCCCGTTGGTCGAGTGGTCAGAGACCCTGGCCACGAAACCAAGGGTCGCGGGTTCGAATTCTGCTAGGGGCAAATATTCCGTGTGAATATTTATACTCGGGTCATGGATGTTTATAAACCTATTTAAGTATGTCTATCCATTCACCTAGTATCCATAGCACAAGCTTATAAGCTTAGTTTAGGACTAGGGAATTGGTGTGTCAGTCTGAAAAATTATTTAATTTATTTATATTTATTACTAGCTGTGCCAGCGGTGTCACCCGCGTTTATGGTTAATATTATAAAGACTATTTCCGTCATACATGATTTCTATGTAACTTTAACCATTAAGGCTGCACACGCGACGGAAGCTTAAAAAATGGAGTAACTTCTCCCGTTTTCCCAACATTTCCCTTCACTACTCTGCTCCTATTGATTGTAGCGTGATGAAAAGTATACTATAACCTACCCAGGAGTATGAACAATAATTGTACCAAGTTTCGTTAAAATCCGTCGAGTAGTTTTTGTTTCTATAAGGAACATACAGACAGACAGACAGACAAAAATTGTACTGATTGCATTTTTTACATCAGTATCGATCACTAATCACCCCCTGATAGTTATTTTGAAAATATATTTCATGTACAGAATTGACCTCTCTACAGATTTATTATAAGTATAGATAATAAAGCTGCAGAGTTTGTGTCTTTGTTTGTATGCTTGAACGCGCTAATCGCAGGAACTACTGGTCCGATTTGAAAAATTATTTCAGTGTTATATAACCCATTTATCGAGGTAGGCTATAGGCTATTACGTTAACCATAAACGCGAGTGAAACCGCGGGCACAGCTAGTTATATATACCAGTGATTTGACGATGGCATAACAGTAAAGTACGATGGTGACAATATATGATGCTGCGACGAGACGGACGAAGCAATTTTGATATCTCTTTTTGTGGGGACATTTTTATGTTGTCGTTAATTTTACGCATTTGTCCCGTACTTTTCTTTATAGGGTTAATACTACATAACTATACATTGGGTAGATGAGACTACCAGTTATTATAAAAAGAAAGGCTGTCATTCAATGCTTACAAAGCTTTTGTAAATGATAAGGTTTGACGTTACGGGTTAAATATTATAATTAACTGACTTTTCGATGGATCATCGTCATCTTCCTAGCGTTATGTCCCGTGCTTAGACGGGATCCGCTTAGACCATGATCAAGGATTTAGTGAGTCTGATAATTACATTGAAGCGACTGCCGATTTGACCTTCGTAACCCTAAGATAGGAGAACCAGACATTTTTTGGATCATGGTTACAAATCCAAAGTTGTTTGAATTTGCAGGTTTATCACGATGTTTTCCCTCACCGTCGAGCTAGTGGTATAAACACGTACATAGATTTGAAAAATTCATTTTTCAAATCTATGTACATTCCGCTCTCATTGAGCTCACCTAACTATCCATTCACGGTGAATTTATTCAATTCCAATCTACTTATTAAAAATTGCATCATCAAAATAAACAAATAGAATTAAATAAACATGTTCTATTTGTTCCATTTCAGATAACGCTTTCATTTTGCGTCAATATAGATATACTGATTGAATACTCGTACAACTGAATCGGTCATTTTAAAATTCGCGTAACTCGCGTTTATAATTTTACAATTGTTTCCTTGAAATTAAAATACTGTTGGCACATTATTTTGAAGTCCTACAACAACGTGGTATTTATCCGGGACCCATATTATATTCGTAATAAATTTTTGTTTTCAATGTATTGAATACACGGAGCTTATAACGATTCGCGGTAAAAAACAAAGTTATGGTGCAAGGTATACGCTTAGGGTGTATAGTTTAACTCATTATCATCATCATGTTGGTCTGGGACTTGGCCCATATTGATTTGGGACAAAAAAAAAGAATGTGCCAACTGTGGTTCTTGCCTAGCATGTCGTAAGAGGCGACTAATGGTTTACGGGCTTTTGGGTATGTGACTGAGTAGGCGACGCGCTAGCCACTTGTCACTCCTTTTTCACAGCTTGCCATCTAACCTAGCCCACTGTCCCATGTTGGTCTGGGACTTAAAAAGAATATGCCAACTGTGGTTCTTGCCTAGCATGTCGTAAAAGCAACTAATGGTATATCGGGTTTTGGGTATGTGTTTGTGTAAGCGGCAGGTTAGCCGCTGGTCACTGCTTTATCATAATGTTCCATTTAACCCAGCCCGGCTTTATTTTTGGCTGAATGTGGTTGAAGGGACTTGCTGCCCCTTCGACTCTCAAAAATTGTCTGGTTCCCCTATCTAAGGGTTACGAAGGTCAGATCGGCAGTTGCTTCAATATTACCAGGCTCGCTAAATCCTGGATCATGGTCTAAGCGCCCCCTAAGCACGGGACATAACGCTAGGAGGATGAGTCAAAGTCATAGATGTCGCGTTTATCTGCTTTGTTTGCGTATTTTATTCTAGTATTATGTTCATTTGTATAAGCTTTTGGGCTTGACTTCGGCTGGGCCTTATTCGGTCTGCTAGGTAATAGAAACCCTTCTATGCCTGCTGTGTTTATCTAGTTTTCTAGGATAAGTAGTAGTCTAACTAAACTTCACGTCACTTCCCTAGCGGGATAGGCAGAGAGAACCGAACATCATATAGCACGATCCTTACACACACACTCGCCTCTTTAACAGTCATGATCCTTTTCATACAAGCTTTACGGTTTTAATGACTCCTAATCCTAACATCATCTTCTGGTAATACACGACCAATCTGGTCGTGGTAGGTGAGCCTGGGCCTTCCGCGGCTCCTACATCATTGTATTTCTGTTTAGTCAAACTTTCGTCATCCATTCCTTCCACATGTCCGAACCACCGGAGCGTGCCTCTTCTTACCTTGACTTCGACGCTGTCTTTTAGACCGACTCTCTTTCTTACATCATCATTCAGAACGCTGTGAGCGATACGTGTATAAATTTTTTCGAGATTGAAACTTAATCGATTCCAAAATTCATCGCACCGCTTCTTTTTTAACCGACTTCAAAAAAAAGGAGAAGGTTCTCAATTCGCCTGAATGTTTTTTTTTTTAAAGCCAAACTAAAAAAAAGTAGACACTTAATAACAAATTACCTTACTAATAACAATATGAAACAAGTTAGTTAAAATATGAGTATATTAACTTACCTACTATTGATTTTGTATATTCAAAACCTATTTTACCACCCTTCACCAAGAAACAAATAATTGCAAATTCCGAAATGATGATATAATTACGCGGGCTGGCACCGACTCCAAAACTAACTGATTATTGTAAATATTTAAATACGTTTTAAAGATTAATACTTTCATCGAAGCAGTCGAAAGAATTTATTTTATACTTTTTAGTGTTTAGACATTTAAATAGCTATTAAGGCAGTTTTTACTTGCGTTTTTTTTGAAATTTTTTGCGGGGTTTTTTGAAGTCGGTTTTTATTTATCTCCAATCGCTTGTAGCTTAAGTCGTCGCTTTAATAAATTCGATAGCTCGCTTCGTTTACCGCTCGCCGAGTTATTGTCTCGACGCTCTTAGCGCTTGGTGTCTACACTTTTTGCTTTTGTCTACTTTTTGGCCACAGACGTATTATTGTTAGCTCTTTGATAGATAGGACAAAGGAGTCGTATCTGTGTTGGGAATTTTCGAACAATTTCTGTCGTTGGCAAATCAAATGCGCCTTCGAGCTAGTCAATTATACAAGTACGGTATTAACTAACTAACTTACTAACTAAACTTCACGCAACTTCCTTAGCAGGGTAGGCACAGAGAACCAAACGAAGCACGGTATTAATGAGATAATTGTTTAGACAAGTAAATTCTAATGAGTGATTAAATGGAAGGATTATTTCTGTAATTAGTCTTACTTTCTCTGGAGGGATCAATATCTTGTGCCTTCTCTGCCTACCTCTTCGGGGATTGCCGGCGTGATGTTGAGGATGATGTTGAGGTTGATAAAGTGATTTTTGTGGTCACTAAAATGATCTGTATAGGAATTTGTACTTATTCTAATCTATTCTTAAGAATATTTTTGAAGGTATTTTTTTTCTGCCTGTTGTATACTCAAGATTTAAATATAAAAACTCTTGTAATCAAATTTGTCTGATGTTGGTCTGGTACTTAAAAAAGAATGTGCTGTGTTTCTTGCCTAGCATGTCGGAAAAGGCGACTAATGGTATTTAGGGTTTTGGGTATGTGATTGTGTAGGCGACGAGCTAGCCACTTGTCACCACTTTTTACAACTTTCAATCTAACCCATCCCAGTTTTGTTTTTGGCTGGATGTGGTTAAAGAGGACTACTGCCCCTTTGACTCTGCCTACCCCTTCGGGGATTATGGGCGTGATGTTATGTTTATGTATGTTTGTAATTAAACTTTTGTTTGAAAAAAAGGCTACTTTTACATAACATACAACACACCGCCATTTAATATTCAGCACGGCTTATTTCACAACACGAGTAGAGGATCCGATAAAAACAGCCTTAATGCGTTCATTAAGTACGTAAAATTTTCATGTAAACCTTCCAAAATTGATAGATTACTGATCGGGACTGACCAAACACAAACACACGTCACGCCAAAATGTCCCCAATTACTTGAAGTTTATGCTTGAAATTTCTGCAGCACAATAGTTTAATATTAACGTCGTGAATAATGTGTTTTATTAGTTAAGAAATAGGGTTCGTTTTTGTGCAACAGATTTGAGTAAGGGGAGGGCTAATAGGTTTAATTGATTAATGATATAATTGGTTATGAATGGGCTCTGACAATGTAATTTGGTAGGTATGAAGTTATGACGAAATCGTGACGTGACAATACTGTCTCGTGGTCACGTTATGATGTATCACTGGGGACTACGTGATAGCGCCATTCGGATTAATTAGTAGTTTGCACAGATTATGACAGAGTCGTATTAAACATATTCGAGTTTATAGTCCTTGGATGTCACCAGCGATTTTAGATCTTATTTACTTCTCCGGATGAACTCAAGAAGCAGCTGGACTCATTTGAATTTTATTCTTACGAACTTAGGAATAAAGACGTAATTTATTTGCTGACTTTACAAAGTTTGCACATTTTTAAGTCTTGTTTAAATGTCTTGTTCCCGTGGTCTAGGAATTGAAAATAATGTGCTAACTGTTAAGGAACAGTTAGCACATTATTTTCGTTAAAATGTGTCGTAAAATACCGTGGGTGTTGGACTTATCCACATGTCACTATTTTTTCACAATTTTTCATAAAACTTATGTTATTTTTGGAAAACTAACTAACAACTTCAGAGAGAACCAATTTCTTTGGCAAAAAGTGGTTATCAGCTTGCTGCTTTTTAGAGTCTGCTAATTTCTTTTTAATAAATAAATAAATAAATATCAGACTACATCACATACATTGATCTGACTCTAAGTTAAGTAGCTTAAGCACTTGTGATACGGATATCAGAATCAACAGTTGTATTACGAATATATACTTAAATATTCAATATTAACACACAGACATAGAACAAACACAAGTATTCATCATTCGAATGTTTGTCCAGGGTGCGGATAGAACCCACAACTCTTGGCGCATGGGGCAGGGTCACTACCGAATGAGCCATCGAGCCAGTCCATTCATGTCTTCTATTTAAACATATATCTGGTCAAACACACCTCTAATCTATTGATATTCAGGCGATTGGAATTCACATCTGTTTCCATCCATTTAAAACACAATACGAGCATTCGTATATGGATGCGAACGCTCATATAATGGGCGGCAAGTACCCTTACTAGAGTCACCCACTATCGATAGTTTGACGATCAATAGATGACCTAGAAATCTAATCATATGATAGCACAAATTTACTAACACCATCGATCGTACTGATAGTTAAAAAAACAATACTATCGATAGTATTTATACTTTTAGTACGATTAGTCTATCGATGCTATCGAAAGTATTGATATTTATGATATAATGTAGACCAGGGGTTGTCAATATAATGGTTCTTTAAGTGTTCCGAGAGCGGTTGACGTGGTTGTTATAGCTAATAATTTTAGTTACATTTGTGATCTCAATGAAATTGGGGCACGCAATTTCTTTTTGGGGCAGCCAATAATTTTAGTTATTGTGATCTCAAAGAATTTGGGGCACTATTTTGCATAACGTGCCAATGGTTCGCCATCCCTGACGTAGACTATCGATAAACTGTATCCCTCTCTCCCGACGCTTCCCAAAGGATTATTGCCCTATATTCATAGGCCTGCTATTTGTCCGCCGTCACAGGCACGCATCCAGGCCAGAGATGGGTCACTCCGCTGTCAGACGCCGGATAATATTTTTCCGATACAAAATGTTTTTGGATGACGTTGCCATTTGAGGTTAAAGGGGGGTTTAAACAGGGCTACAAAGTTACAACATTAGTTGTATGTTTTTTTAACAGTATATGCATTTTTTATTTATTCAGTACGAGCAATCTAACTCGTCTTCGTGTGGCTGCATCTCAGAAATGATATTTTATGTTAAAAAAAAATCCAATAGGGATGATGACTGTATCAAAAAACTATAATTCTATTTAGTCCGTCAGTTAGATTATACAAAAATACTAGACACAAAATATAGAGCATCAAAGTTTTGGAGTGGGGGCTTGCGACGCCACTATTTAGTAAATTGTACGAAAGGGTGACGTCACGCGCAAATTAAATGCATTGCATCTTCGTCAATGTTTGTTTGACAAATAAATAAAAAAATATGTGTTTGTCGGCATGACAGCGACGTCATTGTACACCGGTGTAGCAAAACAAGTCGAGTAGAGCGGGGCGGTGGGGAGCGCTCGGTGGCGTGATCGGTGCACGTGGTGTTTTGCTACACCGGTGTACAATGACGTCGCTGTCATGCCGACATGTTCAATATTTTTTTGTAATCCAACTGACGGATTGAACAGAATTGTTAGTCATTGTATTGTTTGTTTAAGTCCCAACATTCTCATTTTATGTAGGTATAAACCACATCGTAATAATATACTACCCAAGCTTTTCTAATCTAGATAAGTCCGTCCGCTCAATGTCCAACAAAATGTTTTAAGATAAAGCCTATGTTGAAGCTTCGGTGTTTAATTAAATCCCTGCCAGATTTCCAACAATGGGCGTGTAGTTGGAATCGAAGGATAACCTTTCAATGTTCCCACACACTTACCGATTACAAAGGCCGCGTTCCTGCGGAATCTTTTGAGGATTATGGTCCGTGAAATATTTACTAATATTCTGGACTGGCTCGATGGCGCATTCGGTTGTGACTCGGCCCTATGCGCCAAGAGTTGTGCGTTCGACAAATATTCGTGTGATGAAAACTTGTGTTTGTTCTGTGTCTGGGTATATCTAATATTTAAGTACATATAAATGTATAATACCACTGTTGATTCTGATATCCGTAGCACAAGTGCTTAGCTACTTACCTCGGAGTCAGATTGATGTATGTGATGTAGTCTGATATTATATTTAAAAATTATATTTGAAAAAAGTATACCCGTTCAGGGGTTGAGGGCGTAAAGGTGTCTGGTTAAAGATACACTACAATCAATGACCTGATTTCGAGATAAGTAGCTTAAACACTTCTGTTACGGATAGCAGAATCAACAGTGGTATTACAAATATATACTTAAATATCAGACATTAACACCCAGACACAGAACAAACACAAGTATTCATCACACGAATGTTTGTCCTGGGTGGGGATCGAGCCCACAGCTTTTGACGCATGGGGCAGGGTCTCTACCGAATAGCCCGTCATACTGAAAGTTAGTACTCTCACCTTAAAATGTTTACATCGTATAACTTGAAATAAATACTTAAAACATTCGCACTCTCTCGCAAACTCGACGAGTACTTGTCCGGAAGAAATTCCTCCTTAGGGAGTCCTCGCGGGAAATATCCGCATATTAACTATTCGTAATAAAGAAAAATATTTGAAAAAAAAGTTTCAGTTTACAGGTGGTTTGAGCTCAAAGGGCGATGTATGTAGAATGTCGGAATGTTGTCCGATGATTGCGTTTGCTGCACTGCTTCTCAAACTGTTTAAATTATCGCCCACTTGATATAATAATAATAAGCGATTGTTTTCTTTAGCACTGTCAGTATTTTTTTAAGTATATTACAACACCTTTGATAGTCCAGAAAAAGATAAGCACAATTAAACTAGGAAAGGCAAGATAAGAAAATAAATGTGTAGGTCTGTTAGTTTAACATTAAACAAACACAAATCAACGATAGACCCTCTAAGCCCGTATGACCTTATCTACACACTAATATTATAAAGAGGAAAGATTTGATTATTTGTTGATATGGAATAGGCTCCGAAACTACTGGACTTATGAAACATTCTTTCACCAATGGATAGGTACTTATCAGCGAGTAACATGGGCTATATTTTATCCCCGTATTCTCACGGGAACTACACAGGTGGAACCGTTTGCCACACGTTCCAATAAGCGTATCAACAGATGGCGTTATTTAATTGGCGACGTCACACTATACATTCTACACCGGGCAAACGAACTTTTCTCTTTTCCCACTGCTAAAATTATGAGTACGATGAACCAAAACATCCTTGGTCCCTAAGAACGAATACATAGCTTAAGGGAAGTACTTCAAATAAGGTCCTATTAATGTGGCTTCCCATGTTAGTCTAGGACTTAAAATAAAGTGCCAACTGTGTTCTTTGCATGTCTTAAAAGGCGACTGATATATCGAGTTTCGGATGTTTGATTGTGTAGGCTACTTTTTCACAATTTTCCATCTAACCAAGCCCAGTTTTGTTTTTGGCTAATTATGGTTGAAGGGGCTTCCCGTCCTTTGAACTCTGCCTACCCCTTCGGGGATTACGGGCGTGATGTTATGTACGAAATGTAATATGGCATACACAAGCACTAGCAAGGTCGTGAATGCACTTGTGATACGTTTAATGATGCAAATGTCCATATAAATTTCTATTAGACTAGCCGTATACTTGTGTGTCACTTTTATCAGCAAAAAGCAATGGGGGCGTATTAATTACACTTTGAGCAACACCAGTACTTAATATAATGTGCAGCTCAATGGTATGTATGTGAAAGCGCTTCGTTGAATTCTTTGGAAACGTTTTCATTTCATCGCGCTACTTATTTGTTTCTTTGTAAACACTGCAATCAAAATCCAGGAATTTTCATTTCGAAGACATGGAAATACCTCTTCTTGTGAAATTGTTTATTCGTTTTTTGGTGTATTCTTACCTATTTAAATTTAATTGGTTTTGTTTTATCTTTATTTTTATTTATTTATTGACTAGCTGACCCTACAGACATTTGTCTGTCTAGATATGAATATTTAAACTTGAACTGTAAAACATCTGAAGTTTAAATAATCGGAAAGTTTCCTAAAATTTCCTGATTGTAAGTATATGTAATTTTCTTAATTTTTCTTTTCGTAAAACCCTTTTACAAAATATGAGAAATTCCTTATATAAGGAAGAAAGATCATCTTATAATAGAAATCTTCATAAATCTTATGAAAGAAACTAACTTACTATACTTCACGTCACTTCCCTATCGGGGTAGGCAGAGAGAACCGAACGCCATATAGCATGATCCTTTTCATACAAGCTCTACAGTTTTTATAACTCCTACCATCACCTTCTGTTAATACACGACCAATCTGGTCGTGGTAGGTGAGCCTGGTCCTTCCGCGGCTTCTATATCCTTCCACTTTCGCATTGTATATCTGTTTAGTCAATCTTTCGTCATCCATTCTTTCCACATGTCCGAAACACCGGAGCATGCCTCTTCTTACCTTAACTCCAACGCTGTCTTTCAGACCGACTCTCTTTCTTATATCATCATACCGATCGCAGTTTGTGAGCGATGCACCGCAGATTTTACGCAGCGCACGCATGTCGACCGCGTTTATTCTACTTTCATGCTCTTTCTGCCATACCCAACTCTCGCTTCCATATGTAAGCGTAGGAATCAGCACCGCATTGTGTATAGCGAGCTGGGCCTTCTGGCCTAAGACTTTACCGCCTAGAAGTTTTCCTAACGCTCCATTCAACCTATTCCCTGCATTTACTCTTCTTTCTATATCAGCAGAGAACCTTCCATCTCTGCTAAATGTACATCCTAGATATACAATTTCATTCTTATAAAATAAATATGAATGAAATTGGAAAAGTCGTTCTATAGTATACAAATTGGGTTATTTTCGTATTAAATTCTATGTGGACGCGATCGCGAACGCCAAATATTAAACTAAAAAAAAAAACTTCAATAAATTTTCCACGTCTAATTTTCATTATTTTTTATTATTCAAACTGCCAAATGGATTCGTTAATGGAAGTGAACCGTTAAGAAAGACGTCATAATAATTATTGTACGTTATTTTCTGCTACACTACAAAGAACTACACTTGTCATTGACAGCTTTTATTATGAAAGGAAAATGGCTATAGTAATATTTTATTACCAGTGAAAAGCCTTTTGTGGATCGCTTGGTGATTACAACCGTTTTTTTTTTTTGTAAGTATTGCTGTTTTCGCAATTGAACCGGAACTATTTTGTTATTGCAGTTGTAGTATAATGGATAATGAATCAATTGAAAATGTAATGAAAATGTGATTCATTGAATGGGTGTTATGAAGAACTTCCAGGAATTATAAAAAAAAAATATTTGTTAAAAAACAAAACCATTTCTTTCAAGCTTCTGCGAGATTCACTGTCACGGCGACAAGTCCTAAAGAAGAATACATAAATACTAAACTAACTAACTAACTAAACTTTACGCCACTTCCCTAGCGAAGTAGGCAAGCGAACGCCAAAATCCTTACACACACACACTCGGCTCTTCAACATTCATGATCCTTTTCATACAAGTTCTACGGTTTTTATGACTCCTAACATCACCTTCAGTTAATACACCACCAATCTGGTCGTGTTAGGTGAGCCTAGGTCTTCCGCGGCTCCTACATCCTTCCACTTTCGCATTGTATATCTGTTTAGTCAATCTTTCGTCATCCATTCTTTCCACATGTCCAAACCACCGGAGCATAAATACTCAAACGCATAATGTACAACTGTCTACACAAACCTAAGTGCAGTCTCTGTTCCTCAGCTCATAGGAAGGTCTTTCAGTCAGGCGCAGGACCAACGGCTTAGCATGCTTTACGAAACTCCGCAATTTGCTGGCTCCGAGCTGGGACTAATAGTACTAATAGTAACCAAGAGTTGTGACGATAAAAAATAGTCAACCTAACGTTTGCACATTCTATTGGCTTCGTACTTTCGATTGGTATGGAATTTGTTTATCCTTTTGCATGTCCAGAATTATTGGTTGATTGTAAGTATGATTTATAGTAGCGGTGGTAGCTCAATGGTTAGGACACGCGCCTCTTAACCGAGTAGTGCGGGTTCAAACCCGGGCACGTACCTCTGGTTTTGCAAGTCTATGTACGTATTTATACCACTAGCTCAACGGTGAAGGAAAACATCGTGATGAAACCTGCAAATTCAAACAGCTTTGGATTTGTAACCATGATCCGAAAATTGTCTGGTTCCCCTATCTTAGGGTTACGAAGGTCAGATCGGCAGTCGCTTCAATGTAATTACCAGACTCGCTAAATCCTGGATCATGGTCTAAGCGGACCCCGTCTAAGCACAGGACATACGCTAGGAAGATGATGATGATGATGTCAGTATGATTTATAATGTTAACTCACCATTCCACAGACTTGTGATATTCCGAGCCGGATGAACCACCGACTGCGTATAATAACCCGTCCATTACTGCCACTTCTACCTGTAAATTCGATGCGTTAATATATGTATATTAGAGTGTAAATTGTTTGAAACATCTTTGTCCCTATTAAACAAACCAATGAAATGTTAATTGATCATTTTCTGGACTGAATTTTTTTTGTCAACTAATTTGCAATATATTTATTGATATATTTAATTGAATAACAACAACAACAATCTACTTATATATTTACAATGCGTGTTTAATATGATATCATCATCCTCTTGCCCTTCTCCCAATTCATCTGGGGTCGGCGCAGCATGTCTTCCTATTCCATACGTCCCGGTCAGCCGTCATCAAGCTATCCACTCCCATTTCACTCATATCATCTTTCACACAATCCATCCATCTCTTATTTGACCTTCCTCTTCCTCTCCATCCACTAACATTCATACTAATCACTCTCTTTGTCACATGTCCTTCCTCTCTTCTCATCACATGCCCATACCAAGATAAACGGTTTCCTCTCATCTTATCTACCACTGGTGATACTTTCATACTTCCTCTTATATTATTATGTATTTCTTATCTTGTTCATATCGTGTTTAATATGATAATAATCTACAAATACCCGGGACTCAGAACAAACAGGGAGCATGTCAAACAAATTAAATTCAACGTTCATGTTGTTTATTTAAACTTGTCATGCGATATGAAATATACTGTACAGTGGCTTTGAAGTACAGGCGCCCACAAATTCTTTCATAAACAAGTGTTTACAAGTAGGAAAATAGACCCTGTTTTCATTGCAACAAGGTTTACTATTCTATAGCGCATAGTATTTTTTTAGTTTAGTTAAAATATTTGATTTGGATGGACAGGCCCGTTGCTCGAGTGGTCAGAAACCCTGGCCACGAAACCAAAGGTCGCAGGTTCGTAGTCAAAGTCAAAATATTCTTTATTTATAAAGGTTTCAAAGAAACACTTATAAATCGTCAAAAACTGTTAAAGAAATTTGATTCTACCACCGGTTTGGAATCCCGCTAGGGGCAAATATTTCATTTGATGAACATGAATATTTGTACTAGGGACATTTTTTTAAAGGATTCTGATATTAGCTCAGCAGGGTATGTAATTAAAGTCCTTTAATTTATTTTGTACTTACCTGTATTTTCCGTTACAAGGTAAAATTCGTAGAAACCTTACAACGTGGAATAAATAAAAAAATATTTGGTATGCTTAGGCTTTTTAGTATAATTAATTTTACATAAAAAACCTTCTTTTAAATATTAGTGCTAATAATCATTTAGAATCCTTCATTAATACATACAGACATAAAATCACGCCCATAATCCCCGAAGGGGTAGGCAGAGTCGAATAGTTTATAATATTTCATAAAAAATATGCCATCTTTCAAATTTTCAAATTCAAATTCAAAATATCTTTATTTATATAGGCTTCAAGAAAGCACTTATAAATAGTCAATATACAAAAAAAAGAACACATAATACTACCACCGGTTCGGAAGGTAGAATCTATCGAGAAGAAACCGGCAAGAAACTCGATAGTTACTCTTTTAAATGCCAATTATACAATTTTGTAAACTTAATTAATCCACACTTAAGACTAGATATCACTGCAGATGAACAATTCATTATGAAGTTAACCATAAATCTTTGTCATTGAGGAATTCTTCGATCTTGTAATAGCCCTTACTCATTAAAAATGATTTAATGCATAATTTGAATCTATGTAAGGGTAATGTTAAAATACTTTGTGGTAGTTTATTGAACATTTTAATACTTAGACCAATAAATGAATTACCACTTTTTTGGAGTCTATGATTTGGAACAGCAAGTTTGTGTTTATTTCTCGTATTAAAACTATGAGTATTTGACTTTTTAGGAAATGATTCAATATTTTTGATCTGAATAAATAAGATAAGATAAAAATAGATCGCTGACGTAAGAACTCAACAAAATATTGAACATCGCCTACAAGTGAATTAAAAACAACATCTAAAAATAATCCTTGTTAACCCGCCACTGACCACGTCAATTTGACTTACATCATTCCTGATACTGGTCTCACGAACCAAGACCGACATAGGTCTCATACATACATACATACATAACATCACGCCCATAATCCCTGAAGGGGTAGGCAGAGTCAAAGAGGCAGTATGCCCCTTCAACCACATTTAGCCAAAAATATAGCCGGGCTGGGTTAGATGGAAAATTGTTAAAAAGCAGTGACAAGCGGCTAACCTGTCGCCTACACAATCACACACCCAAAACCCGATATACCATTAGTCGCCTTTTACGACATGCTAGGCAAGAACCACAGTTGGCATATTCTTTTTAAATCCCAGACCAACACGGGACAGTGGGCTGGGTTGGATGGAAAGCTGTGAAAAAGGAGTGACAAGTAGCTAGCTCGTCGCCTACTTAAACACATACCCAAAAGCCCGTAAACCATTAGTCGCCTTTTACGACATGCTAGACAAGAACCACAGTTGGCACATTCTTTTTTTTTTTGTCCCAGATCAACATGGGACATAGATCTCAAAAAAGTTATTTGACTTTTTTGGAGAGCTTCACACTATTTCTCAGACTCATACGTCACCGATACCAGGTTAAACGAGACAAAAAACTACCCAGCATCCGTCAAGTCGCTCAGTCTAAATCGTGAGTAAGTTCCAAAGGGCCCGAACTCCAATTGCCTTCATTGGTAGCAATAGAAAGTTCCCGAACTCGATTGAGTCCGCCTACAAGTTAGTCCTTGGGTCTATTAGGGTCTGTTACTGCTACTCGGGCACGGTGGGTAAATAGACGCAGTTCCCTTGAAACTTTGCGTCAGTGAAAACTATACGTGGAATTCAAATGAGTGACTATTTGTTTTTGTTTAGATTTCATTTGCATTTTACTTGTGTGTCATCATCTTCCTAGCGTTATGTCCCGTATTTAGACGGGGTCCGCTTAGACCATGATCCAGGATTAAGCGAGTCTGGTAATTACATTGAAGCGACTGCCGATCTGACCTTCGTAACCCTAAGATAGGGAACTAATTACAAATCCAATGATTTTTGAATTTGCAGGTTTCATCACGATGTTTTCCCTCACCGTCGAGCTAGTGGTAAAAATACGTACATAGATTTGAAAAATCCAGAGTTTGAACCCGCACTCCTCGGTTAAGAGGCGCGTGTCCTTACCAATGAGCTACCACCGCTTTTTTTTTTGCATTTTCCTTGTGTGTACTTTTGCTTTACACGTTTTATTTTGGAAGCTATAATTTAGTAGATAATATATTTTTTTAGAATGTAAGAAAATATTTTTGTTTGTATAGCCTCCAAAAAGTACTAACAAATTAAGAAAGAAATACATGATTTTAAACTTGCGCGTTGCATTATCACTAGAAATAATACTGACGGGATACGCATTATGAAGAATGAGTACTTACAGCTTTACGGCTTGAGCGTGTTGCAACAACCGTGGTCACAAGTGGAGCCAGTCTGCTTGAAACCACCATCGTCAAGCTGTAAGTACTTAGGTACTACATATTGAATATCGCGTTTAGTCCCGTCAGTATTATTTCTAGTAAGAAATTAATAAATTAAAAATGCCCAATCTACTATATAACTAACATATATTTACAAACCACCGACCTTCAGCTACTTTCATACTGTTGAAATAAAAATTCCTCGACTGCCCCAAAAACAAGCATCCCATCAATTACCCATTGTTTAGTAATCTTCATATTTCAATCATCACGAACATTCGTAATACCCGACGGAATAAATCATGGAATAAAATGTGTAAGGAAATCCAGCCACAGTAATATCGCCTGCGTCATAAATCTGATGTTAACCGCTTCAATATTTAGTAGCAGATTAGTATCGCCGTTCCCAATAGATTAAATGTTGTGATATATGGGTATTTGTATATCTTATCTGCTTGACGAGGAATCTAACAAAAACGTTATTATTTCATACGTTCTATTTTTGAATAGTCCACAAAATATTCGATCATCAACTATCGAATGTGGGTTGTATTTTGATAATTGGCTTTGACTGGCTCGATGGCGCATTCGGTAGTGGCCCTGCCCCATGCGCCAAGAGTTGTGGGTTCGATTCCCACCTAGGACAAACATTCGTATGATGAATACTTGTGTTTGTTCTGTGTCTGGGTGTTAATATCCAATATTTAAGTATATATTTGTAATACCACTGTTGATTCTGATATCCGTAACACAAGTGCTTAAGCTACTTACCTCGGAGTCAGATCAATGTATGTGATGTAGTCGGATATTTATTTATTTATATTTATAATTCGTCTGGCTCGATGCGCATTCGGAATTGACCCCGCCCTATTCGCTAAGAGTTATGTGTTCGATCTCCACCCAGGACAAACATTCGTGTGGTGAATACTTGATTGTTCTGTGTCTAGGTGTAAGTATATCTAATGTAAAAATATGTTTTTGTAATACCACTGTTGACTCTGATATCTGTACCACAAATGCTTAAGCTACTTAGCTCAGAATCAGATCAATGTATGTGATGTCGTCTCATATTTAGTTATTTATAATGTACTTCTACTTATCTTATTAATATACTTTAAATGTGCCACTATTTCTAGTATCATCATCTTCCTAGCGTTACGTCCCGTGTTTAGACGGAGTCCGCTTAGACCATGATCCAGGATTTAGCGAGTCTGGTAATTACATTGAAGCGACTGCCGATCTTACCTTCGTAACCCTAAGTTAAGGGAACCAGACAGTTTTTGGATCATGGTTCAAATCCAAAGTTGTTTGAATTTGCAGGTTTCATCGCGATGTTTTCCTTCACCGTCGAGTTCATGGTATAATTACGTAAATAGATTTGAACCCGCACTCCTCGGTTGAGAGGCGCGTGTCCTTAACATTGAGCTACCACCGCCCTTAATTTACTACACACACTATTTCAAGTATGATTTTGTCGAATATTCTATTTAAAAAAATCCAACCCTCCAAAATTCCTGGGGTCAAAGCCATTGAGCCTGCTCTAATCGCTTTGCATAAAAATAATCCGAATCACGAATCCTTTTAGAGTCCTGTTGGCGTAATAAAAGTGATAAATGGCTACAAAGGACACTGGACTAAGCAGCATTTGAATGGAACATGCAAAAATAATGTCCATTTCTGATAACAAACAACCTTTAAAGGGAAGGGTATTTGGGACCCTGAACTCTTTACAAGGTTAGTTGATTTTTTACAAAATCTAGTGATTAATTGGTATTATCTCTACGGCGGAAGAAAATTAATGTGCCAGTGGTAATGAAAACATAGCAAGTTCATATAGTATGAAAGTTCAACAGTACTTTTAACAAATAAAAACAATTTTCAAGTATTTTTTTTTCATCTTTATGATTGTTTCAGTAAATTTTCGAAACAGCTGATTTTGATGGAACTTTAACTAACAAGTAACTGGTGTTATATATGTTACTTTTTATTTTCCCTTAGTTTTTAAAAAAATAGATACCCTATTCTTTATCAAAAACAAAAGTAGCACCTGATATTTAGTCAACTTTAATACATACATACATACATAATGTCACGCCTTTTTCCCATGGGGGTAGGCAACTTTAATACGATTTATAAATATTGAATAGATTCTGTAAATGTTCTCCAAAAATTAAAATATACCAAAAGTTAAATAAGTTTTTATTTTTATTTTTACACCATGCATTCCTCAAACTAATTTGTAATCATATAAAACTACAAAATCTCAGCCACATTTAATATCTTTTGACAGAAAAGTGGTCTGCTAAGTATCTTTGCGTAGTCGTGCTCAATCTCAGATCGTGGTCTCGCTTACCATCAGGGGATTTTGTTTGAAATACTGCCATCTACGAAAAAAATTACGCAAAAATATTTTATTTTTTAAGAAACTTATTAAAATTATGACTTTATTCTTAACTAGCTGTGCCAGCGGTGTCACCCGCGTTTATGGTTAGTATTATATAGTAGTTATTTTGAAAATATATTACATGTACAGAATTGACCTCTCTACAGATTTATTATAAATATAGATAAAACAATGCGTTGGTTGTGCAAAACAGAACTGAACTTATATTTGAACAAACGTTTCTACCAAGCTATTACAGATGGAAGCACTAATACTAAATTCACAGATAACATTTTAGATATTCTCTATTCTCTATGGATATAATTGCTTTTCAACATTTATCAACATTATAAATTTGTTATTTTTTCATATTATTATTCTAACTACTCAAACGATTATGCAACTTCTTATATACGTTGTCATCGTCATCTGTTGTTGTATTTATAGAAAAGGAAGAAATTAGGATAAAGAAATCGATACAGAAATAAATGTCATAAATTGTATAAGACACGTCAGGCCGACTTTGGATTATTTTAATACATTTGAAAGTCCATTATAAAGTAATGTGATGTGATGTCACATATGTCATGCGTGTCTGCTCCGTTCTGAAAGAGATTAGCACAGCGCGGAGAAAAATCTTATTGCGCTATTTTGGGACATTTTCCATAATGAGTGTACACAGTATTATGAAAAATACACAGAGAGTGTTGCTGAAAAGCAAGTTGTCTCTTATTCATGCAATAAGGATACAATACTAAGCTAATTATTATCAAAATCGGACTATTTTTTAAAAAGCAATGCGTGGCCATAAAAAAGAAAATATACGCGTCGATTTCAGAACCTACGGTTAAAAATGGGCATAATTATAAATAAATAAATATAAGACTACATCACATACATTGTCTTTTTACAAAATCATCGTCTTCCTAGCGCTGTCCCGTGCTTTATCGAGGTCCGCTTATAAGACTCCAGGATCCAGGATTTAGCGAGTCTGGTAATTACATTGAAGTTACTGCCGATCTGACCTTCCTAACCCCAAGATAGGGGAACCAGATAAGTTTTAAATCTTGGTTACAAATCCAAAGTTGCAGGTCGTCCCGATGTTTTCAATCACCGTCGAGCTAATGATATAAATATGTTCATACATTTGAAAATTAAACAGAGATACGTGCTCGGATTTGAAGCTGCAGCCCTCGGTTATGAGGCGCGTGTCCTTACCATTGAGCTACCACCACTCGTATATACATACGGTTTTTTCCAAAATGTAACATGAAATTAGAAATCCCCAGGCGCCCGTTTCACTCGCCCGTGAATCCGCGTTAATGTTCAAAGGACCGCTGCGAATCAGCTTTGCAATTGCAAGCGTATTTATATTTAAATTCTTGCTTTTTGCACCAAATTTTTTAACGGGTTTGGTATTTACATCTAGAATCAAATGAAAGCAGATCAATACCAAATGTATTCCGGGATGCCGTTAATATCTTTTTAATTTTGAATAGGGATAGGAAAAGCCAACTACATATATTTGAGGACAGCAGCAACCATTTATCATATATTTATGTGTGATTATCATAGATTAGTCTCATGTTGGTCTGGGACTTATAAATAATGTGCCAACTGTGTTTCTTGCATAGCATGCCGTAAATCGACTAATGGTGTATCGGGTTTTGTGTTTGTGATTGTGTGGGCGACAAGCTAACCACTTGTCACTACTTTTTCACTTTTATCCATCTAGCCCAGCCCAGTTTTATTTTTGGCTGAATGTGGTGGCTTGTTGCCTCTTCGACTCTGCCTACCCCTTCGGAGATTGTGGGCGTGATGTTATATATGTATCTAAATTCAATGCTTGCATAGATTTTGTATATCGTACTATTTTTACTGTCCCATGTTGACCTGGAACTTAAAATATACGGCCTCAGACCATGTGATTCACTCAGAGAACTGTTTAAAGAAATCAATATTTTAACACTAGCGTCACAATACATTTTAGATTGTATCATGTATGTTTACAAGAACATTCAGATATTCCCAAAAAAATCAGATACTCATTCTTTTAATACTAGAAATAGACACAGACTTGCTGTTCCAAATCACAGACTTAATAAGAGTGGTAATTCTTTCATTGGGTTAAGTATAAAAATATTCAATATGTTACCTCAAAATCTCATTGATTTACCTGTACATAAGTTTAAATTATATGTTAAAAATTGTTTGATTAAAAAGGGCTACTACAAGATAGAAGACTATTTAAATGATAAGAATATATGGTTAGACCCAGAATAGGCTGTTCGCCTGCACTGCTAAATTTACATTCATGTATAAATTGTAATAATAGACTTGGCATTTTAAAAGAGTACTTATCGAGTTTCTTGCCGGTTTCTTCTCGGTAGAATCTACTTTTTGAACCGGTAGATATTGATTTTATTCTGACGATTTATAAGTGCTTTTTTTTAAGCCTACGTAAATAAAGACAATTTCATTTCATTTCAATTTCATTTCATTTCATTTCATTTCATTTCATTTCATTTCATTTCAAAAAAGGTCGTAAAAGGCGACTAATAATGTAGTACCAAATAACGAAATATCTGTGATTTACACAGGTACCCGCTGAAAATTAGCGTCGTGATCTGCCTGATATCAGGCAGTCTCACGACAGAGCTGAGCGGGCGCCGTTTTGGCACACATTTGTTATGTTTCTATGTTTTCATATTTTTCTTGTAGCTTGTATTTTAAGGTGTGTGTCGATTAAAGTCTGTCTATTCTATTCTATTTAGTTGGCAAAGAGCTAGACACATGACTTGAATAATACTAGGCTAACATTCATTAAAATAAATTGAATAAAATCTCCAGATTGACACACCAACTCCTTAATTCCAAACTAAGTTATAAGCTTATGCTATGGATGCTAGGTGAACGGATAGATATACTTAAATACGTTCAAAAATATGCATGACTCAAGTACAAATATGCGTGTTCATCATACAAAACATTTGCCCCTAGCGGGATTCAAATCCGCGACATTTGGTTCGTGGCCAGTCTCTGACTACTCGACCAACGTGCTGCCTTGGAGCGATACATTAATTAAAGTGGGACCCCTATCGCGCTAATCCACTAACGAAGACCCTAAGAAAATCGCGACTCGCTATAAGAAAAAAAAATCTCGAAAGCTCCACAAAAACAGATCTAAATGAGCCACCGAATTTGTCTCTCGTCAAAACTTCGTCGGAAAATTACTTGCGAAAACGTTTTTCATTGCTCCCAGTTATTTTTTGTTCAATTTCACGATGAATCACTCCGCTGACGGCCGCTAGACAGGACTCGGGTGGATTTCGAGAATTTTATAAATAGCTTTCGATTTTTTTTATGCCACTTAAACTGAAGAGTAATCAAGCAAGCAGTCACAGCCTAAGGATATTTGTTACTACAGAGATATATTCCAATTCAAATTCAAATTCAAAATATCTTTATTTATCTGTACTTATAATAAATCTGTAGAGAGGTCAATTCTGTACATTAAATATATTTTCAAAATAACTATCAGGGGGTGATTAGTGATCGATACTGATGGCAAAAATGCAATCAGTAAAATTTTTGTCTGTCTGTCTGTATGCTCCTTATCGAAACAAAAACTACACAACGGATTTTAACGAAACTTGGTACAATTATTCTTCATACTCCTGGGCAGGTTATAGTATACTTTTCATTACGCTACAATCAATAGGAGCAGAGTAGTGAAGGGAAATGTTGGGACAACGGGAGAAGTTATTTTTTAAGCTTCCATCGCGTCTGCAGCCTTAATGGTTAAAGTTACATAGAAATCATGTATGACGGAAATAGTCTTTATAATATTAACCATAAACGCGGGTGACACCGCTGGCACAGCTAGTACATAATATAGGCTTCAAGAAAGCATTTATAAACAGTCAATATAAAAACAAAAGAAGAAAATAAACAATACTACCATCTATATCAGTACGTTGCCAATAGGGATGAATACTGGTTCAAAAAACAATCATTCTATTTTTCCAGCCAGTTAGAATCATATAAAAATACAAGCCACATATTTGTAAAGCAACAAATCATCAAGTTAAAAAATTAAAAAGATAAAGAGCATTGAAGTTTTGGAGTGGAGTCTTGTGACGTCACTTTCAAGTAATTTTTTTACCTAGTTGTGACGTCACGTGCAACTTGAATGCACTGTATCTTTGTCGTTGTTATTTTGACAAATTATTGAAAAAATACGTAGAAATATAATAATATATAATACCGGTGATATTGGTATGGGTTTTTTATGTAAATTGACTATTTATAAGTGCTTTCTTGGAGCCCATATAAATAAAGATATTTTGAATTTGAATTTGAATTTGAAGACCAAGTACTACTTATATACTACTTACATCAATATGTTGTAAGAAGTTTCGTGATGAAACCCGTGCTTGGGTCCAACGTGGCCCTATCACTGTATGCGTTTCTCCTTTTCATTAGGTAAATTCTCCAGACTGACACACCAATTCCCTAGTTCCAAACTAAGCATAAGCTTGTGCTATGGATACTAGGTGAACGAATAGACATACTTAATTATGTTTATAAACATCCATAAGTCGAGTAGAAATGTCCATGTTCATCACACAAAACATTTGCCCTAGCGGGATTCGAACCCGCGCCTCTTGGTTTCGTGGCCAGGGTCTCCAACCACTCGACTAACGGGTCAGTCAACTGAGTTGATTTTACCATATGGCATATGACAGGCTTTCTTAACCTTTTAAAGGCTGATAAAAGTGGTAAGAGTGATACAAAAGAGAATAACTTATTATTTACTTTACCAGAAAATCTACGTTAAGTTGTAATTAATACATGATTTAGCGGAATTCCAGACATCGAATTTCAATGTCGTATTATTGGTTCTCAAAGAATTCCTAAAATCTCCTGAATTAATTCTATTGCCTGCGTAAGTAAGCAAATCACGATCGAATAAAATAGCAATCCTTGATTAACAAAGATTCTTGAATAACAAAACTCCTAAAAAACAACAAAAGGTTCATCCCAGAAAACCTGGATAAATACTGGATTTTCAGCAAAAAGGTTACTATAAAAGCCCAAGACTTAAAGAACGCGACCCGCGTCTAATTTTTTTCAAAGTAATATGGCGACGTTTTGTAGATAATGTGTGACGCAATTGTGTGTAGCAGATGAGAAAATGTTTCCTGTAATTTTTTGGAGCTGCCGAAAGAATTATTATTTTAGCAGATATGTATTTTGATTTATTTTTGTCTGAATGTAGTTAAAGGGGCCTACTGTCCCTTTGACTCTGCCTACCCCTTCAGGATAATGGGAGTGATGTTATGTATGTAATGTATTTTGATTGCAATTTATAAAGTTTTTTTAAGAACCTTAAAATTTGGTCGGATTTGAAGAAACGCTATAGGTATGTGAGCAGGAATGTTTATCAATTAGGCGATGTATTTTTGATCAATGAGGTAAATACTTATGGATTTTTTGTATTTATAACATCACGCATCCCCGATGGCAGAGGCAGAGTCAAAGGGGTAGCAACCCCATTTAAACACATTTAGCTAAAAATAAAACTGTACTGGATTACATATAAAATTGTGGAGATCTAGAACTTGCTGTCTCTTAGACTCTGCCTACCTCTTCGAGGATTGCGGACGTGATGTTAAGTATGTTATATTTACAAACATTCCAGGAAAATCAAAAGTACGTATTTACTCGCTACTAATTCTGGCATGGTACCATGATTTTCAATAAAACGAATAGAATGCTTTCCTGTATCGTAGCTTTTGCACAAAATTTGTCAAATACCAATTTATTTGCAACTCTTCATTTCTTTACAAACAATTGACTTTAATGACAGGCCCGTTGTTCGAGTGGTCAGAGACCTGACCACGAAACCGAGGGTCACGGGTTCGAAACCCGCTAGGTGTAAATGTGTGATGAACGTATTTAAGTATGTCTATCCGTTCACCATTCATTCATAGGACAAGCTTATAGCTTAGTTTGGAACTAGGGAATTGGTGTGTCGGTCTGGAGAATTTTATTTTCAGGTCGTTTTCCGGCGAACTCTTCTGTATAACTACAGACTTGTTTATCAGAGCCACCAGTCAGCTCCCGTGTGCTTAGTCACAGATCGTGATAAAAGCGTCAACGTCAACGTTTAAGCGATTTGCCCTACTACTGGCGAATTTCATGGATACTATTCAAAAGGTTAAGTGGCATTTTAAAATCTTTTTTTTTTATTGCTGATGAGGGAATTTGATTAGACGTTATAATTATAAAGGCTTCTTTCTTTCACACGTGAAAGACATAATTAAGTATAATCAAAAGCTTATCATTGCAAGCAGAGTTGCCCGTTTGAATGACGTCAATTAACATACATAAATATAAATACACTATTATGTCCGCATCACTAGACGGTTTTACATTGACAAAACTAAGGACCAACGAGCACATTTTAGCAATTTTATTAAATATTTAATTGAGCTGTGGTTAATTAAAAAATAAATAAACAAGGGAGAACAGTAAAAAAATCCGATCAAGTGCGAGTTGGACTCGCGCACGAAGGGTTCCGTGCCAATATCGAGCAAAAAACAGCATTAAAATCACGTTTTTTGTATGGGAGCCCACCTTAAATATTTATTTTATTCTGTTATTTGTTATTATAGGGGCAACAGAAATACATCATTTGTGAAAATTTCAAATGCCTAGCTATCACGGTTCATGAGATACAGCCTGATGACAGTCGGACAGACGGACGGACAGCGGAGTCTTAGTTTTAAGGTTCCGTTTTTACCCTTTGGGTACGGAACTCTAAAAGGAGTGACAAGTAGGAGTGATGATGTAGCTGACTTACCACTTATCCATCTAATCTAACTTAATTTTATTTCTGACTATATGTGGTTGAAGGAGGTTATTGCTCCTTGGCTCTGGCTAATGCCTTTCCAATTATAGCGGACATGATGATTTGTATGTGAATATTATATTTGTGCCTTAATATTAAGCATTGTACCTCAATCGCCAATACATCTCCTACACTCGATAGTAATGGCCTGTCTATCAAGAGAACTTCCCTATTATGCGCGATAATTACTGGTTTCCCTCGAACCATAGACAAAACAATTGCTGGCAAATTAAACTAACGTCAGACCATAGATTGTGTTTATGGACGTCATAAAGTTTGCTTTGGATCATTTGGCTTTAACTTTGCTATAACTTTGAAGACTGTTTATATCTTTTTTATAGTTCTCTTAAAGTGGTCCTCATTTCATCTGATGAATTGTCCATAAAGTGAAGACATATAGTTGACAGGTGCAATTTAATTGTTTTGATGAGAATTATATTATTTTTTGGAATTAAGCACTACTGTGGCCTAATTTTTTTAAGCATCGAAATTATAGTTAAAAAACCGGCTAAGTGCGAGTCGGACTCGCGCACGAAGGGGGCAATATCGAGCAAAAAACGGCGCTAAAATCACGTTTTTTGTATGGGAGCCCCCCTTAAATATTGATGTAATGTTTTTAATATTCTTTATTATAGCGGCAACAGAAATACATCATTTGTGAAAATTTCAATTATCTAGCTATCACGGTTCATGTGATACAGCCTGGTGACAGTCGGACGGACAGACAGCGGAGTCTTAATAACAGGGTCCCGTTTTTACCCTTTGGGTACGGAACCCTAAAAATCAGTTATCATATATAATTAGTACACAAAATATGCAAAATAGTTTGTAAAATTTATTCCAACATTAATAAAAATATGCAAATAAATGTTGGTACGCTTATCCCGAACTTGCCGGGAAATGAGAATTTCCTACCGTTTCGCTCGAAGATTTAGATTAAAATGATTTACACCAAGAGGGTCGAGTAGCCAATAAGAAACGAAATATTTTAAGTGAATAAATATTGCACTAACTAGATTAAGTGATTAATAAACTGATTCAAAAGTAAGTATCCTGTCAAGATTTGAGAGGCAAAATACTTATCTCCCATTAAGCTATTTGCAGTAGGTAGCCTGTAGCCAAGCTACAATATTTTTTTGGTCCATATGTAAGTCCCAAGTTGGGCTGGGGTTCTATGTTGGTCTGGGACTTAAAAATAATGTGCCAACTGTGTTTCTTGCCTAGCATATCGTAAAAGGTGACTAATGGCATATGGGGTTTTAGGTATGTGATTGTATAGGCGACGAGCTAGCCACTTGTCACTACTTTTTTAAAATTTAACCCAGCTTAGTTTTATTTTTGGCTGAATGTGGTTAAAGGGACTTGCTGCCCCATTGTCTCTGCCTACCCCTTCAGGGATTATGGGCGTGATGTTATTTATGTATGTATAGGAAAGTTTTATTATCAAAGAAATTTAATTCGTATTTTTTGCTTTTACACTCGAAAAATTACAAAGATATAGCGCTTCAAAGATTTAAGTTGCTGTATCTTCGTCATTTTTGGTTTGCTGAACAATAGAAAAAGAAAACTTAATCATTATTTTTTACTGTAGAGTAGAGTTTAAAAAAATAATCTCACAAAAAAAAAACAGGCAGAATATCGACTCCATTTTAACTCAATCCCAACTTTACCGATGATGATTGATCAGTTAGAACAGATAGACAGTAGTTCATTATAACTGACGCGCTGTCAACGTGTCCGCCGTCCGAACCTATAGAGGCTCTAAAACTCAATATAGTTTCATAATAAATAAAGACAGCGAGGCAACTTCTCTTTACAATATCATCTTCCTATCGTTATGCCCCGTGCTTAGACGGGGTCCGCTTACACCAAGATCCAGGATTTAGCGAGTCTGGTAATTACATTTAAGCGACTGCCGATCTGACCTTCGTAACCCTAAGAACCAGACAATTTTTGAATCATTGTTACAAATACAAAGTGGTTTGAATTTGCAGATTTCATCACGACGTTTTCGCTCACCGTCGAGCTAGTGGTAAAAATACGTACATAGATTTGAAAATCCAGAGAAACGTGCCCGGGTTTGAACTCGTACTCATCGGTTAAGAGGTGAGTGTCCTTACCATTAAGCTACCACCGCTCTAGGTAACTTTAAAATATAATATCACTAGCTTCTGCCCGCGGCTTCGCTCGCGTGGTAGTTACATCGATGAAACATAGCATATATGTCATTCGGGTGTATGAGCTATATTATTCTAAAGTTTTATTAAAATCCTTTCAGTAGTTTTTTTGTGAATAAGTAACAAACATCCATCCATACATATAAACTTTTGCGTTTATAATATTAGTAGAATATATTTAAGAACCACAGAGCTTGTAAAAAAAAAGGATAATTAATTTATGTGAGGTGAGATGCCGTATTGCGTTCGGATCTCCCTGTCTACCCCGCTAGCAAAATGGAGTGAAGTTCGTTTATTATTTTTAGTTTATACCTTTTATTTAGTTTGTGATTCAGGCACAAAAAAGAACAATAAAACTAAAGGACATTAGGGTGCTGAATGAAAAACTCGAGCGTATAATTTTTTATTTTCAAATAGATTTTCGATTTCGATCAATGCATATCTCCTCAGAGATAATGTTAACAGTTAAATAAAGATGACTTTTTGATACATTACAATACGTGGTTTATTTATCTAAAGACTGATTTCTTAATAAAATATTAAGCAGATAGAAACCATTTTTAGCCATCCATATTATAAACTAGCTGTGCCAGCGGTGTCACCCGCGTTTATGGTTATATTATAAAGACTATTTCCGTCATACATGATTTCTATGTAACTTTAACCATTAAGGCTGCACACGCGACGGAAGCTTAAAAAATGAAGTAACTTCTCCCGTTTTCCCAACATTTCCCTTCACTACTCTGCTCCTATTGATTGTAGCGTGATGAAAAGTATACTATAACCTGCCCAGGAGCATGAAGAATAATTGTAGGTACCAACTTTCGTTAAAATCCGTCGAGTAGTTTTTGTTTCTATAAGGAACATACAGAAAGACAGACAGACCAAAAATTTAACTGATTGCATTTTTGGCATCAGTATCGATCACTAATCACCCCCTGATAGTTATTTTGAAAATATATTTCATGTACAGAATTGACCTCTCTACAGATTTATTATAAGTATAGATTTATTCTTCTATTCAACACAAAAAATAAGACGATAAATTAGATCTAAAATAATAAAATTATAATTCTTGGGATAGGTACTAAGTCTGTATATATTATATACACAAACAAGTTTTGAAATAACTATCTTGAAATAACTTTAAATAGCTCTGCGTATTTCTCCTCACTGACATTCTACTCCATTATAGCATCACTGCACAAAACTGAAACTAAATACGAGTACTATGGGATTTCAAATAATGAACGGCTTTAGAATTCTACCACAGTTTGCGAACATTAATTTTCGTTGCGCATTTTATGCAAATTTATGGTAAATTTGCGGGATCTGCATTTTGCGGTTTTATTTTAAAATATGAATCGAGTCTTTTTTTGTGTGTTATTTTTCGTGTTCACGTGAAAGCTTTACAAAATGGGCGTTGTTGAATTTTAAATTAAATTAGTCACAATTTTTTTTAGTATTTCCTTATAATATTTATTGAAAAGTTAATATAATAATTGAATATAAAATTCGCGTGTCGCGGTGTTTGTAACCAAACTTCTCCGAAACGGCTTGACCGATTTTTATGAAATTTTATATGTAATATTCGGTAGGTCTGAGAATCGGTCGTAATCTATATTCATACCTCTAAGCGATAAGGGTGGTCTACTCCAAAGCAATAACTTGAGAAGGGCTTTACCGATTCTTTTTTAGTTATGTTTTTTACTGTCAAGTCTCAGACAGGTCATTGAAAATTGTCTGACAGGCCCGTTGACCGAGTATTCAGAGATCCTGGCCACTAAGCCAAGGGTCGCGGGTTCGAATCCCGTTAGGAGGGGCAAAGGTTTCGTGTGATAAACATGGACATTTGTACTCGAGTCATGGATGTTTATAAACGTATTTAAGTATGTCTATCCGTTCACCTAGTATCCATAGCACACGCTTATAAGCTTAGTTTGGAATTAGGAATTGGTGTGTCAGTCTGGAGAATTTATTTATTTTATTATTAAGTGAAGGTTTTTATGAAAGAAAAAAAGGTTGCGCGCAAAAAAAAAAAAAAATTGGTATTGAAAATCCGAGAACGGGGCGTTACGAAGTGCGCCGGTCAGCTAGTATTACTAGCTATTTCAAGCGGCCCTGCCCATCTGGCATTCGGTCTGATACATCAAGTATATCATTTGTTTCGTAAGATATATAAGTATTCAAGATTTAGAAGAAGTCTTTGCCCTTACTATAGATTAAAACTTTAAGGGTACCTTTGTATTTAGAAAATCAGTTAAGGCCTAAAGCCGTTAATGATAGACAGTTACTTTCACATTTATTATATTGGTAAAGATTCGCAAAGAGCGGTGGTATCTCAATAGTAAGGACAAGCGCTTCATGAGTGCAGGTTCAAACCCGAGCACGTACCTCTTGATTTTTCAAATCTATGTACGTATTTATACCACTAGCTCGGCGGTTAGGGAAAACATCGTGATGTAACCTGCAAACTCAAACAACTTTGGGTTTGTAACCATGATTCAAAAAATGTCAGCCCCTAATTAGGGTTACGAAGGTCAGATCGGCAGTCGCTGCATTGTAATCACCAGACTCGCTAAAGCCGGTCCGCTTAGACCATGATCCACATAGTCTAAGCGGACTCCGTCTAAGCACGGGACATAACGCTAGGAAGATGATGATAAGGCAATGAGGGAGTGACGGTAGCGTGAAGACACGCGCCTTACATACGAGATACGATGGTTCAAGCACGAGAATGTGAATCACAAACCTTCAGCCCAATACACAATTAATTGCCTTTTACAACATTCTAGGCAACGAATACAACTGGCACATTGTTTTTAAGTCTCATACCATGGGTCATTGTTAAAAGTTCATATAAATAAAACAATCCTGGCACTTCATTGTCGCTCGAGTCAGCTGTCCCACTTGAATCCGACGGAAGTAGCCTTATCTAAAATGACTTCTTTGGTCTCAAATTACTTTTGGATGAGTCGACGGAAAACTCGAGTTCCAAATTAAACTGAGTTCAGCCTCTTTAGATATCGCTTGATCTATAATACTTTTTTAGTACTTTAGCAGAATTGTAACTGTTTGGGTGGATACAAGTTCTTTATTAAGTGGGAGTTTACAGATTGGAATTACTTCCGCATCTATTAGTAAGAATTGTTGCCAAACGCGCAAAGGTTGGCACTACAAACTTCAGATTTAAAACATATCTACTTATAACTATTAAAAAAACACTGAGAGAATATAATTATTACAGCATCGCAGAATTGCTCAAAGCTTTAAATATATTTATACTATTACCTAAAAAAAATCATTTTACGATTCATATTACGAGACAAAAATAAAAAAAATACATACATGTCATCACCACCGTCATACCCGAAGGGGGAGGCAGAGTCAAAGGCCTTTTAATCACATTTAGTAAAAAAAAAAATGGGCTCGATTATATGGAAAATTGTGAACAAGCGGCTCACTCGCCTACTCAATCAAAACAAAACGAATCTGATTCCCGAGGAAGGATATCAGGTTTCTGTAACAGATCTGTAACTTAGAAAACAAATTGCTATCAAAGATAGTCCTAACTAATTTTCGTTAAACCTTTTGACCGACCTTCTAATCCGATAATCAAAAGACGAACTACTCGAACTATCGAAATCCGCGTAATCGAGAATAATAGAGCGAAAATTAGCGCGCATCGACTGGTCAATAATTTATGCGCATAGTGACGCATCGCAGTAATGGCTGATAGCTCTTGGACCAAATAGGTACGTTAATAACGTATATTAACGTATTTGGTGAGACCCTCGAGCGCTTAGTAATTGTAATTAATGACTACTTGCTATTCTATTATGTGCTACTCCAAATTGATATCACTTAACATGTTACTTTGGTCGCGATAAGCCCAAAAATTAATGCAATAATTTCAAAACTATGTGATAAAAATTAATTATAAGTAGACAACAATGTAAAAAGAAAATAACAGACTGACACTTGAAATTCGTTATATAAATTAATGAATGATTGATGACAAAAGATCACGACGTAGACAGGCATGGCTCAATAACACATGTAAAAAACATAAACAATCGTAAACAGAACAATAATCAAATAAAAATTCCACAAAAACTAATCGTCTTTCCCCAAAACATAAATTTCCAAGCAAATAAATTACAATCGACGAACTTTGATTTGCCTCTATTGACTTAAGTTCGCTAATCCGAAGATCAACAACATCTCGTACTATCGAAAACCGCGTAATCGCGAATAATCGAGCGAAAATTGACGCGCATCGACTGCTCAGTAATTTATGCGCATAATGACGCGCCGCATTAATGGCCGATAGCTCTAGGATTACGCCATTAAAGCGGCGCTTAAATTCGTGCGTGTTCAATTAATAGTTACTAACCACGATGGCTTCACACTAGTATTTAAAATAGGCACGTAAATATACCTTTGTCCCATGTTGGTCGGGGACTAAAAAATAATGTGCCAACAGTGTCTCTCGCCTAGCAAGTCGTAAAAGGCGACTAATGGTATACCTTTAGTCACCTTACCCAAAACCCTATATATGGGATTTTGGGTACGTGATTGTGTAGGCGACGAGCTAGCCACTTGTCACCTTTTCACAATTTTCCATCTAACCCAGCCCAGTTTTGTTTTGGCTGAATGTGGTTAAAGGGGCCTGCTGCCCCTTTGACTCTGCCTACCCCTTTGGGGATTACCGGCGTGAGTTTTTACCGGCGTTACCTTGGTTTCGTGGCCAGGGTCTGGGACCACTCGACCAACGGGCCAGTCATTAATAATTAATATCTAATATTTAAGCATATATTTGTAATACCACATTTTATTCCGATATTTATGTCGGAGTCAAATCAAAATATGTGATAGAGTCTGATATTTAGTTATCATTATTGTTACTGAACTCTACTAGGCACAAGTATCATTTTACTTCTAATCTCACTCTCTGCTCGTCTCTCTATTTCTTCTTCATTTTCTTTTCTCAAACAACATGTTTCGACTATTCTGTTCCCTTATTGTCTGTTATAATACAAATATACAATCCCAAGCCAAGATAATTGAACTGAATTCCGTTAGGGCGGAGTGTTTATTGCACGCGGTAATTACTGTTAATTACTAAGCGACTACGGGAACTAAGGGACTATTCTGATTACGTAATTCGAGACATTACGTGAGCTATTACTGTAAGAGCGGTGGTAGCTCAATGGTAAGGACACGCGCATCTTAACCGAGGAATGCGGGTTTCAAACCCTGGCACGTACCTCTGGATTTTTCAAGTCTAAATACATATTTAATACCACTAGCTCGACGGTGAAGGAAAACATCGCGATGAAACCTGCAAATTCAAACAACTTTGGATTTGTAACCATGATCCAAAAATTGTTTGGTTCCCCTATCTTAGGGTTATGAAGGTTAGATCGGCAGTCGCTTCAATGTTACAATTACCAGACTCGCTAAATCCTGGATCATGGTCTAAGCGGACCCCGTCTAAGCACGGACCATAACACTAGGAAGATGAGCAGTTTAAGATTATCATAATTGTTATTGACATTTCTTGTAAATTTGGCGATGAAAAGATTAACTATCGAGTTTCTAGTCGGTTCTTCTCGGTAAAAGCTATTATCCGATCCGGTGGTAACGATTTATAAGTTTTTTTAAACCTACATAAAAAGACAATTTGATTTTATCTTATTTCTCTAACAATAATAATAAATAAATAAATAAATTCTTCAGACTGACACACCAATTCCCTAGTCCCAAACTAACCTTATGCTTGTGCTATGAATACTAGGTGAACGGATAAACATACATAAATGACTCGAGTACAAATGTCCATGTTCGTCACACGAAACATTTGTCCCTAGCAGGATTCGAACCTGTGACTCTCGATTTTGTGGCCAGGGTATCTGACCACTCGACAAACGGGCAGTCAATCAAAAGCGTTATCAAGGATCAATCTCTGACTAGGAACACAGCGGAAGACGATGCCGAGTATATTAAACACTCGAATATTTATAAATCCGCAAAAACAACATTCGAATATTCTTTTGTTTTACAAAAGAATATTCGAATTCGAATATTCTTTTGTTTCACAAAAGAATATTCGAATGTTCTTTTGTTTCACAAAAGAATATTCGAATGACTGAAAAATCCCAGAATAAACTCTTCTAAGAAAGATCACCTCCCATCTCATCTGTCATCACTTGAGTAGGGTTGCACAAACAAATTTGTTTCGGGATCTTTGATGATAGCGAATATGATGAATCGTGCGAGATTCCGAGCAACCAAACAAATAAATATTCGCTTAGTCTATAAGTAGAAGCATTCGCATACAAATAAGTCTAGATGAAAGACTAATGATTCATTTTAAAAGTTTTTCTGTATAAATCATTTATTAAATGTATGAATGTGTTTAAATTATCAAGTATAACAGCGTCCCGCGGTTTCACCGGCATAGGTTCCGTTTCTGTGGGAATACCGGAATAAATTATAGCTTATGTTACTTGCTAACAAAATAATAATGTCCTCCTGACCGATATCGGTCGCGGCGGCCAAACTCAACGAGCATTAGCCATCTGCGCAGGAGATATTATAGTGATCAAGTGTGTGCGCAAACACAGGTGCACTCTCTATTCCTTCATTCTCATAGTCCGGTGAGACGGCAATCCGACATGACCGGAGAGAGGTCAGGCGCAGGACCAACGGCTTAACGTTCTTTCCGAGGCACAGGGGTGATTATACCGCCAACTTCCTGACTCCGGGCTGTTACTGAGTAATTTCAATATTGAAATAACCTGCCACAAATTCTTGGTCCGACCCGGGATTTGAACCCGGAACCTCTTGGTCCTTAGGCAGCGCATACTACCACTAGACCAACGAGGCAATCAAAGTAGGTTTCTTTATAATGTTAGTGCATACATACATGCAAAACTTTAGATATCATTTTATTATATTCGAAAGGTCACATAAAAACAAGCATTTGACATGAATGGTAAGTAGCATTTAGATTATCAACTCCAGACCTTGTAGAAAATTTGCGTATCCTGAACTGTCATTGACCAAAAAATAATAGATTAAACAAAAATACAGTTGTACGTCTAGCTGTGACCGGAGTTTCAACCGCGTTTATGATTAATGTTATATAGCCTATAGCCTTTTTCAATAAATGGGCTATCTAACACTGAAAGATTTTTTCAAATCAGACCAGTAGTTTCTGAGATTAGCGCGTTCAAGCAAACAACAAACTCTTCAGCTTTATAATATTAGTATAGTATAGATTTCGCTCGCCCTTTCATGTTAATAAAAACCAAATAGCCAAATTAACTTCATAAATAAATAAATCCTCCAGACTGACACGCCAATTCCCTAGTTCCAAACTAACCTTATGCTTGTACTATGGATACTAGGCGAACGAATAGACATACTTGAATACGTTTATAAACATCCATAACTCGATTACAACTGTCCATGTTCATCACACAAAACATTTGCTTCTAGCGGGATTCGAACCCGCAACCTTTGGTTTCGTGGCCAGGATCTCTGACCACTCAACCAACGGGCCAGTTAAATTATAAATTATCCGTTTTCCAATTCATTTTTTCATATCAAGATTGATCGATAACTCGTATGTAATTAATTGCACAATTAACATCCCTGATTTAAATAATTGAATCATTCCGTGAATCAATCGTTCAAACAAGTAATCACCTACATCAACTGTGAATAAACGGCAAACATTTTTGTTCGAATTCGTATTCCCACTCGAAGCGTTCGGAGTGTAGTACCTACGTTGCGTATGGAGCATGCCGCAGTTGCCGTCCATGTAAACATTGGCGCAGACAGCTTGTTTAAAATGGCGTGAACTCGTTGATGCATACAGTTTTTATTTGTGTAAATTCATAATTTTCTGTTAGCTCAATGGTAAGGACACGCGCCTCATAACCGAGGGATGCAAGTTTAAATCCGAGCGCATACCTCTAGACTTTTTAAATCTATGTACGTATTTATACCACTTTATTTACCCCCCACTTTATATACCACCTTATTATAGCTCAGCAGTGAGGGAAAATACGTGATGACACTTGCGAGTTCAAACAACTTTGGATTTGTAACCATGATCCAAAAAATTGTCTGGTTCCACTATCTTAGGGTTATGAAGGTCAGAGACTCGCTAAATGGTGTAAGCGGACCCTGTCTAAGTATGGGTCAAAACGCTGGGAGGATGATATTATAAGTTTGCATGGGTTTCGTTTTTAGATTTCGATAAATTTAAATACGGCACGATTCAAATTTCTCGATGAACGCAAAACGATTCAGATTCGATCGTCGTACCGGGGCAGAAGTTTGTCGATGGAATATGTATTTTTCTCGGCTTTAAATATTTATGGTAGCTACCTTCGTAGATTCTTGGCGTGATTTCCATAATGCGAGCGCAGAAACTTCTTACTTTGGAATCAACGTATGTGATATTGTCTCAGTCGGATATCTGATATTTAATTACTAAGGCATAATAGTATATAAATAAATAAATAAATAAATTGTTTGTTTGTTTTAATTGAAAAGGCTCCGAAACTACGAATTGAAAAATTATGTCAACCAATGGGAAGGAATAATTTTTCAGCGAGTAACATAGGCTATATTTTATGTCTATATTCCCATGGAAATGGGAATTACGCGGGTAAAACCGGGGTGCTACTAATGTACATTATTATTATTAAAAGGAAATATTTGTATGTATGTAACGAATAAACTCAAAAACTACTGGACCGATTTAAAAAATATTTTCACTATTAGAATGCTACATTATTGCTGATTAACATAGGGTATAGAATATTTGAAAAAAGTTCGGCTAGGTTAGAAATTACATGTCCACTTGTGCAAAGCCAGGGCGGGCCGCTAGTGTATAATGATTTAAAATCAGATATAAACTGTGGCACGTATATTTTAACTTCATTTGGGCTGGCCCGTTGTTCGAGTGGTCAGAAACCCTGACCACGAAAACAGGGGACTTGGGTTGGAATCCCGCTAGTGGCAAATGTTTTGTGTGACGTACATGGACATTTGTACTCGACTCATGGAAGTATAAATACGTATTTAAGTATATCTGTATTTGTTCACCTTGTATCAGAAGCATTAAGCTTATTTTGGAACTAGGATATTGGTGTGTCAGTCTGATGAAGAATTTATTTAATTGAAACAGACAGACCTGACTGTCTAGTATAGTAACATATATTGTATGTAAACAGATAATACAGAAGAAATAGTCACCAAATTCCTTAGTCAAATTCTTCAACCAGAAAGTGATTCAACCATCTTAGATTTAGCGAGTTGCGCTAACGCCACTCTTACATGTCATTATGCCTCAAGTCTTTCACTCCGAAGGGCTCTCGACTCTGCGTACTCGAGACCCCGAAACCCTTTCTCATCAACTCTTCGGACTGACCCTTCGGCAGACACAATCAAACAGAAAAGAATAAACCACATTCTCCTTGATTTTATGTGCTAAAGTGAGATTGTATTTATTATTAATTTTTTTACGATGTAAATGGATAACGCCGACTTATATTAATGAGTAAGGGCTACTAAAAGATTGAAGACTTCCTAAATGATAAGCATATATGTTTTACTTGATAATATTCACCTGAAGTGTTGTTACCTAGTAAGTGTAGATTATTAAGTACGAAATTGTAAATTTTGGCATTTAAAAGAGTAACTATCGAGTTTCTTGCCGGTTTCTTCTCGATAGAGTCTACCTTTTGAATCTGTGGTAATGTTTTCTTTTCTGTTTAAATTGACTATTTATAAGTGCTTTTTTGAAGCCTATATAAATAAAGAGATTTTGAATTTGAATATATATCATTGCTATTAGAATAATATACTTACATAAAGTTAAAGTAAATAAATAATAAATATCAGACTACGTCACATACATTGATCTGACTCCGAGGTAAGTAGCTTAAGCACTTGTGTTACGGATATCAGAATCAACAGTGGTATTACAAATATATACTTAAATATTGGACACAGAACAAACACAAGTATTCATCATACGAATGTTTGTTCTGGGTGGGGATCGAACCCACAACTCTTGGTGCATGAGGCAGGGTCACTACCGAATGCGCCATCGAGCCAGTCAAAACAATAATAATATATCAAACAATATCACGTACGTTGATCTGATTCCGAGCTAAGTACCGTATCTATGCACTTGTGTCGCGGAGATGAGAAGCAACAGCAGACTAAAAAATGTATACTTAAGTCACGGACAAGTAAAAAAAGAAGGACTCCACGCTACCATACTATAGCTTGAAGCTACGTTTATGCATGTGTGAGTGAGATACTTATGGATACCAGATATGGGATATCTGTCATGTGGAGCACTTAATTTGTCAATGTGTGACGTAAGTTGCGTGTCAAGTGGAGCACCTGAGGAACTTCAATGTCTAGTTAGTGGCGCGGAGTCCTTCTTTTTTTACTAGTCCGTGACTTAAGTATTAGATAATTTACACAGTTCTTAAAAATTATTTATTCTTTCACGTCCTCTATATTCCACTCTATTATCATGAAATTGCAAAAAACGATTAACCTTCGTAATAATGACTACCTAGCTGTTTCCGCGGTTTCATCCGCATTTATGGTTAATGTTATATAGCCTATAGCCTTCCTCGATAAATAGGCTATCTAACACTGAAATAATTTTTCAAATCGGACCAGTAGTTCCTGAGATTAGCGCGTTCAATCAAACAAACTCTTTAGCTTTATTACATTGGTATTTCAGTAATCTGGGTTCTGATATTTCTCAAGTACAACAAGAAGATTAAATTAGACAGAGAAACGAATTAATTCTTAGTTCATTAAATATCCAGGGCAGATTCCTTAGCGTGTAACTGAAATTAGTGCCAATTATTTCACAAGATAGGTCGGAAGGTTATTCTAATCAAAATGTCAATCTTATATAATTTAATATACACCTGAGACTAATTAAGAGCGTGTTCGTCTATAAATTTATACAAATAAATTAAATTAGAATGTCTGTTTGTAACGTTAAAATATACGAAAGACATATGAAGGTACGAGTAAGTACGATTTTAATAACAAAAACCTTTTTCTAAAGCTTTTCTCTATTTGTTTGTTTGTTTCGACGTGACTTCAAAAGCGCTTTTGACAGCAAAATTCTAATGTTAAGGGTAATTTAGGGTTCTTTGACAAAAACTAAGTCACATTTTTTCGTTAGGGCTAATATGCTTTATCGCAGGTTTGCGCGTTGCACAAATAAATAAAAAATCACGTTTTTAAAGCATATTGTCATACTCTACTCACGTGCAGCCTGTGGACAAATTACCCCTCTAGGACCGTATAGGGCCCTACGCACTCAGTATTATAGCGCATTCAGGGGGCTGATGGGGCTGCCATGACACTGCAGCGTCGGGGATGCTTGCAGCAGCCGAAATAGATAGCCTCTCGTGCATCATCAGAAAGAGCATTGCGTCCCTGATGCGGCGGGTGCGGAGCAGCACCAACAGCCTCCTGAAAACGGTCGCGGCGAGCCTGGACGTGGACAGTGCCATTATGCAGCACTGGACTCGCTGCCAGCTCGCAAAAGATATAAAAATAAATTATAATAGTTATTTAATGTACTAATATAGTTTTCAAGATTAATTGTTAGAATGTACTAACATAGTTTTCTTGACTTCGTTTTTCGATTTTTTTTATTATTTTTTTTTTATTTAAACATTAAAACATAACATTTATTTTTGTCCCATGTTGGTCTGGGATCTAAAAAGAATGTGCCAACTGTGTTACATGCCTAGCATGTCATAAAAGGCGACTGATGTATCGGGTTATGTGATTGTGTAGGCGACGAGCTAGCCACTTGTCACTACTTTTTCAGTTTTCCATCTAACTCAGCCCAGTTTTACTTTTTGGCTGAACGTGGTTATCAGGCTGGCTGCCCTTTAACTCTGCCTTCCCCTTCAGGGATAGCGGGTGTGATTGTGTGTATGTATTGTTTTTTTTTTAATTCCACATTAACCATGTTACGGACCTGCGCTAATCTACGGAGGTGCAAGCAACTCCGGAAAAAGCTGTCATAATACATTAACACCAAAACCTGGCATTACTGCTTTTCCTTCCACTGTGCCCTCTCAAGAACCCTTTCTCATCAGGCTGGAACTTTATAGCCGCCCTTTGTCACTCCAACGGCTAAGTCTATGAGTAATGGCGTCGCGAATTACCCTTCGCGGCTTCTTATGGCATTTTCCTGCGTTTATTTTCCGGAATTTCCGGTAGCTGCCGAGTTATCGGCGTTCGGGAAACGGGTTGGCAGTTGTGTGTAGTTGTGTGTGTGATGATGTGTGTAGATGTGCTACGGATTGCTGTGTGAGTGGACGCTGCTTTTATAGTAAAAATAAGCACAAAATATATTATACAGAAAAAAAAAATCATTTGTGTATTATGAAACAATAGAAAATACAGCAGTGTCACGTTTGTCGGCAACTTTTTAGGAATTCCCATTAAATATAACACAATAGGGTATTATCCTCAAAAAAATTTTTTTTGTCCGTAATTAATAAAATTTATTAGTATTTTTTGCTTCATCTGATACTCGAAAAATTACAAAAATACAGCGCTTCAAATATCTGAAATTTTGCGCTTTACGTCACTTGGACGGTAAAATTGTACACGAAAAAAATTACCGCAAAATAAAATTTGACATTTTTTATTTTAAAGTAATAAGTACCGACTTTAACACGTTGTACCTTCATAATTTTTAGTTTGTCGAACAAATACGTAAGCAATATATTTTTGTAATCTCAATAGTGGATTATAAAACATTTTTGAGGAAAATAGCCTATTCAAGAGATGTCTCAAATCTGACTGACCCAAAAACATTATCGAATTCTCCCTACTCCAAAAAAAAACAAATTCTCAACATTACTATACTAATTTGGCACTAAAATCAAAAAATATTCCGAGATAACAAGCACAAAATGGGCCAAAGCTCCAAATTGAATCTCGGCGTTGTAAATTTTTAGGTTAATCAGATTCTGGCGTCGTCCAAGTCTGTAACAAAATTATTGGCACCTCCACCTCGTCCAAATATTCCCGTTAACATTTCCCGTGGGTTTCTAGGCTAATCCGTTGAGTTAACTTTAAGGTTTACCTCAAAAAACTTATATAATATAACTAGACAGCCCCTATTTTTATTAGGAATCTTGATTAAATCTTTGACCTAAAAATAATAATTATAATACTGCACCGGAAACTGACTCTTACTTGACTTAGGCCCAGATACACAATTTGTACAACACTCAAGTACCTAAACTAGGTCTAACCTGTTCTTATAGGTACATAAACTCTCACTTCACGTTAGTGTGTTGTAATAATTTAATATGTGTGCTGTATATAACATACGTATAATGTAGATAGATTATATATACTTAAATAATAATTATATTTAAATAAAAGACTGTCATAAGAAATTTTCGTTACGCAATTATTTTATGTAATTTTAAAATGCCCTAAAATGTTTTGTATTCATTTATCATCGTAACTATCATTCTAAACTTACTTGCAGTCGCCATGTTTGTTGGAGACTTAAAAATAATGTACTTTATTCCTTCCTTCCTATAGGTTTGTACTTGTGTAGGCAACGAGCCAGCTTCTTGCCAATACATTTTCACAATTTCCCAGGCAAGCTAAATGGTTTAGCTGAAAGTATTTGAGGCGCTTGCTACTTCTTGGAGTCTACTTACCTCTTCGGGGTTTTACTTACGTTTTCTTTTATCTATACTAATATTATAAAGAGGAAAGATTTGATTGTTTATATCGAATAGGCTCCAAAACTACTGGACCGATTGGAAAAATTCTTTTACCAATGGAAAGCTGCTTTATCAGCCAGTAAAATAGGCTGTATTTTATCTCCGTATACTTACAGTAATGCGGGTGAAACCGCAGGGTGCTGCTAGTTTTTATAATATTTTTCTTTACTTGGGGGAGATTAGGTTTGTTAGTATTTACACATCTATTATGACTGGCCCGTTGGTCGAGTGGTCAGAGACCCTGGCCACGAAACCAAGGGTCGCGGGTTCGAATCCCGCTTGGGGCAAATGTTTCGTGTGATGAACATGGACATTTGTTCTCGAGTCATGGATGTTTATAAACGTATTTAAGTATGTCTATCCGTTTACCTAGTATCCATAGTACAAGCATCAGCTTAGTTTGGAACTAGGGAATTGGTTTGTCAGTCTCAAGAATTTATTTATTTATTTATTTTATTTGTTATAGTCGCCCTTGAAATACTCGCTCGTGTTCCACCGATCCCACACAAATCGCATTCACGTCAACAAAAAACGAGATTTAGCTCTCAGAAACCCCCACTGAAAACTCAATTCGCGAGCTCAAATCATTACCGAAATTGGTTCCACAAAATGGCATGATCCAATTTCTTCAAAAGTACAACGAAAAATCGTTTCCCTTTGATCCGAAAGACGTTCTAATCTTGCTTTTTAGAATCACGCGCACGCCACTCCGGCGATTTACATTTTACGAATAGGGCTGCTAACTTACAAATTATTTTAAGATTAACTTGTGTCTGGGATTTTACCTTTGGTTTTGAATTTAAAATAAAAAATAATAATAAATAATATCTTATGTTCGGTGAGACATACGGTATTTTATTGTTAGACCGAAATCAAAGGTAAGGGTAAAAAGTATGCCTATCTGTTTGTTATACATAATGTGTATATGTTTTGTAGTTATATTTGTAATAGAAAAAAATATGTAACCTGCATTATTTGTGTATGCATAAGATTTATTATAGATTATTATTATATTATTGATCTATTTGCGAAGAGAAAAGTATAAAACATATGAAAACAGCCACGTCAAAAAATATAAAATTTGACAGAACTTAAGTGTGACAGCCCTGTGGCTTGTAAAGCTATGAACACATGTCATGGCAACCCAGCGTAAAAGGCGCCCGACTCGATTACATTACAGATATTACTTTTATATTCCCGTCTCATATGGTGGTTCAATGGTTAATCAATGGGTAAGAACACTCGCAACAAATACGAGGGCGTATTGTATATTTTAATAAAATAAACTAAAAATAAGCACTTTCAGATAAATTAATTTAGCACCCTTTGATAAATTTCATAATGCCGTTAACATAAATATGCCAAAATATATATGTTTTAAACATTTTGCAAAAGTTGAAGTACACTGCCAACTCATTAATACATAACTAACCCTTTAACCAAATTTTAACTTTATTGTAATTTCAATAAAAATTTAAATTAATCTTGATCTATCTAAATGATACTTTAATTTGAAATATTTCATATACTTGACTCCCTTGCGACAGCCCTGGAGCATATAAAGCTGTGAACATATTTCATAACAACCCGGAGTCGAATGCCGACATGTGCACCTGGCCTTCGATTACATTAAAGATATTACTCGATGTGCTCACGGCACTATATTAATCTTTTGTTCTGTAAGAACTTTGTATTCATTTTTTTAGACTCAAGTTTTTTGTATGTTTTTTATTTTTATTTAATCTATCGGTTTAAAAATATCAAAATGATTGATTCTCAAACAGCAATAAGCTTAAACACAGGCCAAAAGCTGAAAAATATTCCGAATTCAATTTAGATAAATATTAAAATATTCGTATTAAAACCTCCTAAATGTCTTTAATTTATAATAAAAATAAATACAACCATACAAGGAAAAATTTTAAAAATATAAAGATCGATTTAGATAAATGATAAAACATAATAATATGTAGTAAAACCGTATCTTTTTTAGACATAAAAACTTTTTTAACAAAAACATTAAACCGCCGAAAAAACTGAAAAAATATACGTAAAAATAATACATACACTACATACACAAAGTAATATACGTTTTCTATTTAACCTTAACAAATAAGTTCTGAAACAAATGTAAGTATACCTAAGTAATTTTGAGTCAGCGCCAAACAAGCAAATTAACTAATTACGTAAAGCGTGAGGTGCGTTAATTTTTTTGTTAAAAAAATATTTTTTGTGACTATAATCTACTAATTACTAGGACTGCCTTCGAAGTATATCACTATCCAAAATAATAATCTAAATCGAACAACTTGGAAATAGTTATGTGAGATCATACATTACAATCAGTGAGTAAATAATGAACCATCCCCTGTTTTCCTACCCTTAGAGTTGTATTTTTTTCCAAATTCATATGGGCCCCTTGGAATTGTATCTTTTCCAATAAAAAAAGAATAATCAAAATCGGACTACTTTGTAAAAAGTTAGCGTGTCGAATTGTAAACCTCCTCCGATTTTTTCGTCACTTAAAAAATAAAGAAATACAACACAGTGAGTGAGTTTATTTCTAATATATCAAATGTCACTTTCACACGCATCTCGCGTGTGGCAGCCCTGCAGCGTGTAAAGCCGTGAACATATTTCATGGCGGCCGCCGTTGAAAGCGGACGTGTGCACCTGACTTTCGATTACATTAGAGAGATTACTCGTATGTGTGATGGTGTCAATCTGTTTTATCAGCCAGTGGTTCCCAAACTTTTATTGCTATGGAATACGCTTTTAATTACTTTCATGTGTGGAACTGTACATTATGTGCTTATCAACTTTTGCACCCAACTTCTCCCACTATTATACTGTCCATAAATAGAATATAGTTAGAGACAGCGGTGGTAAAGACACACGCCTTATAACCGAAGAGTGCGGGTTCAAACCCGAACCCGCACATACCTCTGGATTTTTTAATCCATGTACGTATTTATACCACTAGCTCGGCGGTGAGAGAAAACATCGTGATGAAACCTGCAAATTCAAATAACTTTGGATTTATAACCATGATCCAAAAATTGTCTGGTACCCTATCTAAAGGTTACGAAGGTCAGATCAGCAGTCGCTTCAATGTCTCTAGACTCGCTAAATCCTGGATCATGGTCAAAGCGGACCCCGACTAAGCACGGGACATAACGCTAGGGAGATGATGAGTTTAGATAAGGTACAATTAAATATTGTAAAAATTACAATAAAAATATTAGCAGTTACGCCATTAAAAATGTTTTATATAGTCTAAGGGACTCAAAAGTACCAAGTACGTTCCTTGTAGGGTATGTCGTAAAAAGCAACTAAGGGCACAAAGCGAATTGGGTGTGTAATTTGTAAGCGACGAGCTAGCCACTTATCACTTATTTATTATTTGACAAGCTAGATGGCGCATTCGGTAGTGACCCTGCCACATGCACCAAGAGTTGTGGGTTCCAGACCCACCCAGGCTATGAATACTTGTATTTGTTCTGTGTTTGGATATTAATATACAATATTAATGTATGCAGTATTTGTAATACCACTGTTGTTTCTGATATCCGTAACACAAGTGCTTAAGCTACTTACCTCGGAGGCAGATCAATGTATGTGATGTAGTCTGATATTTATTTATCACAACTTTTTTACAATGCTTAACCAACTCAATTTTATTTATGCCCAAATTTGGTTTAAGGAGCTTAGCACTCCATAGACTCTGCCTTCCCCTTCGGGGATTATCGGCGTAATAGTTCGTCCTCGTCCTATGTTATTCTAACATAAACCAGTTTATCTCCTGTAAAATAAACAATTTTGACTAACGCACATCAAAACTCCCCGTACGTCCCTTGGCACCCCTGCCACGTGTAAAGCTAAGAACACATTGCCGGCATTACGGACGCGTCGCGTCGAACGCGCCCGTGTGCCCCAGCCTAATCCACCACCCAATCACATTTGTGGAATTGCGTTTTTATCGCGCCCGTCAAAGTCGGCGACGTTTGATCTTTATGCCGTGTTTCACGCGTCTATGGCGGTGGAAATTAGTGTGTAATGCCACTAAAGATAGGCGTTTCATTTGATACTTGGGTTGTCTCTATCAAATTGTGGTAGAGTGATATGTCTATTACAGTTTTGGGGCGTGTGGAATTTTTTTTTTTTTTTGTTTACATAAAGTAATTTTTAGTATATGCAAAAGCTCTCACATATATATAATTTTTTTTTTTCTAAGAAACCAATTTAACGAATTTTACAAAATATGCAAAAAAAAAATTATTTAAATAAATTTTTTTTAATTTAAATAAAATTTTTTATGCAAATTATACAAAAAGGAATTATTAGGAATATTTATTTTATTATAGCCAATCAGCTGATCAAGTTTTCAATTATTACATTGACATTGACATTGTATTACTTCCACTGACATAAATTATAATAAAATTTATGCTGTATGTACTCATGTTTATTAATGTAGAAAATATTTTTTTAACAAACAATATATTCTGTGATATAATTGTGGTACGTGCATATTGAGCAAATAAACTATTTTGTTTTTTTTTTTATTTTTGATTTTGAATTTTTTTGCTCAATTTCAAAATCTTTTAAATTGCTTCCTTAGAATAATGAGTTAAATATGTAGGTAAGTGGTTTCGCAAATACTTAAAATAACCTTGAATGTCTTTATTTTTCACGTAACATAAACAATAATTAGGTATTTTGATACCATGATTGGAACGTTAGCGAAGTTAATTAGATCTGTTTTACATTTATTCCCTCCCGGGCATGCAATATTGAAAAGTTTCATTAAAACTATAAATGAGTTTCGTATTCATTTAAATTATTAAACATGTTTTTCACTAACTATCTTTTACATACATACATACATAACATCACGCCCATAATCCCCAGAGGGGTAGACAGAGTCAAAGGGGCAGCATGCCCCTTCAACAACATTCAGCCAAAAATTAAGCCGGGCTGGGTTAGATGGAAAATTGTGAAAAAGCAGTGATAAGCGATTAACCTGTCGCCTACACAATCACACACCCAAAAGCCCGTAAACCATTAGTCGCCTCTTACGACATGCTAGGCAAGAACCACAGTTGGCACATTATTTTTTCTTTGTCCCATATCAACATGGACCAAGTCCTAGACCAACATGGGACTAAGATCAAAACCATCTTTTGATCTTAAATTTAGAAAAATTACTGCTTTATATGTGCTGGTAAATGATGAAATATGACTTTACCTGCTGGTAACTTAATGTTTATTATATGAGAGTAAAACATAAAACGTTAAGACAATTTAGATAAAGCAAGTGAATTGACTAAACTATCTTATTAATACTATTCCAAACCAAACTTCGCGCCACTTCCCTAGCGGGGTAGGCAGAGAGAACCGAACGCCATATGGCACGATCCTTACAAATTCTACCGAATTTAAAACGTTTCACTATTAATAAAACCCAATTAAAAACCAGCAACTGGTTGAAAAATAAATTGCAATTTGAATCGCAAAACGTTTTGAACAGCTAAATAAAAGTATTGAAAGAAAAAACATACTATTCTATTCATAAAATACAAAAGTATCAGTCCTTTATGTGTGGAAGCCCTGAAATGTGAAAAACCGTTGACATATTTTACTGTAACGCCGAACACAGGACGCGAGGTGACTCTCAAATTAGGTTTAAGAGATTGAGACTTTATCCCACATCACCATTGGATCTTTATTCTGTGACTCCGGAAAAGTTTAAGGTAGCTGCGTCGAGGAAAAATCTTTTTCTTCATGATATTTTCATCTCCATGTGGATGAAGAGGGGCGGTGGTATGGACACGCGCCTTTTAACCGAGGAGTGCGGGTTCAAACCCGGGCTCGTACCTCTGGATTTTTCAAATCTATGTACGTATTTATACTACTAGCTCGACGGTGAGAGAAAATCGTGATGAAACCTGCAAATTCAATTAACTTTGGATTTGTAACCTTGATCCAAAAATTGTCTGGTTCCCCTATATTAAGGTTACGAAGGTCAGATCGGCAGTCGCTTCAATGTAATTATCAGACTCGCTAAATCCTGGATCGTGGTCTAAGCGGACCTCGTCTAAGCACGGGACATAACGCTGGGAAGATGATTTTCATCCCCATGTTTGTGTCCTTACAAGCCAAGCATGTAAAACGCGACTAATATACTTACTAAATTTTTTTATATTCTATTGAGATTTAAAAAAATATATTTCTTACGTATTTATTATTTGTTAAGCAAACTAAAAATTATGAATATACAGCGCGTTAAAGACGTTACGTCACTAGGTGCGTAAAATATTACCGTCCAAATGACGTAAAGCGCCCCAGATCTTTGAAGCGCTGTAGCTTTATACATTTTCGAGTATTATTATCTAACTTACGGACTATAGTCAAGTTGATAAAGTCATTTAGTAGAAAGTCCTCAGAAACAGTTCCGACTTGATGATTTCAGATTTGAATCATCAGATTGCCTGTTTTACGGCTTTAACTCGACCACTATAAAAAAAATTATAGGGAACTAGCTCAATGTGTACCACTGAATTGTACATGGGGGTTGAACTGTTGAACTGGTTGGTCTAAATGAAATTCTGCTTACGGAGTAACTGACATTATTGGGTTCGCCGCCGAGCTTATATAGCGCTGTGGACGTTTTTTATCGTTCTCTCGTTCGATGTTTTAAATTAAGTTAGGAATATAGTATATTTATTCCATGTACACTTGTGTGTTTCTAAAGAAAGATTTTACTACAAAGAAGTCGAAGAAGTCGAGAAGGAATTGCACAAAAAAACATTAAAAAGAAGTTATAACAGTCGCGGCTCCAAATCCCGCAAGGGGCAAATGTCTCGTGTGATAAACATGGACATTTGTACTCGAGTCATGGATGTTTGTAAGTATGTCTGTCCGTTTACCTAGTATCCATAGCACAAGTATTAGCTTAGTTTGGGCCTAGGGAATTGGTGTGTCAGTCTTAAAGAATTTATTATTTATTATTATTATTACGTTAATACCTGTGAGAGAGGATGGTCATTGACTTACTATATTGGTCACATATTCCCTATGTCGAGAGGGAGTTTCAATGGAGATTACGTCAGCAAGAAACAGGCTTTGGAAAAATTATGCAAAAGATCACGTATGGTAAGTATTAATATGGCTTTTCCTCAATTGAATTTCCTCTGTAAAGCTTTTGATCGCGTATCTCATAAAATATTACTGCAGAAACTCGCAGCTTATGGCTTCGGTGATCTTTTGGTGAGGTGGTTAAGCTCATACCTAATAGATCGGTCATTTTTCACAGTTGTAAATGGCTTCCAATCACAACTAAAACAAGTTACCTCAGGTGTGCCACAGGGATCTCACCTTGGACCAATCCTATTCAATATCTTTGTTAACGACTTACCTGGTGGCTTACTGTTTTCGGAAACTTTCATGTACGCGGATGACCTTAAATTTTGCAGAGTAATTGAATCGACTGAAGACACTCGTTTGCTACAGTCTGATCTTGACAGAATCATTGAATGGTGTCGTGTTAATGAGATGGCCCTTAACCCATCTAAATGTTGTGTTGTGAAATTTTGTCGAAGAAACGCAGTAATTCCATTTGAATATCACATAAACAACTTTGTTATACAGGAAAAAGGTGAAATGCGTGATCTGGGTGTAGTTTTCGATAATAAATTAACATTCATCCCGCATATTGAAGGCATAATAAGCCGGGCTTCGAGAATGTTGGGATTTGTACTCCGTACCGTTAGGGGATTTCGAAATTATAAAACAAAAATTTTTCTTTTCAATAGTCTTGTCCGAAGTATCTTGGAATACTGTAGTGTAGTTTGGAGGCCGCACTACGCCACACACTCTTTGCGTTTAGAACGTGTACAAAAACGTTTTGTGTGGCACCTTATGTACTCCTGCTATATACCTAAGAAAAAACTGCCCTCATATAATAAACGCCTAATACATTTTAAAATGGCTTCATTGTGCAACCGTAGGAAAGTGTTAGATTTAGGCTTCGCCTCAAAAATTTTCACTCATAAGATAGATTGCCCTCCACTATTAAAGAAATTTAAATTCCGTGTACCAGTAAGACATCCCCGCAACGCTATAACACCCCTTAGAGCTCCATTACGGAAAACTGTCTTTGGTTCCAACTCCCCGATTGCTAGGTTGTGCAAGCTGCTTAATGAATGCAGTGATATTGTGGACATTCACCATGACTCACCTACCAAGCTCTGCAGAACAGTTAAAGACTTATGGAAAGATCCATGAGTAGGTACATAACATAAGTAATATTGTTTCTCTATAATTTTTTTTTTATTTTTTTTTTTCCAGTTTAACCTGAATGTTTTCTTTTTTTAGTGCATGCTGTGTTTGCCTATAATAGTTTATGGCAATAGGCTAATAAGATATGTATGTCTTGTATATTATATTTTAAGTATGATTGTACATAAACGTTGGTAAACCCAATAAATAAATAAATAAATAAATAAATTCGCTAACCGTAGAAAGCCGAATTAAAAACTACAGAGAAAAGAAGTCTGTTAAACAATAAAAAGTACTTAAATAGATTGACTATGAATTCCAGAAAAGTCTATATTAGTTTATAACCCAACTTTGATTTTATGTAATTAGTGACTTATTTTGCGACAGTGGAAGGATTTGGGACGAGTGGAAGGCCTAGACTCACCTACCACGAACAGATTGGTCGTGTAATAACAGAAGGTGATTTTAGGAGTCAAAAAAACCGTAGAGCTTGTATGAAAAAGATCATGAGTGTTGAAGAGGCGAGTGAGGTGTGTAACGTGCCATATGGCGTTCAGTTCTCTCTGCCTACTCCGCTAGTAGCGTGAAGTTTAGTTAGTAAGTTAGAGACTTATTTCGTCTCTGACTCTAAAATTACGCTTCAAAATCTCAAAACCGACATTAAAGTCATAAATCTAACACGCAATTGTCATAATCACTCACTCATCCGGGACTATGTTTAATTTATGCTCGCAATATTAGTTACAACAATTTCTACTGTTGATTAATGAACCTTAATTACATATTCTAATTAATTGCGTTATACGGCAAAGCAAATGTTTCACAGATGATTTGAATTAAACTATTGTTAATAGAGATTCGGCGTAGGTAAGAACAATCAGTTTCTTGAACATCTTACAGTACAGTAAAGTAATCAGTAATCTATAGGTAGCTGACCTATAGATAACTTCATAATTAGCAACTAAGCTCTAACTTATGACTTAAGCCTTTTTTATAAACAAACATAAACGAAACTTAACATCACGCCCATAATCCCCGAAGGGGTAGGCAGAGTCAAAGGGGCAGCAGGCCCATTTAACCACATTTAGCCAAAAACAAAACTGGGCTAAGTTAGATGTAAAATTGTGAAAAAGCATTGACAAATGGCTAGCTCGTCGCCTACATAATCACATACCCAAAAGCCTATATACCATTAGTCGCTCTTTACGACATGCTAGGCAAGAAACACAGATGGCACATTATTTTTAAATCCCAGACCAACATGGGACAATGGGCTGGGTTAGATGGAAAACTGTATTGTTAAAGCTTTTTTTCATAATATGTATTATTAAATATGGTAATAGCGGTGGAAGCTAAATGGTAAGGACACGCACCTCTTAACCGAGGAGTGCAGGTTCAAACCCGGGCACGTCTATATTTGGTATTTATACCACTAGCTCGACGGTGAAGTAAAACATCGTGATGAAACCTTCAAATACAAACAACTTTGCATTTGTAATCATGATCCAAAAATTGTCTGGTTTCCCTATCTTAGGGTTACGAAGGTCAGATCGGCAGTCGCTTCAATTTAATTACCAGACTCGCTAAATTCTGCATCATGGTCTAAGCGGACCCCGTCTAAGCTAGCCACTTGTCACTACTTTTTCAAATTTTTCCATCTAACACAGTCCAGTTTTATTTTTGTCTGAATGTGGTTAAAGGGGCTTGCTGCCCCTTTAACTCTGCCTACCCCTTCGGGGAATGCGGGCGTGATGTTATGTATGTATGAATTGATTATTAAAATTAAAGGCTTAGATGGAAACGCCTTGGGATAATGCAATTTAACTTTTGAACACTATCTATGATATAGAGATTTTGTAAATCTTCTTTCATCCATCCTCTTAACGTTCCCATAACGTATAAGCATACAAAAGTTAATAAATAAATAAATATACGTAGCTAGCGAGAGAAGCAAGCAAGATATTATGTAAAGTGTAATATACTTTCATTAGGAAACATGTATACATTAGGGAAATGGGTCTTTTTACAAAAAGCATACAGCATTTTACGGAGAGCATAATGAATTAAAAAGGGATAAAAGAATAAAGTTTAAACACTACTGCATTTTTCTACTTGAAGAAAAATGGTTGAAGATAAAAGAAACAGGTTTATATATATTGAAATATACAGGGTCTTTTGTAAAACATCAACAACCTCGCAGGAGTAGATTACTGTGTTATAAACAACAACGTTTATTCTACGATTTTAATTGCATGGTCAAAAAAACGTATTTTCATACAAACTACATCAGCTGTTTGGTCATTTAGTATGGAAAGCCTTTTTTTGTCGATTTAGGAAAAGTCGTAAAAGAAAAGTTATTGTTTATAATGTTAGTAATCTACTCCTACGAGTTGTTGATATTTTACACCCTGTATATATGTTGGTCTGGAACGAAGAATGTGTCAATTTCGTTCTTACCTAGCGTGTCGTGAAAGGCGTCTAGTGTTTTATGGATTGGGACGTCACGTTAGGTTGGCGACGAGCTATACACTTGCCACTGCTTTTTCACAATTTTCCATTTAACTTAATTTAATTTTTTGCCTAGATATGGTTTGTATAGTTAACTGTTCCATGGCCTCTGCATTAGCCTAGAAAATGCAGAGGTGATGGTACACATAATTGCTGTCCTTGCGCATATTTATGAGTCGGATTGAGATAATCAGTTGCTTCAATGATTAATAGGTGGCGCAGACTCCGTTTTTTCTCATTTAAGTATTGACATAGTAGACGAGGTAATCCACGTAAACTGAAGCGCGTGGTAGCGTTCAACATTCTAAACGTGTCAGCATCGATCTGTATAAACAGCGTGCGTATAGCGACTTGGCACGTGCATCCAGACTCATCTTGCGTGATGAGATTGTAAAAGCTATGATATCAGTGTATACTTTCAATAACACATGAACAATGGTAGTTAATAATATCACACCAATGCCACGCCAAGCCACAGGGCAGGTAGAGTACAAGAAACAATGACCTCCTTAAACCACAATTAGCCAATAATTAATTTGACAGACCCGTTGGTCGAGTGGTCAGAGACCCTGGCCACGAAACTAAGGGTCGCGGGTTCGAATCCCGCTAGGGGCAAATGTTTCGTGTGATTAACACAATGTATGTACTCGAGTCATGGATGTATATAAACGTATTTAAGTATGTCTATCCGTTTACCTAGTATCCATAGCACAAGCATCAGCTTAGTTTGGGGCTAGGGAATTGGTGTGTCAGTCAGGAAAATTTATTTATTTATAAATAGAGTCAAATTTAGAATCACACCATCTAAAATAACAATGAAGTCTCATTACAATGAACTGATATAAACTAAATTAATAATTAAAATCAGCATCACACTTCTAATACCTTTTGTATACACAAGAGAAGGCACTAGCATTAATTAAGTAGTTAGTTTTGGTCACCTGTTTTGACCTTAAACTCATCACCACTTCATTTAGAACCAACCTTTATTATATCGTTACTCGATTCTAATGAAAAATGAGCAGAAGATTGACAACCGACTAACTAACTTTTAGCCAACATCCATCCATCAGGTCACCAACCGCAGAGAAAGTTGTTTGACTTCCGCGATAAAACAACAAACGCTAAAAGCAATGTTCCTCAATTCCCATGATAAATGACTACAGTAGTTGACAACATATTCGCAACAACTCTTGCATAAACTAAATTTACCAAACCTATCGTCTCCAACAAGCGCGAAGTTCAAATTCTCTCTACGGAACCATTAAATTAAATTTCACTTCCACTGCATTAATTAATCACTCCGCACTACCAACTCCGGTAGTTTGCTCGGCGAAATTACGCGAACGCGTCCCTAACTCCATGAATAATTGAAAAAATTTATAACTCACCATCCTCTCTATTGTTGCAGGAATAAGGAAATATGAGCCAGTAAACGAAGATTCAGCAAAATGGATCCCACGGATGACGAGTTCTATAGCATATGTATGAATTTAACTAACGAGGAAGCGAGCCTTGGTGGTTGTAACTACAGCAGTGAATACGAAAATGGGGAGTTACTGGAGAAAGTTGTGTCAAGGGTCGTGCCGATATTCTTTGGATTCATCGGCATCGTCGGACTGGTCGGTAACGCATTGGTGGTCCTGGTTGTGGCTGCTAACCCTGGCATGAGATCCACAACCAATCTCCTGATCATAAACTTGGCTGTAGCTGATCTGCTATTCGTCATATTCTGCGTTCCATTTACTGCTACAGACTACGTGATGCCGAGATGGCCTTTCGGGGACTGGTGGTGCAAAGTAGTCCAGTACTTCATCGTGGTCACAGCTCACGCATCAGTATACACGCTGGTTCTGATGTCTCTAGACAGATTCATGGCAGTAGTCCATCCTATAACATCGATGTCGATACGGACGGAGAGGAACGCCCTCCTGGCGATAGCCTTCACATGGGTTGTGATACTGACAACTGCGATACCAGTAGGCATATGCCATGGAGAGAGGGAGTACGCTTATTATCATAGGAATCACTCCTCATGTGTGTTTTTGGAGGAACAGGGGTACAGTAAGCTGGGCTTCCAGATGTCGTTTTTCCTGTCTTCCTACGTCATTCCTCTGGCGCTGATTAGCGTGCTGTACATGTGCATGCTGACGAGGTTGTGGAAGAGTGCTCCAGGGGGAAGGGTATCGGCTGAGAGCAGGAGGGGAAGGAAGAAGGTGACGAGGATGGTGGTGGTTGTGGTCGTCGTGTTTGCTGTCTGCTGGTGCCCAATACAGGTAATTAACTATTTTTAAAATTTATATCAATAAGTTCAGCATGTAATTTGCCAACAGTCGCAGTAAAAGCTATGTGTAAGCTTTCACTGCGACTTTTGATACATTATAGAGATCATAGTGAATCTTGTAGGATATATTTTTTTGGTATAATTAGTAGTTTATGCCTCTCTATTGGGGTTAGCAAATTTTACTATACCAAATTATCTTATAGAATTGCGTGACTTAAGTAAGTAAACGTAATAGATACATTGTATTCACGTTTATAGACAAATAAGAAATATTATAAGTAGTGGAAGTTAGAATAAGATTTTGAAAATCATAAATAATAGGGTTTGAACACCCAATTAAGTAGACAAAACTAGCTTACATAATTCCACTAATATTGAAATTGGTAAAAATTAACATGAATGTTACTAGTATTTAAATTTAAAATATACATATGTAAGTATTATATATAATTATCATCATCTTCCTGGCGTTATATCTCATGCTTAGACCATGATCCAGGATTTAGCGAGTCTGGTAATTACATTGAAGCGACTGCCGATCTGACCTTCGTAACCCTAAGGCAGGGGAACCAGACAATTTTTAAATCATGGTTACAAATCCAAAGTTGTTTGAATTTGCAGGTCATCATGATTTTCCCTCACCGCCGAGCTAGTGGTATAAATACGTACATAGATTTGAAAAATCCAGAGGTACGTCCAGGTTTGAACCCGCACGTGTGATTATGAGGCGCGGGAGGGCAGAGGTGCTATATATAATTATAACTCTCGGAAAATAATAATAATAATGGAACTTTAAACTTTTCATGGCGATAGGTTAAACATTGTAGAGGCCTTCTGAGAATTTGTTCTAAAATATGATGGGGTATATCAACCTGTTCTTACCCTCAGGGTTAATAGTAGTATAAAACATACACAAAAATGGTTATCATTACGATTATGAATGTAGATCGGTCTTTTGAGTGGTAAATTTTGGTATTAATTACTAAGTTTAAAAAGAAGACAGATATTATTGTGTGATTTTAAGCATTAAGCGTAATGACTGGCTCGATGGCGTATTCGGTAGTGTCCCTGCCCCATGCGCCAAGAGTTGTGGGTTCGATCCCCACCCAGGACAAACATTCGTATGATAAATACTTGTGTTTGTTCTGTGTCTGGGTGTTTATATCCAATATTTAAGTATATATTTGTAATACCACTGTTGATTCTGATATCCGAAACACAAGTGTTTAAGCTACTTACCTCGGAGTCAGATCAATGTATGTGATGTCGTTAGATATTTATTTATTATTTATTATTTATTTATTTAATTTCATCGCAATCCGTTAAGCAGTTTCAGCGTGATGTTATAGCCAGATAGACAAGGACACGCTGACTGACGGAGACATTTCCTTATAATATTAGTAGATAAGAATGGGACTTTTGGATAATGTTGTTCTTATATGTAAAAAACAAGAAGTTTTTTCACAAAGAAACGTATAATATAAACAAATTATTACAAATAAAACTAAAGTGATATAATAATATTATTAAATCACCTTAGTTTTATTTGTAAAATGTTGCTATGTTCAATTAAATATTTTTTACTCTGTTAGTGTTTTTTAAATCTTATTAGAGAATAAATATCTTTATCCGAAATTGAGAAATTGCACAATCAAGCCTAAAATATGGAATATAATTTGATAAATAAATGGCAATTAATGGACATTTTATTCTACAAAGAAAACGGCTCGGCGTTTTCAAGCTTAATTTTATTATGCTCTTAATACAAATTAGCTGAGACTAACATTTTAAACTTTTTCCAAGAATATGCTCTCAGATTTCATTACACATTTAGGTACTTCATAGAAAATTATACTTGATGAAAATAAAAATACTTTCAAAATATTTTCTTAATAAAAATAAAACTATAACTCACTAGCAGCGCCCCGCGGTTTCACTCGCGTAGTCCCCTTAAGAATACGGGGATAAAATAAAGCCTATGTTACTAACTGATAAAGTAGCTTTCCATTGGTGAAAGATTTATTCAAATCGGTCCAGTAGTTTCGGAGCCTATTCAATACAAACAAACTAACAATACAATATTTCCTCTTTATAATATTAGTATATTCGCTCCATTTCCAGTCGTCAATATTATGACCAGGCTGGGTGAATCAATGATTACGGTCCACAAAAACCTGGACTTAGGCGGAATACATAGTTTGTTTCATTAGCTCGATGGCGCATTCGGTAGGTCCTAGTCCCCACCCAGAACAAACATTCGTGTGATGAATACTTGTGTTCGTCCTGTGTCTGAGTGTTAATCTCTAATATTTAACACATATTTGTATATCACTGTTAAATCTGATATCCGTGACACAAGTGCTTAAGCTACTTATTCCGGGGTCAAAACAATGAATGTAATGTTGTCTCATGTTGTTTAATTATCAATATTGCACAAACGGGACTCTCAAATTCAAAAAAAAAAAACTTGTGCTTTCTTCGAAAATTGTTAGTGAAGGTTTATACCTTGAAAGTAGGTATTACCCAACTTTTTTTGTCGTAACAATCTTAAGAATAACTTAAGCAGGTAAGTAGTATCGTTAGCATGTAACTATGTAACTACTTGTCGAGTCCAAGGCAAATGGAGATTGCTCCAGCTAGCGCAACTTTGTACTTAAATATGTTAACTAGTCTTAAATTGGGTCAAGTTTCTTAGAAAAGGGGATGGTTCTCAAACTTTTTGGCTATTAACCTCAACCTAATACGTAATTTATAAGGTCTTACTTTATTCGCTACGTGATATCTATAGGTTAGATTGAGTAAATCGCCATCGACTGGCTCGATGGCGCATTCGATGGTGACATTGCCTCGTGCGCCAAGAGTTATGGGTTCGATCCCCACCCAGGACAAATATTCGTGTGATGAATACTTGTGTATGTTCTGTGTCTGGGTGTTAACATGCAGTATTTAAGTATATATTTTGGTAATACCACAGTTGTTTCTGATATCCGTAACACAAGTGCTTAAGCTACTTACCACGGAGTCAGATCAAGGTATGTAATGTAGCCTGAATTAATTAAAACATTTAAAGTTAGGATATTATCTACTTATCTTGCTTATATATGTATAATCACTAAACGTATACAGTCGTTATTTTCTGATTTCAAACTTCTGCGTTGACTTATACTTAAATATAAATTTAAACTACATATAAATTATGCAGTAAAGCTATTCAAAAAGCGACTCCCATCAAAACGGTAATAGGGTCCCTATGTAATTGATATACGATTACATAGCTACAATGGAATCCGTTTATAATGACATCGAAGGGAATTGACAAACACGTCATAATAAGCGGACGTCATACAAAGCTGTAGTGTTGCAGAAAAATCGATAGTTTTGCAATCGATAGTTTAACGGCCAAATCATCTATACGATCGATAGGAAAACCGATAGTATCGATGTTTCTGTTATTGCAATACTTTCGGTAAATAGGCTCCGAAATACTATCTATAGTATTGATACTATCGATAGTATTGCTCTTCAATATCAAATATACTATCAATAGTACAAAGTAGTAGATATTGAAGAAAGAGTTTATTAGTTAGCAGCGATTGAAACTATCGCTACTATCGATAGTATTGCTGATAACCGATAGTATTCAGTATCGATACAAATCGATACTATTAGATTAGATTTTCTTCAACTATCGTTAGCCTATCGAGCGGCATCACTAATACAAAGCTTTTAGTAAAAAAAATAACATTTCTTTAGCCTTACATATATATATCACTGGACACATAGATTCTAGTGTTTTATATTTACAAAACTGTTAATTGATTCCCGTAAATTAAAAAGAAATCACAGAAGGTACCGCTGACGTAAACGTTTGAGAACCATTGTCATCCTGTAATTATTACGTCAAGAGTTTCGACAGTGCTGCAACGGCTATTATCCCAAGTGTACCGGCACGCCAGCCATTTTGTATTATTCCAAGCAAGATGGAAACCGTGATTATTTAAAAATGTTGGTTTTGCACTCAACTCTGATTAAGACCCAAGACAACGTTTTTTTTTTTCTTTTTGTGTTTTGCAATAAGTAAATCTTCTTTCTAACTATTTAACTACCAGAATCCGAACATGGCTAGATATTTTTTGATCAACTTTATAAGATTAACTACCTCCTAACGTATGAACGCATGTCTCATATAAATATAATCATCATCTTCCTAGCTTTATGTCCCGTGCTTAGACGGGGTCCGCTTAGACCATGATCCAGGATTTAGCGAGTCTGGTTGACATTGAAGCGACTGCCGATCTGACCTTTGTAACCCTAAGATAGGGGAACCCGACAATTATAATATTATAATTAATATAAACACTTAAATAAATGTTGTCATTAGTAAAACATATAGTATTTTTACATTAATTTATGTTTTTGGTTGACTCGATGGCTAATTCGGTATTGACCCTGCCCTATGCGCCAAAAGTCGTGGGTTCGATCCCCGCCCAGGACAAACATTCGTATGATGAATACATGCGTTTGTTCTGTGTCTGGGTGTTAATATCCAAAATTTAAGTATATAATTGTGATACCACTGTTGGTTCTGATATCCGTAACACAAGTGCTTAAGCTACTTACCTCGGAGTCAGACCAATGTATGTGATGTATTCTGTTATTTATTTATTTGCTATACTGAGCCATAATGTCTCATATTTAAGTAATATGTTCGAGAAACCGTTTTGCTTCATGATAATATCGAGAGCACGTAGTTCTTTATAGGCGACCGTTTAACAAAGGCAAAACAATTTAACGTTACTAGGTGACGTTTCATTTTAGATCGAGCATCCTTTTATTGACTGTAGAAATTTGGCTTTTGATTCTAAAAATGACTATATAAGCCCATAATCTACTGCGATTAAGAAGATCAACCCACAAAAGCTTGGGGTTTTAAATGAATACAGATTGAGAAATTATGGCTTGAGCTATCGCAGCCGTTTGCTTGTTAAAAGGCTAATAAAGGATTTCAACTACCCTTATTTACTCAAGTATTGTTTAAATGTAAATAGGCAGTTGAAGACATTGTTTTCCTAAACAAGACTAAGGAATAATGAATGTCCTATTTTGAAACCCTGTCGTCCTTAAAGACTTAGTAATTTTAACAAGCAATTTATGAAATAAAGGCTCTAATATTTGTAATTTTCCCTGCGTATTCGATCATTAGATAATTGATAAAAAGGTGTTTAATATATCACCTCTTCTGGGCAGCTCAAGGGTATGGACATGTCTCTCTGGGTTAAAGGAATTGGTTTAATCTCGGACGCGGACCCCGGGATTTTTAAATCAAACTGCGGATTTACACCACTTGGTCAGCGATGCAAAAAAAACACACACACAGATACACACATAACATCACGCCCACAAACCCCGAAGGGGTAGGCAGAATCAAAGGGGCAGCAGGCCCCTACAACCACAAAAAAAAACATCACGAGAAAGGCTGCTCATACTGACTTCAGATAACAAAAAATCCATGATTCAATTCGTCTGGTTCCCTTATTTAATGGTTTCGAAAGTCAGCTACGCAGTTGTTTTTTGTAATACCAAACTCGTTAAATCCAGATTTTGTTTGAAACCGGTCCCAATATTATAAAGCTTTTTATTAATGTAGAGGTACGTAATTAAATTTGAATTAACGGTCTTCCCACGTGAGGCGGCATTTCGCTGAGCTGTAAAACTCCCAACAAACTGTATCTAAAAATGAAAAAACATACTCATATTTGAGTACATAAAAAATGGCAATACTCGTAAAAGTCGCCCACAGATTTTTCTTTGAAAGCACATTAAAAATGACTTCATAAAACTCGCCTAATTTCGCTGGCAAATGGCTCGAATAAACGTTACTTCTTTGAAAGTTAAAAAGCCTTTCATTGTAGAAGCTTAATGAAAAAAATTAACTTTTTTCAATATTTCCCAACTTATTGTTGCGTCTCAGAACTTTTTATTGCAATTGTCCTAAAAGCTATTCGTTACTCTAATGAGGTGTAAATTATTGTAAAGAGAAAGTTTCAAAAAGTTATTAAAAGTACAATTCCAGCTGAAAAATACCAATTCACTTCCCTTTGTTAGACTTATACTAGTGACTAAACCTGTCCGGTTGTATTTTAAACAAGTGTTAGTGTTTAATAATACCGGTTCAAAATAAGTCAAGAGCATCTGCACCGCTGGTAGGAATTCCTACCAGTGATCTTATAGCCAATTTATCGAGGAAGGCTAAAAGCTATATAGCATAAACCATAAACGCGATTGAAACCGCGGGCTCAGCTAGTGTTCCTGCAAATGAAAAAGTACTTAATACCCATGTTCGTCTGAGAGTTAAAAAATAATGTGCCGACTGTGTACGCTCTGTAACTTGTGTAGGCGACAAGCCACATGTCACTACTATTTCACATTTTCCTTCTAACCCAGCCCAGTTTTATTTTTTGGCCGAAAGTAATTAAGGGGCCGCCCTTTGAATCTGCCTACCCTTCGGGCATTCCAGCGTGATAATAGTATGTATAATTATATATATATAAGATAATTTTATTATAAAAAATCATTTCAATTAGATGGTTTGTCATCATTACTTATATTTACTCAATATTTAGTTTAAAACAGATTTTTTTACACTAGTCATAGCTAACTTTAAAGTTGATAATCAAATTCAAATGAAATTATCTTTATTTACATAGGCTTCAAAAAAACATGTTTAAAAAAACATAAACAGGTTTAAAAAAACAAATTCTATCGAGAATAAACCGGCAAGAAACTCGATAGTTACTCTTTTAAATGCCAAGTCTTAAAAGCTATTAAGTAGTTACAATTTCTCAGTCAAGTTAAATCTATCAGTGCAGGCAAACAGTCTATTATGAGACTGACCAATTTTCATGACTGCAGTCTTGCGTCAGTCAGGGAAGTAAACTTTTATTTTTGATCGGACATCCATCCAAAGGTCGGTTACAGTGGAAATGCTTGATTCTCCAATCGAATATTGATACAAGTTTGTACACCACCGGTCTTTGGAGTTTACATTATCTCGACAACGTTAATGTAGGTACTCCGTGGTAATGTTACAATCATTATCTAATGGAAACACCCTCGCCCGATGTTTGCGGTTGAAACTCTATACAGTGATAGTCGTTAACACAATCTCTCACTCACAGACTAATGAGATATCACTTGAGGTCTCCTTGAGTCGAGGTATTTCAGTTTCGACAGCGACGGTGGAATTATCTGCCAAAGTGCTTATTCATTCACGCTTAACTAGTAGTTTAGTGTACATCAACTGTTTTGTATGGTTGCTGATATAACTTCTAAGGGCAAAGGATTCAATGAACATTATTGTAAGCACCCGCCTCCGTAATCATTAGTTAAATGTAAACTTTGACATTCTCTACTCATCACGTCATTGATTCACTTAGAATGTTGATTTATTTATATGGTAGCACGTAGTTGCCATTTATCTGTGGGGACATAATCTGGACTGGGTCGACCTAGGAAGGTCTTTCTTAATGAAAATTGGCACTAAACAGGCTACTGTTTAATACTATAATATTAATAGTTTAAAACAGACTTTTACAACTGTATTTGTATTTTGCACCGGTACCTGTCCTGCTGTATTCAGGACAGGTAAGGTATATAATATATCACACTAATATTATAAAAGCGAAAGTTTGTGAGTGTGTGTGTGTGTGTTTGTTTGTAACTTCTTCACGCAAAAAATGCTGAACGGATATCGATGAAATTTAGCACAGAGATAGATTACAGTCTGGAATAACATATAGGCTACTTTTTATCCCGTAAAAATGCACAGTTTCTGTAGCATACAGAAATATTAGTCTACGCGGGCGAAGTCGCGGGAAACAGCTACTAATATATAAATCAACAGGTAGGACGGTAGTGACCCTGCCCCATGCGACAACTCTTGGCGCATGGGGCAGGGTCACTACCGAATAAGCCATCGAGCTAGTCAAATCGTTACTTTACCAAAAACCTGCTTAGAACCAACGCCACTCGCCCCGACCCTTGTGTCTAGCCAATAATCTATCATTGCTCTATATTTTAATTCTATTACAAGACTATTTTTAGTTTATGCAAAACCTCTTACCTACTCACAATTCTAGGGAACCACTTAAAGAATTTTTGCTTATTTTCTAAAATCTTTTATTCATTCAAAATGTCTTTATTTAAGTAGGCCTCAAAAATCACTTAAACAATGTAAATTTTACAAAAATCGAGCAATGTGAATCTACCACCGATTCCGAATGCTGATTCTACCGAGACCAAACCGGCAAGAAACTCGGTAGTTACTCTTTTCAGCGTCAAAATATACATGAGTAATATACACTTTTTTAAAGTTCTTAACCAAATCATACAATTAATGACTGTGGGAGATGACATAATATGATTACAATAAAAATGTAAGATTAACCAAAGCGGACCAGCCACCGAAGGTGGCGCCTGTGTGTTAAATTAGTTCCTTAGAATAATAAGTTAAGTAAGTATAGAGTTCACAATATGCACTAAAATGACCTTGTATAAAGCTAACTAAATAATTAGTCACAACAATTAAAAATAATATCCTTATCCCATTATATTGCACGGAGTTACAACATCATATTTTACCTACGCCACAATATAAAATCTACGCCAATTATCTTAAAACTCCACCTACTTACATAAGATATCGACCTCGAAAATCATCTACAATATCGGTAGGCCTATCGATACTATCGATAGCATCGATAGTATCGGCCATGACTATTATAATATTAATTGATACTATCGATAGTATCGATATGTTTGCGCGGTCGATTTTCTGTCATCCACTAGACAATTACTATATTAGCAATACTATTGAGGAAAAGGTCACTATCGATGGGATAAAACTATCGATAGTATCGATAGTGCATTCAATATTGAGCTTCGATAGTATCGATACTATCGATAGTATTTCTGTGTGTCGATAGTATTGCCACTCACGGGGCTATCGATACTATCGATAGTATCGACACTATCGATAGTATCGATAGACCATCGATGGACTATCGAGTGCAACACTAACTCAGTCCCCTAATTATATTAAACGTACCAGTCTTCTCATATGTTATTACCCACTCAACAAGGCACCCAAGCGAGTGTAATCACTCCGCCAAACCTTAACTACGTGTAATATTCATCAACCGACTCAGATACTTCTTCAAGCAAGAAGATTATGCCAAAGAGATTTTATTAGCTAAGATTAAAGGGACAAGTCACGCATATTGCGTGATTTGGAAAAATACTGTACATAGTTTTTGAACGAAATAATACATACATAACATAACAATACATCACGCCCATAATCCCCATTAGTATTAGTGATAATATAACTCAAAAGTTTAATTTTGAAATTGCGTTTTTAATTTTGATTTTTATCTTCAGAACAAGCTTAGGGAATCTTAAAAACAACATTTTGAAAATACTCAAAAATCAAACAGGTGTCGGTTTTGGCTATTTTTGTATATTTTTAACCGACTTCAAAAAAAGGAGGAGGTTCTCAATTCGACTGAATTTTTTTAACCGACTTCAAAAAAAGGAGGAGGTTCTCAATTCGACTGAATTTTTTTTTTTTTTTTTTTTGTATGTATGTTACTCGATATCTGAGAATTGTTAAATTTTTTTTTTAATCGAAAGGGTTTACTCCCGAATTGGTCCCATTGCCACCAAGTCAGGATCTGATGAAGGGATCCCAGGAAAATCGAGGGCAACCCTCAAACTTTATAGGCACGTACTATGTGTTTTAGACATTTTTAAGATTTTTCAAGTATTTACGTATGGTACTTATCAACTTATGATGGTGAGCTGATGATGGAAGGTACAAATCCTTAACGATTAGGAATTAGTTTATGATTCTTTAAATATTGATATCTTCGAGAATTGTAAGTCGATTTTTAGAGTTCTTTTTTTTATTCAAAAGGGTATATCCTGGAGTTGGTCCTATTGGTACCACATCCGGATCTGATGAAGGAATCTTAGGCAAATCGAGGGAAACCCTCAAGTATTATAGGCGCGTACAATCTATTTTAGTTATTTTCTAAAACAATTCAAGTATTTACGTCTGGTATTCATAATCTCATGTTGCTGAGCTGATGATGGAAGGTGCAACTCCTTAACGATTAGGAGTTCGTGGATAATTCTTTCAATATTACAGGGCCATATTGAATGTTATTCTCGAGATAGTCTCAATTTCACCAAGTCTTGGTCTAGTGATGGGGTTCCATGAAAACGAGGGCCACTCTTAAATTTTAACGACATGTTAAGTATTTTATTTATTGTTTCTAAAACGATTCCAGTATTTGCATCTCGTACTCATCATGTTATGTTGCTTAGCTGATGATGAAAGGTATAAACTCTTTGAAGATTAGTAGTTTTAAGTAATTCTTTAAATATTAAAGGCTCGTTATACCTTTTCGTCTTTAGTCTCATAAGACCGGCACTGTCTCATTAAAGCAGCTCGTTTTGATTTGGTCTACCTACCTATTAATAAATTTTACTAAAAAGTAACAAATAAGTTAAATTTTAACAAAAATAAAAACCGACTTCAAAAAACCCCGCAAAAAATGTTTATAAAAAAACACAAGTAAAAACTGCCTTAATAGCTATTTAAATGTCCAAACACTAAAAAGTATAAAATAAATTCTATCGACTGCTTCGATGAAAGTATTAATCTTTAACACGTATTTAAATATTTACAATAATCAGTTAGTTTTGGAGTCGGTGCCAGCCAAACTAAAAAAAAAGTAGACACTTAATAACAAATTACCTTACTAATAACAATATGAAACAAATTAGTTAAAATATGAGTATTAACTTACTATTGATTTTGTATATTCAAAACCTATTTTACCACCCTTCACCAAGAAACAAATAATTGCAAATTCCGAAATGATAATATAATTACGCGGGCTGGCACCGACTCCAAAACTAACTGATTATTGTAAATATTTAAATACGTGTTAAAGATTAATACTTTCATCGAAGCAGTCGATAGAATTTATTTTATACTTTTTAGTGTTTGGACATTTAAATAGCTATTAAGGCAGTTTTTACTTGTGTTTTTTTATAAACATTTTTTGCGGGGTTTTTTGAAGTCGGTTTTTATTTTTGTTAAAATTTATTCTAAATGCCTATGTCTTTTTTAATTTTATTCTTCTCGTAGTATTAACTGTTTAGTTTATGACCCGAACTATTAGACGTAACAGACATACATATCGATACCTGTGGGCTCAAAGGTCGTAAAGGACAAAATGCTACTTTACAGGAGAAGCAAAAAACTGTTTCCAAATTCGTTTTTTGAATATAACTTTTTTGTTTCTTAAGCTATTTCTTTGACGTCAAGGAAGAAAATGCCTAGAATTCAATGAATTTTATAGAGGTGTGTCCTATAATAAGCCAGGAGCTATAAGAAAGGAGATAAATTTCCTTTACGCCCCTGAAAAACAAATAAAATGTCCTTTACACCCTTGATTTTTCAACACTTGTTAATCACTTGGGGCGTAAAGGACAATTTTACACATTTTTGGGAAGTAAAGGCTCGCTAAATTTTTTTTTTTACAGTTTTCATTGACTATTTAGCTTTTATTGTAATTATTTATATACTATTTTAGCACGAATTTATTTGCATTTTTTTGTATATCTGAATATTAAATAAAACGAATTAAATAAAGCAATAGGTAATCTGAATATTAAATAAAACTATTATTTACTAAAAAAAACGTTTATTAAAGACACATTACTAAAGGTATAAACCTATAATGTAGCCTTTATTTGTTTCCTTTTTAAAAGTATTTTCATAATATTTTTTTTTATTAATAGTGAGTGACATGTATCTTTGGTATTTTTATCAGTCAACTCTTAACTATTTCTATTCGTACATAAAAATTATTTTTCTTGTTCAACAAAAAGTTCTTCTATAACAAAATAAAACCTTCTAAATTAATGTTAATTATTTTGGTATTCTTCAATCTAATCATCCAACAAAATTAACGGACAATGTTAACAATGATTGCCTATACAACTTAAAAAACATTTTTGACTGGCCTTTACTACCATTCACAACCTGCATAAATAGTTACATGTTATTTACCACCAAATTCACTGGATGATTCCTGTTCAATGTGGAAAAAATTGCGGGTCGTAAAGGACAAAAAAATGCGAATTTCGCTAAACGGAATACACAGATCGATAGAGAATGAAATTCTGAGAAAAACTATGTATATAACTCATTTTCGACCAAATGTCCTTTACGACCTTTGAGCCCACAGGTATCCATATCATTATTCCCGTAATCCCCGAAGGGGTACGCAGATATAAGCTTGACGTTATATTCTAGAACAGCCTGTATACAGGGTCATTTGTAAACATCAACAACCTCGCAGGAGTAAAACTGACATTAAAAAATAAAAAACAAAAATATTTTTTCTACAATTTTTCTTAAATGGGCAAAAAATTTAAATTTTCATACAAACTACATTAGCTGTTTGGTCATTTATAATGAAAAGCCGTTTTGTTTTTGTCGATTTAGGAAAATTCGTACAAGAAACGTTGTTGTTTATAACGGCAGTAATCTACTCCTGGGAGGTTGTTGATGATTTATAAATGACCCTGTATATACCATAGAGGATTGGCTACCTAGTGCCGCAATTCTAAGTCCGTATTACCCTATCAAAACTTGTTATGAGTAGTTTACGCGTTATATCAAACACGTAGGTTTATAAAGGCGCGTTCGGACCTGCGCTGTTGCGGGGTTCGTTTGCGAGCATTTAAGAACATGAAATTTAAGAAAAAGTAGGTATTAATAAATAAATAATAATTTTTCCAGATTGACACACCAATTCCCTAGTTCTAAACTAAGCTTATGCTTGTGCTATGGATACTAGGCGACCGAACAGACATACTTAAACTTAAATACGTTTATAAACATCCATAACTCGAGCACAAATGTCCATGTTCATCACGCGAAACATTTGTCCCTAGCGGGTATCGAAACTGCGACCCTTAGTTTCGTGGCTTAGGTCTTTAACCACTCGACCAACGAGCCAGTCGAAATTAAGTCTATTGAGCATACATTTCCCTCGTAAAACAGATTTGCCTTGTGTTGTATTTATATTAACAAAATTGGAATTACATCCTGCAAGCTTCGTCACTATCAAATGTTCGTTATTAATCTCTGAAAAAAAGTAGTGTTATTACTATTACAAAAAGACTTCATTTTGCCTTCATATAACTTACTAGCAGAGCCCCGCGGTTTCACCTGCGTAGTTGCCTTTCCCTTGGGAATTCAGGTATAAAATATAGCCATATCTTATACTTTACAATATACTTATTTTACTTGCTGATAAATTTGCTTTGCACCAGTGAAAGAGTTTTTTAAATCGATCCAGTAGTTTCAAACAAACAGTGAAATCTTTTCTATTTTTTATATTAATATGATAAAGATTAAGTAAAGACGTCACCATATTAATATGTTTGCCAACGATTACCGAATGAGCTGCCATAATTTAATCTAACAAATACAAATAATGTAGAGCAAACTAGTTACTGAACCTTCGCTCGGTCCGAATCGACCTTTGTTGTTCGAGGCGCGTGTGGCGTTCGTGCTCTGCATATTGCGCAGGTGTGGACCCGGCTTGAACAACGTGGCGAATGGAGCTGTATTGAGCAATTATGCAACTTTGACTGAGATACGTGTGCTCCTATTTAATGCTTATGAGTCGGTATAAATTGTTTGATGGCAAGCTTGGTTAATACATTGAAATATATATGACGGCGCACTAGTAGCGCCATCTGTTTAGGAACGAGATTTGACATCTGGCAAGTCTGGCGGAGCGTCGAGGCGATGGTCAGCGTGGCTATTTCTAAAACGTCACTGTTATTGGGACGCAATGGCGAGCGCACCGACGAATCGCTATTGTTCCAAGTGATCTTTGTAATTTTTGTTTTCAAATAGTTAAAATCGTTTAATTTTGAAATTTCCTAATTAATGGTAGTATTAAACTACCGAAATAAAAGGCGCTGGTTCTTTTGGTAGTAAAACAAAAAGTGTAATAAATCAATCAAAAAAGCATAACCAATAGTTATCAAAAACATAGACAAAAAGGTATAAAAAGGTTAAAATATATAAAAGGCTAGTGCAGACTTGCACATTCTCCCCTTTTTTTAAGAAATTGGCTGCTTAATAAGCTTTTGGAGGGGCCTCCTGAGTGTGCCGGCCACAGTGGCAACATCGGCTACCCGTACTACTCCATCTCTGCCGGGGAACAACTTCGTGACTCGGCCTTTGGGCCATGAACCACGCGGTAAATTCGAATCGCATATTACGACCATATCTCCTTCCGCAATTGAGGGCACGGTACCTCCACCCCTTCTGGGTGAGAGCGAAGGCAGGTATTCTCGAACCCATCGCTGCCAGAAATGATCGGCTAGTCTGAGTGCCCTTCGCCAGTGACTTCTACTTGAGAGGTCCGACTCCTGTAGCGTGGCTGGGATGGGACGCCCTGGTGATCCGTTTAGAAGAAAGTGAGCTGGCGTTAGTGCTTCTTCAGCATTAGCATCGAGTGAGATTACAGTTAGTGGCCGTGAATTTACCAAGGCTTCAGCTTCAGCCAGCATGGTTCTGAGTACTTCATCAGAGGGAGTCCGCTCGTGGAGTGACACTTTCAGCGCTCCTTTGACGCTTCGGATAAGGCGTTCCCAAGCTCCACCCATAAATGGTGCCAAGGGTGGGATGAAACGCCAGTTTATAGACTCGTTGGCGGCGTAGTCTTCAACCGCATCACCGTATAACTCTCGCAGTTCTCGGCTAGCCCCAACAAAGGCGGTACCGTTGTCGGACCAAATCTCCAACGGGGTTCCTCGGAGTGATACGAAGCGGCGTAGGCACATAATCGCTGAGTCAGTCGATAAGCTGTGCACCAGATCCAGATGTACGGCGCGGACGACCAGGCATGTGAATAAGGCTACGTAGCGCTTCTGCTTTCTTCTGCCAACCGTGACGTAAACGGGCCCAAAGTAATCGAGACCGGTGAATGAGAAGGCTCTTTGATGATGAGCTAAGCGAGCTTCTGGCAGATTTCCCATAGGTGGTTGGAATGGTCTAGCACGGCGCAATTTACACAGCTGACAGGTATGGGCTACGAATCGAGCAGCGTTTCTGAGACCAATAATCCAGTAACGTTGGTGAAGCTCGTTGATTACCAAATCTAGGTGTGAATGTGCGGCCTTCTGATGATATCTGTAAATCAAAAGACGAACTGCCGGGTGTTTTCCATACAAAATTAGTGGACGCTTAAAGTCATCAGTAATGGCTGAGGCGGCAACAATGCGGCTTGACATTCGGAGCTGATTATTATCATCAATGAATGGCGACAGCTTGAACAGGCGGCTATTACGAGGCAACGGTTGTTGGTTCTTAATCCGCAAAAAATCTTCTTTAAAGGAGTCGAGCTGAGACTGGCATAAGATGTGGGTTTCGGCCAGGCGTAAATCATTTGCTGTTATTCTCGCTGATACATTGAGGTTATTGGCGACATTAGGAGAGGATGTGCAAGATGGAATAAATGTACATAAACTTCCTTTAAGACGAGTTAAATTGGCGACAACGCCTCGTCTTTGTAGACTACGCAAACGCAGTAAAGAAATGAATTGATGCGCTTTTGCTGTTGCTCGCACCATTCTCATCCATGAGCTGAAACGCAGCGGATCCGCGGAGACTGGTGCGGGCAGGTCAGTATCAGTGATAAGATGAACATGATGTTTAAATTCTTCGTGGCCTAGTCCACTGACATCGATCAAGGGTTCAGTGGGCCAGTTCGAGGAGAGCAAAAAAGCAGGACCTGAGATCCAACGAGATTCTGGAGTTAACTCAAATCGTTTGACCCGAGTTGCATCATCTGCCACGTTTAAATCACTCGGTATCCAACGCCACTCACTGACGTCCGTTAGCTCCAGTATCTCACCTACTCTATGAGACACAAAGGGCTTAAGAGTGCGAGCGTCGCTGCGAATCCAACCTAAGGTCGTCATTGAGTCACACCAGAAAACGCGTCTCGTCGGTTTGAGTCGGTGGGCTTCGCATATAGACGTAGCAAGACGAGCAGCCATCAGAGCACCTTGGAGCTCTAAACGGGGAATTGAGACAGGCTTAAGGGGTGAGACGCGAGCTTTGCTGCAGATAAGTGAGAGTCTAACTTCACCGCCTTTGTACAGAAACCGCCAATAAGCCACAGCAGCAAAAGCAGACTCACTGGCGTCCGAAAACACATGAAGTTCGCAGCTTGCTAGCTCGAATTCAGACAAGTTATAGCGACGTGGAATTCGTAAAGTAGAAACCGAGTATAAATCCTGAAACCACGACTTCCACGCTGCACTGTCACCTAGAGAGAGCTCTTCATCCCATTCCAATCCCTTACGCCAAGCGTCTTGAAACATGATGCGGCCTCGAACAACGATTGGTGCTATGATTCCAAGAGGATCATAGACTCGCATCACGTGGGCTAACACTACTCGCTTGGTGAGCTTCTGTGGCACACCCTTATGGACTCCCGTGTTAAAACCAATCACGTCACAGGGCGGTTGCCAGATAAGGTCAAGCGTACGGACATGACTAGCTAGGTGACCCAAATCTACGTTCTTTACAACGGGTGCCTCTAGCAAGGATTCTTTGGGTAACAACGAGAGGGCCATTAGGTCGTTTGAGATCCAGCCTCGCATCTCAAAGCCAGCGTGAGAATGTACCTTGTAAATGTCCGCAGCCAGCTTGGCTGCTTCATGAACGTTGTCTAAACTAGTGATGCAGTCATCCATGTAGTGGTCGTGTATAATTACTCGCGCTGCATCGGGGTACGTATCCTGCCACTCTAATGCATTTTTATTTTTGATATGGATAGCAGTAAAGGGGCTGGACGCAGCGCCGAAAATCATGGATGACATGCGGTATGTACGTATAGGCTCATTCGGAGCGTCGCGCCACAGAAATCTTTGGGCATCCCTATCATTTTCAATTACTTTAATTTGAGGGAACATTTCACGAATATCAGCTGTCAGAGCGACTCTGCCCTCACGGAAGCGCATTAGAATACCTAGTAGGGGTTGTAAAAGGTCTGGACCAGTTAATAACATTGAATTTAATGACACGCCGTGGGACTTGGCGGCTGCGTCGTGCACCGTTCTCAACTTGTTAGGTTTATTTGCGTTAATTACGCCAAAGTGAGGAAGATACCACAACGGAGACCCCAAGTTAGGAGAAGCTGTACACGGTTCAGCATATCCCTTTGCAAGCATATCATGGATATTCCGGCGGTAGCGTTCACCATAGTCAGGATCTTTCACCATTTTTTTTTTCTAAACTAAGGTACCTAGACAAAGCTAACTTGTAACTATCGGGAATATCCAGTTTATCAGCCTTCCACAATAAGCCTACTTCAAAGCGGCCGCTGGGCAGACGGCGCGCGGTGCGCTCGAGAACTTGCACGGCGCGTTTATCGTCGGCACTACGAGCTTCCTGTTTAGAGATGCCTATTGAATCAATTTGAAACTGCTCCCTAATAAGACCTTCCAGAATCAACCGATCATTCGCTATATCAGGTTCGCTAACCGTAGCGTGGTTGATTACGTCGACAGGTTTAGTTTTGCTGCAACCGAAACCATACAAAACCCAGCCTAAAGCAGTTAAAATAGCTACGGGTTGTGTCTTGTTTCCTTTGCGCGTAGCTTTAGCAAGAGATAAGTGCCAGTTGTCGATGCCTATAATCAGCATGGGCTTAACGTCTTCGTAGCAAAATTCATTTGAAATGTCTGCTAGGTACGCATACTTAAGCACGCTCTCAAGACGCGCTGACTGTCGCGCAGCTCCCAAGCCGCTCATCGACCTTGCCTGCTTAACAGAATGAATTTCATTTGAATGACGGCCTTTAATACTGAAATCGACGTACTGGATATTGACATCCATACCCAGACCGCCGACACAGTCTAAATGGATGCGTTTTTCTTGGCCCGTGCAACCAATTTGAGCCGCCAGCTTGGAATCTATAAAAGTGCCTGTGGAACCGTCGTCCAGCAAAGCGTACGTATCAGCGCTACCAGAAGGTCCCGAAACGGTTACGCCAACTATTTTCAACAATGGTCGAACTGCAGGTTCCGGGGCTGACAAGGAGGATGCATGAGCCAAGACATCGTGATCTGAATCGTCAGACAATGGCGAGCCGGTCTCGTCACAGGCCGCGAGCGCGCTACACGGCATCGGCGCACTGCATGTCGGGGGTGCGGCCGCGCTGGACGTCGATGGCTCGGGCTCAGCGTCGTCTTCTACGTCGACATGCGCGGTGACTGCACGCTCAAATTTCGACCCGTGTAACAAAGCATGGTGACGCATGTTACAACTTTCTACCGTACACACTCTTTTAATACAAGAAGTTTTAGTTTTATGCCAACCTTTCTTTAAACATCTATGACATATTTTATTTTTCTTAATAAATTGCCAACGATCATTTATTGTCATTTTGACAAACCTGTCACAAAACTGTAATTCATGTTTTTGTTGACACAACGGACATATATTGTTTGTAGTAGATAATTTATCTGTTGCAATGCTACAATTTTTATGATTATTTTCAGCTACAATGTTCACCCTATCCCTGAAACTTCTGTTATCAGTGTAAGGACGTGCTACAGTAGGCAACGGGCAGTCAGTGGCACCGCTGAACCTACACTGCAAGTTCACGGGAGAGGAAATCGGCAAACATTTCGATTTTAGACAAGCTGCCATCACACATACTAGCGTAATCCAACCACCGTGGCCGCAATAGCGGTGGCAGCTTGCTCCACAGTGCCTGAAACAGCTCGGGAGAGCGTAAATAGTCCGGCTGATTTACCAGGCGGATTACTTCCACACAGTTTTGTACTCGGCTGGCAAAGATTACGATATCTTTGCTATCGTAGCTTACCTTAGGCAGCGCACGTATCACAGACACTTCATGCATCACGACGAGCTCGGGGCGTCCGTAGCGAGCATCGAGCGCAGCTAGCACCACACCGGGGGCGCGCGCCGCCGCCAGCAGGCCCGCTACTGCATCGCGCGCCGCTCCACGCAGGGCGCACGACAGCCGCGCCAAATTATCGGTTGCCGAAACATTTTGAGCTGTATTTTCGTACGCACGTTTTAAAGCTAGCCAATCTAAATAGGACTTGCCATCGAACGTAGGCAAGTCGATCTTCGTAGCAGTTTGCTTGTTAACTTTTGTTATTAATATGCCGAGCGAGTTGATTAAGCGAGTCACTCCTCCATCTTCATTACGATCTTGGTTGAGAGCGTGCGTAGTCGCGACAGCGTCTTCGCCGTGGGACGCTCTCATGCCCGGTGTCTCACACTGGGCTGTATCGCCGCACCTGAAATGTGGGTTGGCACTTAACAAATCTCGGTCATCAGGATTAGGCACTATATTTTTTACCCAATCTTGAATACTAGCATGGCTACGCATGCCGTGGCTGCCACGCTGGCTGGCGTCCGCCTCTATGGCGGCCAGCTCAGCTTGTAATTGGAGCTCAGCGACTTGTCGCTCTCGCTCTAGAGCCTTTTGCTCTACAGTTTTTTGAAAGTCAGCCATGTGGCGCGCGTGCTGCGCCTGTGCCGCCATCTGACGCGCCACGATGGTGGCAGATGAGCGTGAGGTGGCGACGCTGGCCGGGCGGGAAGGCGCTGGAGCCGCAGCGTGAGGGGGCAGGTCCGCGCTCTGTAGCGCGGGCCAGGCAGTCTCCCTCGCCGCAACTTGGGTGCCGTCTCCTGCACACTGCGCGGCCACTTTTGCGCGTTTAGAACTTGCTGAACGTGTTTCCATCTTTCCGTAGATAGGACCAAATATTAAACTACCGAAATAAAAGGCGCTGGTTCTTTTGGTAGTAAAACAAAAAGTGTAATAAATCAATCAAAAAAGCATAACCAATAGTTATCAAAAACATAGACAAAAAGGTATAAAAAGGTTAAAATATATAAAAGGCTAGTGCAGACTTGCACAGGTAGTATTATTTTAATTTAACTCTGTAAGGAAGATATTTTGTGTGATTTTATTAACTGGTGATTGACATTTGACTGTTTCATTGGTTCTTACATCAAACGACGTTTATCGTAAAACATGACAAAGGGCATCTGCCTATATATACTAGCTTTTACCCTTGGCTCCGTTCGCATACAAATGAGTCAATAACTAGTTAATAACAGTATATTACGACCTTTTTTGGTTGAAGTTTAAGGCGTGCAAAATTTAATACAAGTTAAGGCGTAATGTCAACAGACAAACTGATAAATATATATTCGGATACACAATTATGTATGGATCTTTTCATAATAGTTAGGAGAACCTTTGGGGACTGGTCTGCTCAATTTATGCTTAAATTTTGTAAACATCGTTATTTTGTATTTTGGTGTCTGACAAGCCGACTTCATGACATGGTTCAGAGGCAAATATGATATAAACACCCTTGTAAAATATGTTGTTGAAAAGAGTAACTACCGAGTTTCTTGCCGGTTTCTTCTCAGCAGAAGCTTCATTTTGAACCGGTTGTAGAATTATATTATTAGTTGATTTTCTTGTTAAATTGACGATATAAAAGTGTTTGTTTCAAACCTATATAAATAAAGAGTATTTTAGCTTTGACTTTGATGATTAGCAAGTGCTACCTTTAATTTCAAATCTCTAACAAATGCTAACAGTGTAGGACAAACTAGTTACCGAATGCCGCTGTTGTTGTTCGAGCCGCGTTGTGTGACGTTCGTGCTCTGCATATTGCGTAGGTGTGGACTCGGCTTTATCTACGCGGCGAATGGGGCTGTATTGGGCAACTATGCAACTTTACAAGTGTTGGGTTATAACAATTGTCATTTGGACGACATTTTAACTATTAGATACTATTAGTGCTGTCTAAAGATTGCAATCCAGCGGCATTTATTTTGTTAGATCCTGCACTTGACGCTGGATTCAGGAGTGCTTAACTGAGCTAGATCCTGCTCGATTGCTTGATTCAGAATTCTAATTCTTAGTAGGGAGTGAAATCGGCAAAGCGGCAATCGAAAGCTGCAATGCACTAATATTATGTCTCTTTCTGGGCTTAGCTTGATTGCTGGATCCGGCATTGCAATCCCTACATACATAACATCTCGTCCATAATCCCCGAAGGGGTAGGCAGAGTCAAAGGGGCAGCATGCCCATTTAACCACATTCAGACAAAAATAAAGCCGGGCTGGGTTAGATAGAAAATTGTGAAAAAGCAGTGACAAGCGGCTAACCTGTCGCCTACACAATCACACGCCCAAAACTCGATATACCATTAGTCGCCTTTTACGACAAGCTAGCAAGAACCACAGTTGGCATATTCTTTTTAAGTCCCAGACCAACGTGGGACAAGTCCCAGATCAACATGGAACAAATGCAATCTCTAAATGTCGTTTAATATTTGAAAGTCAGAGCACGTTGTTTAATGGAAAGCTTGGTATTGACCAAGCTGTTGATGTTGAAAGGAATATTGGCTTTTACGCTCGGTTCCGCTCGCAAATAAGTCTGTAATAAAGGTTCTATCGCACTTCCTGTGTGATGAATAAAAAAATTCTAGGTTCTTTCTCAGCGTTCAATCTTTAGGCGTGCCAAAATTCATTACAATCGACTCAGTAATGTAGACGTGAAGACACGCCAAAAAATTGTGAAAAAGTATTGACAAGTGGCTAGCTTTCACCTACACAATAACATACCCAAAACTCGATATACCATTAGTGTAATACTTACTTACTTACTACGTTGGCTCAGCGACCTAAAGTGGATTTTGGCCTCCAACAATTTCAGTCTCAACATTGAGAAGATCTTATCATTTACAGCATCCGAACTTCGAGATTTATCCTTCTAAAATATTAACATGTTATCATTGAGACGTTTTTTATTTTTCTGAACTTCCATTTCGTAGAACAACCGTAATCGAAGATTGAGCCTGCACAAAGGAATACCGGTAATGTCATAACCAGATCATCGGATAAAAGCTTTCCAGAAAAAGGTATCAGAGCTTTAAGTTGGCCTTTGAACGGGAAGGAGCGTTTTTCTTTGTCCTCCCTTCATTATGCAGGTGAAGGGACCAAATGTGACAGTATATCGTTTTACCATTTAAAATGCGAAATCATAACGGCTAGCTTGAGATTATTTATTTGGCTGAATGAATAGGAGACAGGTTGATATAATCCAGATATATTATATTTTACAGTTATACCTGTCCAAAGTTTAAGTGGGCCTTAACGGGGGGTTTTTTAAAGAGATTTATTTTCTCTACTACATACATTATATCACGTGAAAAGTGTGGGTAATAGCTGTGTAGCACCTTTTTTAGACATTCTGGGCAATAACAGAATGACCAAAAAAGGTGCTTTTACTTTACACACAAACGGAACCACGGGAAAAACTTAGCACATCATTTTTTAATCACAATCAATAAATTTATGCTTCTCTGTATCAAACTCCTCGATCAATCCCAAATTAACCTCATAACAAGAAAATAACAAATTTAATCTAATTGAAACCTCACTCCGTTATTCAGGAAGCACTTCCTGCCCAATTAATATTTCCTTTATCCTTTAAGGGCGCGGAACGGTTGTTATAATTAATTAAGTGCCATTAACAAACTCGGATTAAATCTCGAGTCACGATTAAATCTATCGAATAAACGAGAGCTCTAGAAAAACGGAGTAAACTCGGGATTTGATTAGGTAGTGAAATTGGGAAGGTTACACTGTTTTGTAGATTTATATATATATATATATATATATATATATATATGAAATAAGCTCTTATATATTCAGGAGATAGGAGAGTGTTGCAGAAACAGTCATTTCAGTACAGCCTTACGCATACGATCTCGCCTCGGGGGGACGAGATGGTTATGTGAGACTCCCAGGGACCTCTGCATCAGGAGACCTCCTCTCTGGCCAAGATGTCAGCGCCGGGGTATACCCACAAAAACTCCGGCATGCATCCTCCACGCCGACTGAGGCTTCGCGGGTGCCCCTAAGGAATCCTCCGCTAGACCTCAGCGTCAGCCCGCTATCGGGCGCCCGCGCAGGGTGGAGACGACCGGATGCATACAGTCGTCTCCCCATTCGGGTAGGTCCGTGTGCTGGGTAGCCTAGCACGTTTCTCCACAGGGTCGAGGGGCTCTGACTCGCGCTCAAAAGACCCACCTGACTGGGGAGACGGCTGTGTTAAATTAAATTGGGCTCTAGCAAGATTATCATGGAACTAAATATCCGACATCACATGCATTGATCTGACTCCAAAGGTAAGTAGCTTAAGCACTTGTGTCACGGACAACAACAAATATATACTTAAATATTGGATATTAACACCCAGACACAGATCAAACAAAAGTATTCATCACACGAATGTTTGTCCTGGGTGGGGATCGAACCCACAACTCTTAGTGCATGGGGCAGGGTCACTACCGAATGCGCCATCGAGACAGTCGAATTGTAAATACGCGACGTTTTTACCTTGACGTTTTTTCGAACTTGGCCAGACACACTGCCGGGCATCTAAATATGTCACAGTATTGCCTTCTCCCTTTGAACATCCCGGGAACAATTACCATCCAGTCCTTTTTAAGGTCTGAGGATGACAAAGGCCCAAGGGGTCTATTGACTTGTTTTGTATAAATTTGAGATAGAAAGACATTAAAGAAACTAAACACAAAACTGCCGTAATTGACATTGATGTAACTCATCTATTACGTGGCTATCAAAGTAAAAAAATAAATGAAATAAAAACGTAATTTTGACCGTCTCGATGGCGTATTCGGTAGTGACCCTGCCCCATGCGCCAAGCGTTGTGGGTTCGACCCAGAACAAACATTCGTGTGATGAATACTTGTGTTTGTTCTGTGTCTGGGTGTTAATATCTAAAATTTAAGTAGGTATATATTTGTAATACCACTGTTGATTGTGATACCCGTAACACAAGTGCTTAAGCTACTTAGCTCGGAGTCAGATCAATTTATGTAATGACGTCAGATATTTACATTTATTATTTATTCGTCACATGTTGGTCTGGCACTTAAAAAAAATGTGCCAACTGAGTTTTGCCTTGCATGTCGTAAAATGCGACTAATGCTATATGGGTTGCACATGTGATTGCGTATCCGACGAGCTAGCCACATGTTACTACTTATTCACAATTTTCCACCTGACCCAGCCCAGCTTATTTATTTGGGTGAAAAAGTACTAGCTTCCCCTTTGACTCTGCCTACCCCTTCGGGGTTTACAGGCATGGTGATATATTTGTATAAATGTAATTTGGTCTTAAAACAAAGACATTGCTCTTGGGATAAAACGTTTCACGTATCAAGTATTATCGCAATCTAACAAGATGTGTAATGTGTAATGGATCACACAGAGCTATTTTCCCATTAACAATACTTAAAAGGAATTAATTTATATTTATCAAGCTTAAACAAATAACTATTCTACTTTAACACACACAACCACACACATTTCATAATATATTGTATAATCTATAAAGTATAAAGTATCTAAATAGTTTTATTATAGATTATCTATGTTAAGTTAATAAACTCAATAATCATTGTAACTGGCACAATGGCTGGAAGAAATACACTCCAACACAAGTGCACTGTGTTTTATTTTTATTGAGCAACTAGCTGTCCCGGCGAACTTCGTATCGCCCAGTAATTGACATTTAACATTGACAAATACGAATCCCACCGTTTTATATGAGAAAATACTTTTGCTTTTATTTTGTTTTATCGTCAATTTTTCAATGTTTTTAATAGTTATTCTGTTATTCTGGACGAAGACAAATCCAACAAATCAAAAACAACGTAAATCGGTTCATTCGGTTCAATCGGACTTTGTTTTATTTATATAGATAAAGAACATTTTTTTTTTTCACACACACACATAACATCACGTCCATAATCCCCGAAGGGATAGACAGAGTCAAAGGGACAGCAGGCCCCCTTAACCACATTCAACCAAAAATAAATCTGGGCTGGGTTAGATGGAAAATTGTGAAAAAGTAGTGACAAGTGGCTAGCTTGCCGCCTACACAATCACATAACCAAAACCCGATATACCGTTAGCCGCTTTTTATGACATTCTAGGCAAGAAACACAATTGGCACATTATTTTCAAGTCCCAGACCAACACGGGACAATGGGCTTGGTAACATCTAGCAATAGTATGAGGGCTGTTCAGGGCACTGCTCAACTTTTGCTTGACTTACCGACTTCACAACTTAACATTGAAATTCTTTACCGAACAAGTTCTTGTAAGATCAGAGACAAACGGCGGAACAAAAAGTTTCAGAGAGCTTAATCCTTTCATGTCGCCGACACTTCGTTCCTACCACACAACGTGGGATGGGAACTTTGTTTTAAGCACGGTCTGGGAAGCTTTTAAGCTTTTTTGTATTAGATAGGTGTTAGTGGTTAGTGGTACCACTTAAGTGGTGAATTACGTTAATCCAATTAGTGCTAAAAGGGTGAAGTAGTTAAAATGTATGTATTAAATGCAACTTTATGAGCTACAAATAAAGAGCCTTTGAGACATGTATACATGTCATATTCGTTATATTAGTATTAAATGCATTCTAGTGTGTGAAACATGAGTGACAAATACCAGAGTGGACAAAATAAGCATTATGCAATCATCAATACAAATATTTGTCAGTGTTTTTATGTTTTGAGACCTAGATTTATCGGATTTATTAAAAAAAAAATGAACTGTTAAATATTTATAGGTCATATGAAGATTCTTCATAAGATTTTGTACTTTTTACTGAGGCGACGAGCTAAATAGCACCAGTTAAAAATAATGATGCATTAATTTTTTTATCTAACAAAACTAAATTTATGTCTGAAAATGGTTAAAGGGCACTACTGCTTCTGGCTATCCCTTGGAAGATTGTAGATGTGTTATTATGTATATACCCAAACTTTTAAAAACGTTTACTAGCTGCAGGTATAGATACCTATCAAAACGTGATATAGTATGAAATATACTATAAGCTTATAATAACCATGAGCTAACTATAAGCGCGTTGCAGAATAAATGTCGTTTCTGCATGTTCGATCAACGCCATCTGTTGACATATTATTGAAGCTATAATCTTGATGATCTTGTAGCGCAGTAGCCAGTCTATAGATGTCGCCACTGTATGTATGCCAATATCTGTCTTACTGTTCGTGTAATAAGGACTATCTCCCATTGTTCCAGATCATCCTGCTGGTGAAGGCGCTGGACGCATACAACATCACGTACTTCACGGTGACGGCGCAGATCGTGTCGCATGTGCTGGCCTACATGAACAGCTGCGTCAACCCGGTGCTGTACGCGTTCCTCTCGGAGAACTTCAGGGTCGCCTTCCGGAAGGTACGTAATGACAGCATCTTTTTTACATATACTAGCTGTCCCAGCGAACTAAATACCACCCCATTCTTGAGATAAAAATGAAGGGTGGGAGATAGGAGTATGAAAAATACTTTGCAATATACTATCATAGCTACTGAACTGAAAACACAAAACACATCATTAAAAATCGTTCAAGGCGTTTCTTTTTTCTTTTTTTTTTACTCTTAGGTGACCCCAGACCACCTGGTGTTTGAGTGATGGCTTAGAAATTAAGCCAATATGTGCAGTACTAGTATATTGCTGGACTTATCGCCCCACGGTGAAGGCCTGCGTAATAAAAAATAAAAAAGGTGGTTCCAGAGGAGTTTGTTCACAATCAAAAAATATTTTTTTTATATATTAGATTAGAGGCGGCGTGCTTTGACTTGTCCTTGGTCTATTATGACAACTGCTAAATCCCAAGAGTGGATTGTCCAAACCTCGATTCGGGTCAAAAATTTGTTGCGGAACAGAAATAACTAAGTACCAGCTCGGAGTCAGAGAGATGGCGATTTATGACATCCGTTCTCAGGAAGTAAAAAAGAGTACAAGAAAAAATTTGAAGCATTTGAAATTTTGCACACACGGATTCTAACTTATAGAAAGATAGATGTCAAATTACTGTTCCCACATCCAGCAGGATGACTTAATTCTACTGACGAAGTCACTGGCATAAGTCGGCTTAACACAAATTCCATATTGATATCAACGCATTGGTTATAGATTTCCGTTTCATAAAAACACGGAAGCACCCACATTTTATAGATACGCCATTCCATCACCTCCCGTCGCCACACAAAGAGTTTTTTTTACGCAAATTTCGCCTGCGTAGTTGTCTCGAGCGACTTCAATCATAATTTTATAGGGTTACGTAAAACTTTATTGGAGATCAAAGTGGGTTATTCTTACCGAAGGGATGCTTGTGATTTGGAACCTAATGCTGAAAAGTTTTGTAATAAAAACGGTTTAACAGTAAAGAGTATTTACAGGTTGGTTTATGTCTAACGGGTTTGTAGTTGACCGGAATCTGCTCGAATAGGCAACGGTTTTTCGTTATGTTTTGCGTATTACCACAGAGTAATATATACTACGTACAACCTTTGTTGTAAGCAGAAACTTGACCCTCTGGTCACTGCCCATACTTGAAAAGTTACTGCTTTAGCTCGCGCAAGAACAGCGACAGTGGTGAGTAATTGAAACTACAGCAAAGTTTAGTTTGTTTGTCAGGAATAATACAAGATGGCGCTACAAGCACAGGTTAGTTGTTTTTTAGTAATAATACGCCATCTGTGTAAAATTAATAATTTTAAAACAAAGATTAGAATATTTTGGTTTGCTTCTGAAGAATATATTTGATGATTGAACATGATTTTCACCTAAATTTAATAAATTATCTAAGAAATGACGTAAATAACTTATTTTATGAAAAAAACATTTTTTAATAGTGAAAAAATAATGCTTTTATTCGGTTTTATCTCTCAATCAGTGTAAATGATGCCTGTAGCGACATCTGTCTGTGTTAAGTCTATACGAAATCTAAAATGTATGTGACTGACCAGACATGGTATTTCTTTGACGATCATAGTCACTCCTGTGTCAACGTAAGATTTTTTTTATATAAAAGTTATAATACATATGTTTTTTATTTTTAATCGCATATTGAAATATACCCTACTATACTTGTAATAAAGTAATTATACCAGATATATACTAAACTTCTATTCAACTACTTGCTTCTGACGTAATTAATATTCTAGTGTCTAAAGTCAACTAACTATTTCAATAATAAATTCAAAGAAATTGGAAAATTTCGAACGACTCCTCAAATCTTAATCAATGTCCTCTTTTATATGAATCGTGGCTGGGTGCGATGTGAATATGGTCTCTTACAGAAACTTGACCGTGTGACCTGGAGTTTTAAATTAAGTATGTTACGTTAATTTACATTAATTAAGTGTTTACATTAATAATAATATTGTCATAAAATTGTCCCATGTTGGTCTGGGACTTGGCCCATTTTGATCTGGGACAAAAAAAAATGTGCCAACTGTGGTTCTTGCCTAGCATGTCGTAAGAGGCGACTAATGGTTTACGGGCTTTTGGGTATGTGACTGAGTAGGCGACGAGCTAGCCACTTGTCACTCCTTTTTCACAGCTTTCCATCCAACCCAGCCCACTGTCCCATGTTGGTCTGGGACTTAAAAAGAATATGCCAACTGTGGTTCTTGCCTAGCATGTCGTAAAAGGCGACTAATAGTGTATCGGGTTTTGGGTATGTGATTGTGTAGGCGACAGGTTAGCCGCTTGTCATTGCTTTTTCACAATTGTCCATCTGACCCAGCCCGGCTTTATTTTTGGCTGAATGTGGTTGAAGGGGCTTGCTGCCCCTTCAACTCTGCCTACCCCTTCGGGGATCATGGGCGTGATGTTATGTATGTATGTACATTAATAAGGAGATTATTAATTATTTTTAACAACAATATTAGCGTATAAAGTAAAATATGTTTAAAATTGATTATTTTGATTCGTAGAAAGTACGATGCATGAAAAGGAGTATACACCTATCAAGGGCATCATATGAAATAGCTGTCCACTTCAATTGAACTATTATTAATAGTAATAATAGCTCAATGTCCACTTCTGTCAATTTATTGTTCTTTCAGTATTGACGTAGTTCGGCATTTATTTCGTGAACCTATCACCATTAACCGTACAAAACTACTAATTGACAGGAAGGAACAAGCTTTCTTTTCACGTGTTTCAATAACAGGTTTCATTTATTCCCTTAATAATACTGGGACAACAATACTCCGGTTCAAACAATTACACGGCGTTGCTATTACGTCAAGATCACTTTAAAAAAAATATATTAAATAAGATTTATTTTTTCTCACAATTCGACTGGCCCGTTGGTCGAGTGGTCAGAGACCCTGGCCACGAAACCAAGGGTCGTGGGTTCGAATCCCGCTAGGGGCAAATGTTTCGACGAACATGGACATTTGTACTCGAGTCATGGATGTTTATAAACATATTTAAGTATGTATATCCGTTCACCTAGTATCTATAGCACAAGCATAAGCTTGGTTTGGGATTAGGGAAAATAAATTCTTCAGACTAACACACCAAGTGTTAGTCTGAAGAATTTATTTATTATTATTATTTATGTTTAATATAAGTATAGATTTATAAAGTAAAAGACAAATAGCAGGCTGTTAATTGTGCGTGTTGACGAAGAATCGGCCGGTCAGGTCTTTGCATATTTCTAGTCTAGACTCCTAAGAAGTGAGGAGGCATTGACCTCTCCTGTTACCGACAAAATAGTGTTAGAGACAGCCCAAAGGTTCTCGGAAATCTACATGTGATAAATACGGTAAAGCCAGGGTTGAAACAACCTCTCCCCAGGGAAGTATCTAGTAGTTTAATTGACTTTAGATTAACTTGAAGCCATTTTGAAGCTTGAAGCCTATAGTAGAGAACCGAAGCCGGTTTCTTCTCGGTAGATGCGACATTCCGAACCGGTGGTAGATTCAAATTGTTCTATTTTGTACATATTACTTGATTTACAAGTGCTTTTTTGAGGCCTACATAAATAAAGATATTTTTGACTTTGACTTTGAAGTAAGATCGACCGAACCAGATAAACATTATATTTTATTAAATAAAATCCCATGTCCCACTTTTTAAGTCCGTGACCAATGTCTAGGACTAAAATGATGTACCAACTGTGTCTCTTGCCTAGCATGTAGTAAAAGGCGACTAATGGTAAATGGGGTTTTGGGTATGTGATTGTGTAGGCGACGAGATAGCCACTTGTCACGTTTTCACAATTTTCCATCTAACCCAGCCCAGTTTTATTTCTGGTTGAAAGTGGTTAAAGAGACCTGCTGTCCCTTTGACTCTGCCTGCCCCTTTGAGGATTACGGACGTGAGTATGTATCAAATAAAATAAGTTTCTGAACGTAATCAAAATAGTATGCCTAGAAAATACAGTTCAATTGGTAAACACGTTGGTGAAATTTTAATAAAGAGAATTATAATTTCAATTATTTTATCGGCATGATTATATTGGAACTTATTTTATTTAATAAAAAAAAAAGTTATCCGGTTGACAAATGATTGTAAGTCGATACTACTTCGGATCTCAGACTACTAGGCATATGAAATTCCGGGTACTACAGTAGTCTTTATTCGAAGCTGACGTGGGATTGGCAGTAACAAATGCTAAAACTTAAAATAACGAAAATAAACGCATTTGAAATGAATCATATCAATATGGATTCTAAGAAATGTTTAAATAATATTTCTTAGAATTGTTATGAAAAGTAAAAAAGTATGAAAAGTGCTTATGGTAGTACTCAGCTGTTGGTTTGTTTGTAAAATTCTACTTTGACTGGCTAGATGACGCAATCGATAGTGTACTTGCCCCATGCGCCAAGAGTTGTGGGTTCGATCGCCAGTCGAATCGAATGGTCACAGACCCTGGCCTCGAAACCAAGGGTCGCGGGTTCAAATTCCGTTAGGGGTAAATGTTTCGTGTGATGAACATGGACATTTGTACTCGAGTCACAGATGTTTTTAAACGTATTTAAGTATATCTATCCATTCTAGTATCCATAGCACAAGCATATAAGCTTAGTTTGCAGCTAGGGAATTGGTTTGCCTGTCCGAAGTATTTATTTATTTATTTAATTTACGAGTACTTATTTGCCTTTTTAATAGCTTACGTTAACTTCGTACTAAGACGCTTAAGTATTTACGGATACTTTGGCCAATTAAGATTGAATATAAGTTAATTATCTAGTAAAACCTACCTAATTGATCAGTCTAGCTACAACAAACGATACTTGAAAATGTCTGAAGGAGTTTTTGAAATTAGCCCGACTAAATAAACAATGACTTGAAACGAAGGCAAATAATTTTATAACGTACCAATTAGCTTAGACCATTCTGCGCTATATCTTATGTCCAATTTTTTAATAATTAGAAATGACGGAAATAAAACAGGTCTAAGTCGGGCTTGCCTGATATTAATAATAATAAATATGCGACTACATTACATACATTTAAATCTGTCTCCGAGGTAAATTGCTTAAGCACTTGTGTTACGGATATCAGAATCAACAGTGGTATTACAAATATAATATACTTAAATATTCAATATTAACACCCAGACACAGAACAAACACAAGTATTTATCATACGAATGTTTGTCCTGGGTGGGAATCGAACCCACAACTCTCGGCGCATGTGGCAGGGTCACTACTGAATGCGCCATCGAGCCAGTAACACATATGTAGAACTACACTTAAGTCACTACTTTATACAGTTTTCCATCTAACCCAGCCCAGTTTTATTTTTGACTGAATTTAGTTAAAGGGCTGCCCCTGTGACTCTGCCTACCCCTTCGGGAATTGCGGGGGTGATGTTATGTGTGTGGTATGTACATATGTAGAAAGAGTAACTAATAAATTTCTTGCTGGTTTTCAGTCTGATGTTGATCTGGGACTTAAAAATAATGTGCCAACTGTGTTTCTTGCCTAGCATGTCGTAAAAGGTGACTAATGGTATATCGGGTTGAGGGTATGTGTTTTCGTAGGCGACGAGCTAGCCACTTGTCACTATTTTTCACAATTTTCCATCAAACCCAGCCCAGTTTTATTTTTGGCTGAATGTGGTTTAAGGGGCCTGCCGCCTGCTGCCCCTTTGACTCTGCCTACCCCTGAGGGAATTATGGGCGTGATGTTATGTTTGTTTAGTTATGTTTGTTTTTTTAATAGTATTGGTAATTTAATAGTACCATAGCTATGACCAATTATATATGACCAATTGAATACTATAATTTGTACCTTTTAAATTATCCTACAAAATATAATTCAAAATTAAATACAACTATTGAGTGTCATGACGGTATCTTCTCGGTAGAATGAGCATTCCGAACCATCGGCAAAATGACAACGTCTGTTTTTCAATATTCAACGATTGCGTTTATGTTTTTCGACGAAAATGAAAATCTTCCTACATTTATTTCCTTAGTTAGAGCGGTGATAACTCAATAAGTAAGGACATACGCCTCATAACCGAGGAGTGCGGGTTAAAACCTGAGCACGTATCTCTTGATTTTTCAAATCTCTGTACGTTTTTATACCACTAGCTCGGCGGTGAGAAAAAACATCATGAAGAAACTTGCAAAGTCAAACATCTTTGGATTTGTAACCATGATTCAAAAGTTGTCTGGTTCCACTATCTTTGGGTTACGAAGGTCAGATCGGCAGTCGCTTCAATGCTATTATCAGACTCGCTAAATCCTGGATTATGGTCTAAGCGGACCCCGTCTAAGCATGGGGCAAAACGCTAGGATGATAATGATGATTTATTTCCGTAATTATAACAATGACTTTGAAACAAGTTAAGTGTTTTTAAAAGTGGGATCAAGTAAAAAGCCGCAAGAAATTGGGCGCACATGTCCAAAATTAAATGTATCAGTGATTTCATATCTCAATAAATTTAAAACACTTTAAAAATCAAGTTCTATGTCAGTCTGGGACTAAAAAGAATGTGCCAACTATGTTCCCCACCAAACATGTCGTAAAAGGCGATTATGGTATATTGGGTTTTGGGTGTGTGATTGTATAGGCGACGAGCTAGCCACTTGTCACTACTTGTTTACAATTCTTCATGTAACCCAGCCCATATTTATTTTTTGGCTGAATGTGGCTAAGACGGCAGCCCCATGGACGTTGCCTACCCTTTCAGGGATTACGGGTGTGATGATAGGTTTATCCTACTATCCTACTTATATTATGAATGCGAAAGATTGTATTTATGGATGGATGTTTGTTACTCTTTCACAAAAAAACTACTGAATGGATTTTAATGAAACTTTACAATAATATAGCTCATACACCCGAATGATATATAGGCTATGTTTCATCGATGTACCACGCGAGCGAAGCTGCGGGTCGAGGCTAGTGAAACATAAACATTTGACTGGCCCGTTGGTCGAGTGGTCAGAGACCCTGGCCATGAAACCAAGGGTCGCGGGTTCGAATCCCGCTAGGGGCAAATGTTTCGTGTGATGAACATGGACATTTGTACTCGAGTCATGGATGTTTATAAACGTATTTAAGTATGTCTATCCGTTCACCTAGTAGCCATAGCACAAGCTTGTAAGCTTAAATTGGAACTTGGGAATTGGTGTGTCAGTATGGAGAATTTATTTATTTATAAGGCATACTAATACCATCGTTCGATCATATCTAGCTTTCTAACTAACCTTTTTACTATTTATTCCAATATGCATCATCATCTTTTGATTTGCAATTCTGATCAGAAATACTCATTTAAACCCGGGTTATAAAAGCATTATATCTGTAGGAATCTGTGTTATGTGTGGAACGGAACGACAGGATGACGTATGACTGATCTATGACCGGATGAAAGAGAGAGAGTGACTGAGTAATGAATAGGAGTGAAAGAGAAAGGAACATTTGGTTGATTAATTGTCATTGAGGGTGGTTGAAGTTTAGAATTAGCTCTCTCTCTGGTGTCTGTTCTAGAAGCTGCAAGTCGTGTCTGTAATAAAATTAAGTTGTTTAAGAAATAAAAGCCTGTTTAAGAACATCACGGAGTTTCACTTGATCAAGCAATCCTAAATATATTTAAATGTAGTACTTGGTAAGCGTATCCTCCAGTTGAAGTTTTATCATTTCGCAATATACCCAGGGGAGTAATACTTTATTTTCAAGTAGCTCTTAGCATCACATGTATTTATTACTTAACTTAGTCATAAATAGTACGAATAAGTTCAAAGTAAACTTTTCCCACGAAAAACCTTCGGGTAAAGCTCTTAACACATCTGTTTGATCCGAAAGAAAGTCAACAAAAATATAATTTAAAGACGGATTTGAAATATTTCTGAACCGAAGACTACGTGTTCGATTTAGCTGGTGAATGATGAATTGAGTCATTTATACTGATGTCATTGATGTTTATAAAATGAAATTTTATATACATACTAGCTTCTGCCTGCGGCTTTGCTCGCGTGGTACGTCGATGAAACATAGCTTATGTGTTATTCTAATATATATGCTATACTATTACAAAGTTTCATTTAAATCCATGCAGCATATTTTGCGTGGAAGAGTAACGAACAGCACACATCCATCCATTCATACAAACTTTTACGTTTATAATCATCATCTTCCTAGCGTTATGTCCCGTGCTTAGACGGGGTCCGCTTAGACCATGATCCAGGATTTAGCGAGTCTGGTAATTACATTGAAGCGACTGCCGATCTGACCTTCGTAACCCTAAGATAGGGGAACCAGACAATTTTTTTGGATCATGGTTACAAATTCAAAGTTGTTTGAATTTGCAGGTTTCATCACGATGTTTTCCCTCACCGTCGAGCTAGTGGTATAAATATGTACATAGATTTTTTTTTTAATCTAGAGGTACATGCCCGGGTTTGAACCCGCACTCCTCGGTTAAGAGGCGCGTGTCCTTACCATTGAGCTACCACCGCTCTTAAACTTTTACGTTTATAATACTTTTACGTTTTTAATATTAGTAAGATATCTTCAGCGTCAGCATAGATGCTTAGTGTGGTGCTAGGGAATTGGTGTGTGTTAAAGAAATGGCTCTGTTTGTTTAATCTGAATCTTTGTTCTCAATATCATTATCTTCCTAGCGTTATATCCCGTTCTTAGTCGAAATTCGCTTAGACAATGATCCTGGATTTGGAGACTATTAATTGCATTAAAGCGACTGCCGATCTGACCTTTATAACACTTAGATAGGGGACAATTGAAATCATGGTAACACATCCATAGCATGAATGTGCAGGTTGCATCACGATGTTTTCCTCACCACTTACCAAGTGGTATAAATACGTACATATTGAAATTACTCAGTTACAGGCCGGAGTCGGAAAGTGGGAGATTTTATCACTCCCGTGCCTCTGAGAGCACGTTAGGCCGTTAGTCCTGCGCCTGACCTCTCTCCGGTCATGTCGGGTTACCGCCTCATCGGACTATGAGAGTGCACATGTGTTTGCGCACTTAACTGTGCACTATAACATCTCCTGCGCAGCGGGCTAATCCTCGTTGATATCGGCCGCCGTGACTGCAATCAGTTAAGAGGATATTATTACATTTTAAAAATCCATAAGTTATAGGGCCCGAGCTTGAACCCGAAAGCCTCGCATATGAGACGCGCCCTTATCATTGAGCTACCACCGCTCCAATTCCCACGACTGTACTTCAAGACGTTACTTCTTGTTGACCTAACTTCAAGTCCGTTATTTTAAGACCTCTGCCCGAACTTCGTCTTCAACCGCATTTAAATATTTATTAAACCAAAATTCCTCTGTAGCGTACAAATTTGGGGAAAGTTATTCCGTTGAAATTTGTTCTATAGGTATTTACGAACTTTGAGATTAAAGAGTATCAAAGACGCGACACAATGGATGTTGTTCGTTGAGTTTGCTGGTGTTTTGACTTGTTCTGTCAATTCTTGAGGTAAATAATATATACACAAAGTCATAAGCCACTTGTCACTACTTTTTCACAATTTTCTATCTAACTCAGCCTATTGTGCCATGTTGGTCTGGGACTTAAAAAGAATGTGCCAACTGTGGTTCTTGCCTAGCATGTCGTAAAAGGCGACTAATGGTATATCGACAACAACAACGCCCAGCTTCTTCTCTTCCTCGGCAATCCTAATCATCCAGCCGCTGCGGCAGCTTCAGCCCTTGATGGTCCAAGTCCAGGGCTTACTAAGCCGCCCCGGTACGACGGTTTGGGGCTAGTCTGAAGAATGTATTTATTTATTTATTAGGTACACGTTTAGGCATATATAAAATATGTCACAATCGTCTTACGTTGAAAACCATGTCCGATGTAATCCATATTAATTTCACCATTGAAATGGTGCCGGGTTGGAATTTCAAATTAATTTCGGGATCGGAGCAAACTCAGGGACAACACATATATATGGTATTGTTATTCACAGCTAATACAATATCAGTAAAGATAAGTTAGTGTTTTCCGGAATAGCTAAAATAAGCCATGTTGGTCTGGGACTTAAAAATAATGTGCCAGCAGTGTTTCTTGCCTAGCATGTCGTAAAAGCGACTAATGGTATATCGGGTTATGGGTGTGTGATTGTGTAGGCGACGAGCTAGCCACTTGTCACTACTTTTTCAGAGTTTTCAATTCAACCCAGCCCAGTTTTATTTTTGGCTAAATGTGGTTAAAGGGGCCTGCTACCCCTTTGATTCTACCTACCCCTTTGGGGATTGCGGACGTGATTATATAATATGTTTGTACCAAAATAGAGGCATGTCACAACAAGGTCAACAAGTAGTGAAGCTACCTTTTGGTAAAGTCTCATGTTGGTCTCTGACTTAAAAATAATGTACCACCTTTGTTCCTCGGTTAGCATGCTATAATAATACTACTAATGGTGTATTGGGTATTGGGCTTGTGGGATTATGTAACGACCTACCTGTTTGTTCATCTAATGCAACGTTATTTCTGGCTAGGTAGTTTAAGGAGCTTGTCGCCCTTGACTCTGTCTGTATGTATGTACAAAGTATTAGAATTAGTTCTAGACTATTGTACCCGTGATGAACTCTAATAAGGTTTAGTTATGCCAGTATTTCAGACAGTTTCTTTCTATAAATACAATAGCAACGCTTCGCGGTTTCAGTCGCGTATTTCCCGTTTCCGTAAGACTAAAATATACGGGAATAAAATATAGTCTACTTGCTGATAAAGTAACTTTCCATTGGTAAAATAATTTTACAAATCGGTCCAGTAGTTTCGGAGCCTATTCAATACAAACACATAATCAAATATTTCCTCTTTATAATGTCAATGTAGACGTCAAAAAATCCCTTTTTTTTCGTAGAATGGGCCATTTAGTAGGCAATTGAGATTCGGTCTAGTTGTCAGGACTCTGAAAACATGAAATGGGTTGAGGGCTTAGTCGTCGCTATTCAGATTTATAGGCATTTGAGACAAGGCTAAGGAGAACCCGTGTTGACCTCACTAGTTTGAGGGTCTGAAGATTTGATGACGGCGACAGGGTTATACTTAAAAAACAAGATTCTAGGGCTCCGAAACCTAAGCTATTTTCCAAGAGTTCGAATTGGAGAATTCAAATAGTATTAGCATGTATATTTCTACATTGAATTTTTGCGTTCCATGTTGGTATCGGACTTAAAAATAAATAAATAAATATCCCACAACATCACATTCATTGATCTAACTCCGAGCTATGTAGCTAAAGCACTTGTGTTACGGATATCAGAAACAACAGTGGTATTACAAATATATACTTAAGTATTAGATATTAATACCCAGACACAGAACAAACACAAGTATTCATCACACGAATGTTTGTCCTGGGTGGGGATCGAACCCACAATCGAGCCAAATAATGCGCTAGTGTTTTCCTTGACTAGCATGTCGTTGAAGACGACTAAAGGTATATCGGGTATAGGGTATGTGATTGTGCAGCGACGAGCTAGCCACTTGTCACTATTTTTTCACGATTTTCCATTTAAACCTAGGCCGCTTTAATTCCTGGGTGAATGTAGTTGAATAGACTTTCTGACCCTCTGACTCTGCCATCCCTTCGGGATTGCGGGCGTTATGTTATGTATGTATGTACGTGCAATTATGTGCATGCATACCTGCAAACCTTGAGAAGATGTTCGATTAATAGCTAGCAGTTTTCTTCATTATTATTTTTCGCATCGCTGACCTGCTTCCTGCACTTTGTTTTGAAATATCCAGTGTACCCGGATTTGAACCAACACCCTTCATGTATGTGGCACCTTGCCATTTAGCTACCACTACTTATATAGCATGCCCTTAAAAACGTTTAAATTCCTAATTAAGTATTACTCTTTACTACCAAACTTTTCAATACTTAGCGGCCTTAAAACTATATTATATTAAATTAATATAAATAATTACATACATTATATATAATAGATCATAAAGACAGCGTCAGATTCAAGGTAAGAAGAGGCATGCTCCGGTGGTTCGGACATGTGGAAAGAATAGATGACGAAAGATTGACTAAACAGATATACAATGCGAAAGTGGAAGGATGTAGGAGCCGCGGAAGGCTCACCTACCACGACCACATTGGTCGTGTATTAACAGAAGGTGATGTTGGGAGACATAAAAACCGTAGAGCTTGCATGAAAAGGTTAAGAATGTTGAAGAAGCAAGTAAGGTGTGTAAGGATCGTGTCATATGGCGTTCGATTCTCTCTGCCTGCCCCGCTAGGGCAGTGGCGTGAAGTTTAGTAAAATATATAATAGAGACATGCAAAGATAAAGTTGCCTCAATGATATCTCTTTGACTGTGCCCCAAGCGACGTGACACACGTCTGGTTGGTGTGATATTAATATGGAGGCGCGTGAATATACCACAATGTTCTCGTTAAGTCTATGCTTTGAACTACAAAACAATACATAATACTAAAGACGTGTGTTTTGAGTAATAGTTGTAACAATTTATATGAAGAACATCACTCGCCAAATCAGCCACAGATATGGCAGTGTTTCAATATGAATACTAGACTTAATAAATCTATTATGATAGTGTAAATGGACTTTACCTTATGCAAGGGATATACCTGAAGCCGATGACGACCTCTTTGCATTATTGATTCTTAATTGGCAAGGTGACTAAAAAATTCTATTTAGTTAGTCAGTTAGATTATAAAAAAATATTGAACACGTATTTTTTTATTTATTTGTCAAACAAACATTGACGAAGATACAATGCAGTCAAGTTGCGCGTGACATCACGCTATCGTACAATTTTTACTGAATAATGACGCCGCAAACCGCCGCTCCAAAACCTTGATGTTATTTATCTTTGTGATTTTTATTAATTTTTTTATTATTTTTTTCTTAGTAATTATAAATTTTTATTATCTTATTTCACACCAGGCCCAATTTGAAACATGGTTCAAAGTTAAATGTGATTCTTATAACTTTGTTAATACTGCTGTTGAAAAGAGTAACTACCTACCGAGTTTCTTGCCGGATTCTTCTCGGTAAATGCAACATTTCGAACCGGTGGTAGAATCATATCTCTTTCAACTGTTTTTGACGATTTATAAGTGTTTCTTTGTAACCTATAAATAAAGAATATTTTTGACTTTTGACTTTGACTTTGACTTTGACTTTGACTTTTGATAAAGCGAAAAATATGAGTCTAGTATTTTGTATAATCCAACTGACAGACTGAATAGAATTATAGTTTTTTAATGCAGTCATGATCCCTATTCTACATAATTAATCAAGACAATAAAGGGAAGTCAAACATTCAGATTTCCATGGGAGGGTGACAACACAGTGGGTTCACTTGCGTCAAAGCGAGGTATGTTGGTTCAAAAATTTGCGAATACTATGTACCTATTTTTAAGAAGGTATGGAAGTAAAGATTTATAATTAATGGGTTATTTTTATTTTAAAAGCTGGTTGTGGCTACTGTTTCAACTGCTTTTATGGTTTCTCGATAAATACAACACAAAAAAAAATCAAATTTCAATCTGAACTAATAGTTCCTGAGATTATTGCATTTAACCAAACTAACAACAAACTCTTTAGCTTTATCTTTTAATATATTAAATCCTAGTGTCGCCGTGTTTGTTTCCAAACTCCTCCAAAACGGCTGAACAGATTTTGATAAAATTTTGTGTGCTTATCGGATAGGTCTGAGAATCGGCCAACATCTAATTTTCATACCCCTAAATGTTAAGGGTGGTCCACCTCAAAGCTATAACTTAAGAACGGCTTTACCGATTCCGCTCATTCTTTTTTAGTTGTGTTTGTTATTGTCAATTGAAGGTTCATATAAAAGATAAAAATAAAAAAGTTGCGCTGTAAATAAAAAAAATGAGTATTGAAAACTCGAGAACGGGGCGTTACAAAGTGCGCCGGGTCAGCTAGTTTGTATATATATATATATCTATAGATTCGACAGAGATACATTCCTACGTGAGAATTTATATTGTGCGCTGCGCGAATTTTGAGCTATAAAGGCTCTCTACATAAAAATAACACACGAAATAGTTACAACCCAACCGAGTTTCAAACTTCCAAATTAACCAGGAAGTACAACATGCTAGCGATACACGTTCCGCTAACGAAATCAGGGGCCGCTTGTTAATTATAAAATAAAACAAACTTACCTTTCCCCATTCACAAATGTTATTGTATCACACAAAGAAAACAGCAATGTAATTCGACACTGTGGTACGAAACACACAGTGTGTTTCCAAGGCGATTGAGGTCCCTCGGCGATTCGCGGTGGATTCTGCTAATGAGGCCCGCACGAATTCGCTTCGTATCGGTATCGTATCGTTGTTTAACGGAACACAACTGATTGATTATTTACTATCAGGAAAGCCAATGAAAAAACCTCGGCATACTCTCGCAGTAGCTATGTCTCGTCGGGGGGCCGCCTTCCGGCATTGAAAATTGAGGGCGAGGCCCTGTACGCGGGGAGTGACAGTGCCTCCCGCGCCCACCGCAATACATCGGACGCCCTGTCGGGTTGCCGAGGATAGGGAGGCGGGCAACGACAACACCCAGCTCCTCCTCTTCAGGCAAAGCTGCGGTGCCGCGACTGGCTGGCAAGACACCAGTCGCGGCCCACCTCGTGGTCCCTCTTAGCTCTGGATGCTTAATCTGGATGGCTTAACGTGCTTTCCAAGGCTCGGAGTTATTAAATCGCCAACTTCCTGACTCCGAACTGTTACTGATTAATTTCAATATTGAAATTCCCAGACACAAATTTTGGGCCGACCTGGGAACTGAACCCGACACCTCTTGACCCATAGACGGCGCATGCTACCACTAAACCAACGAAGCAGTCAGGACTAAGATGTACATTTAGATACAAGCAGTCTACGCACAGTCTTGCGCTACTACGCAGGATTGTCCAAGCAATGAAATTTTTGAATATGATGTTTATTTCAACTTTGTCGCACCTTTATGGGCAAATTTCAAATAACAATTAGAATGCCTGACCTGAGCGTTTGAGCAATATCAAGGATTACCTCAAACACGATTGAGCAGTTGATTTTTCACCTATAACTTAAAACAATTGGCTTTCATATATATATTTATTTTTTATTTTTTTTTTCTACGAAACTGTTTAAACAATTTGAACTGATTGTAGTCTTGGTAATTTTCTTTTCAGTATAAGTACTAAAGAACATTTGACATTGATTTGAGTCGATAGTCTGCGTCGTGACGAGGCATTGATGTGCCGTTGTGACGTGCCGTTGATGCCGCCAGCCGCACACCATAATGTCGCAGGCAGCTCCTTTAATGTTTTCCAATTAGAATAAAAAATCAAATCAATGTCAAATGTTCTTTAGTGTATACTGAAAAGAAACAATACCAAGACTACACTCACATAAATTAAAATATTACAGTATTTCACTAAAATAATTATAATAGCAATTACAATCTTATTATCATTAGATTAAATTACCAATATAATAATTACTAGAATAGACGGCCTTTCAAAACCAGATTAATTAAATCACGTTTAATACAAAATTTAGTCGGGCTCGGAACACGCTGTTGTCGTTCGGAGGCTGTAAACAGGCCCGCAAACGGGAGTCCCGCTCGTGTGAGGCTCGGCAATCGCCGAGCGGCCGATACGGTAATACCGCATGTTTCGCAATCGCGAAACATGCGGTATTACCGCCGTGTGCACGTGCCCTAACGCGTTCAACGTATTCAATTATACAGGTATCGCCTGTTTAAAGATGAGGACAGTGAGTAAACTCTATTCAAAACTTGAAATCAAAAATGTGAAGTTTGTCGGGGTTTGGTTAGATAGCGATTCAAATTATATTACAGTGCCTACCATTTGACCTTCGCTACATTCAAATAGAATCATGGTTATAAATCAGTAGTTACTCGTATTTAATTTCCTTGAAATTGTTTCACCCGCTGCCGAGCAGGGTGCTTAGCCAAATGCACGCGAGCGATTCCATAACGAACTTCGCTGACGCTCGTATCGCCCCACAGACTTATTCGGGTGGACAAATCGGGAACTAACTCCGAGTTCCGCACTATGAGTTCTTAGTAAACTAGTTTGTCGCGCGATACGAGCGGTAGCGAAGTTCGTTATGGAATCGCTGGCGCGCATTTGGCTAAGTACCCTGGTATTAATCCATTGACGCTTAGATTTGAAAAGTTTAGGTGTTTGCCACACACACCCCTGGACCATATCCCTTTAATTGCCTTGAACCTAAATTTATTCCATGAGATTGTCTCATTAAAGCGACTGTTTTTCCTTTTTACCCCTTAGATAGAGGAGCTCGGCAAACATTATCTTGGTTTCATGAATGCGCAGGTTTCTCAAGAATCAGATGTTTTCCATCACTTCACTAAAATTATACAGCTCTATTTTTCATTCCTATAGAAGAGCGTAAAAAATTTTATTCTACATACACTCAAACTTCGATTTGTCATAATTCTGACATATGCACGTGCTAGAATTTAAATTCCCTCGTGATCAAAATGGCACCTTGTTATGTTCTCGTGAGAGTTGCAATTCGCATGGATTTACGAGATGATTTTCCTTGTGTTTAGGCATTCAGCGACTGGGACAGAATCGACGCAGGGATCGTAAACATTCATCCCGTTCTCTCGTCATTATACTTGCATGTTTCGGAAAACAAAAAAGCGAAAATGTTTTCGACTTCTGGCGTTGTTTACAAATTTTATGGCGCCATTGGGAATATATGTGTGACTTCCGCATGTGAAATTATTTTAACGTTAAGGGTTGTTGTCAAATATTGTGTAAGTGAAGTTGCTTCCTCAATAAACTATGTACAGCTTATACCACTTTTTTATTACCTACTTTGCCTCACCGAAATATGAGAATTTAGGAACAGAGATTGTACATGTGTTTCAACAAGAAAAATATTAATGCATAAGTATTTGAACTTATGCTTTAATCATTTTCTTGTTGAATTGTCGATTTATAAGTGTTTGTCAAACCTATATAAATGAAAAGTATTTTGACTTTGACTTTAACTTTAAATCTCTTCCGTAGTTCGCTAATTCGCGTTGATTTTAGTCGCCGTGACCGAACTCGGTCAGGGTATCTTACTTATTAAGAGAGCAACATTGTTCACCCCAGTAAGCACAAATTTTTCATAGCTAAGTGTGTAGTTACCCGGTAGTGATAAACATTGAACGATTATTATCCGTATTCAAATAAAGATGGGTTGTTGATGGATGGATGGTTGATATTGATGTTAAAACGAATTGTTACGAAAATCAGCTGGCAGTCGGAAAACTATTGATTGGATCAAAACAAAAAAAAATCTACTTAATAAAAGAATGCTTTATAAAATTTTGGTCTAGGACTTAAAAAGTATGTCCCAATTGTGTTTCTTGCCTAGCATGTAGTAAAAGGCGAATAATGATATATCGGGTTTTGGATGTGTGATTGTGTAGGCGACAAGCTAGCCACTTGTCACTACATTTTCACAATTATCCATCTAACTCACCCCAGTTTTATTTTTGGCTGAATTTGGTTAAAGGGGCCTGCTGGCCCTTTGACTCTGCCTACCCCTTCGGGGATTATGTACGCTTCATGAAATATAGCTTGATATCTGGAGGTGGAAGTTAATTGTAAGATAAATATTTACTTGGCGTTCTGTAATCAATTTCACTGTGGTCGCGAAAAATGTAAACTCTTTATAACCGCTAACGCGTACGATGAATGGACAAATTGGAGCATTTCGGGATTCGGATCCGGGAATAATTGCGTTACACGCGATACACGTTGTGGCGGTATTAGCGAAATGTCCTTAAATGACTTACAGGAATCGTGTTTCTGTTTCGTACAGTTGTGGTGTTCCGAAACTAAAGGCTTCAACATCTTTATCTTTGTGCCATTCGGCAGGTCAAGTCAAAGTCAAAGTCAAAATACTCTTTATTTATATAGTTTTGAAAGAAACACTTACAAATCGTCAATTAAAAAAGAAAATCAACTAATAATATGAATCTACCACCGGTTCGGAATGTTGCTTCTACCGAAAAGAAACCGGCAAGAAACTCGGTTCTTTTCAACGACATATTTACAAGGGTGTATAGATCATATTTCCCTTTGAACCATGTCATGAAGTCGGCTTGTCAGACACCAAAATATAAAATAACGATGTTCACAAAATTTAAGCATAAATTAACCAAACCAGAGCAGACCAGTCCCCCAAGGTGGCACCTGTTCCCAAGCATGACGTATGTGTCAGCCATCGCTTCACTCAACCATATTTTAGGGAATGTAACGACCCGTCACATAACGCCACCACCCCAGCGACGTTATAGTGAGCATGACTACTCAAGCTTGGCGCGGTAAAAAAAAAAAAAAAAACAAATAGTTGTAAACAATTTTTTAACAAACCAAGTACCACGTAAAGCACGTAGCTTTAAATAAACATAGAGTTAGGCATATTTTATAAGATCAAGTAGTTATGACAAGTAGAATTTAATAAGTATGTAATCCGTCATCAGATCATGTTATAATAAATTAAACATCCACCAACTCCCGTCTCATTCCACACCATCCCTTTCGCGGTTATATCTTCGTAGTGTTTTGTCCTGTACTTAGAAGCGACTTCTGTGACCTTCGTAACCCTTAGATAGAATACACATTTGAATACAGGTTTCATCACAATGTCTTCCCTCATCGCCGTACTAGCGGTATATAATAAAGATTTGAAAATCCAGAGGTACGTGCCCGGGTTCGAACCCGCACCCTTTCTTTATATGAGGCGCGATTCCTTACCCAAATGCCCATATAGATCATGATACCATAGATGATATAGTATCCTTTTATGAACGGTGGTAGCAGAATAGCTACCAACACTCCCCAGATCAATGTACCTATATAACGTTGACCAATATTAATTTATTTTCCTCTCCACAGGTGATGTACTGCCCTCCGCCCTACAACGACGGGATATCAGGCCGCCCTCAACCCACCAAGACCACTAGGACCGGCAACGGGAACTCCTGTCACGACATCGTCTGAGAGTCGGTTCGAAGCCGCGCGCGCCTCCCCACCGCGGACCAAGCCACCATCGTTTAAAGTGCTCCCCTCTCCCCAAGCGTGCGGTGTGTAAAAAAAAACTTTCCACTTATATTTAAGAAAAAAAATTATCTTTCCTCTATACGTATAAAATCACCTTGTATTGTATTTGTATAAAAATTTGTATATACTAGATATAAATTGCAATTTCTTTTACTTCAAATATAAATAGAACAGTTACTTAGATTTTCAAAACTGTGGTGAATGATAGAAATCGAATTATACGAGTTACTCAAGTCCTATCGGCTGTCGCCACAGATATTCACCAATGAACGAATCTATAATAAACAACCGATAGCATGTTAGACTGTATTCAAAAATGCAAGCCTATTGGTTGTTTTATACAGCAATTTTCTTCAACAAGTCATTCAGCTTTAACATTGTAGATTTAAGCTGTATAGCTTTTAAATGCTATTAACAGCTTTGAGTAATATTAATGTGTTAGTTATAATAATAACAGTTTAAACTACATAAATATTGTTAATTAAATAAATTAAACTGTAAGATATTGTATATTGAACGAAAATTCCTCGCACTACCTATATTTTGAGCCCAAATATGGATATGTACGATGAATTTTCAAATGTAAATACGCTGTACAAATGATATAATAATATTATGTAACATAGTTTATTTTCATGTTTCGTAGTTGTAGAGGACTATCAAAGATAGATTATAGACTTAATTGTAAAGTAGTGACATTACATCATTGTTAGTAGTTTTAGATAAAAAAATATATATAATATAAGCTTAACATAATAAATAATGAGTTGAGAACTCAACATGTTTTATATTTAATTTTGTATCCAAGCGTTAGATATTTTTAAATTAAATTAATTTAAGGTCGAAGCTGATCTGTTACGATGTATTTTATCAATGTGATTTATGTAAGTTGCTATTATTAATAAATATAACGTAAATGTTTTGATAAATTGTTATTTTGTTTTTATCACCCTATAATAAATGGTGTTTTATGCAAATGTGCATAATACATGCATACAATTAAACTATGCGTCCAAGAAGTGGCCAGTAGGCAAGTGGTTAGAGCCACATTGTTTTTTTTTGTCCCATGTTGGTCTGGGACTAAAAAAGAAAATGCCAACTGTGTTCCTTGCTTAGCATGTCTTAAAAGGCGACTGATGGTATATCGGGTTTTGGGTATGTGATTATGTAGGCGATGAGCTAGCCACTTTTCACTACTTTTCCATCTAACCCAGCCCAGTTTTAATTTTGGCTGAATATGGTTAAAGTGGCAAGGGGCACAATTTTTTTTTGGGATACTGGTGGGGTGATTTGTGACCTGTCCATCCTTAGGCTCTGGTAAAAAAGTCAAGTTACGGAGTTATGACTTAATCCGTTTTTTTTAAATACCCAAAATCTCGCATTTAAAACCCTATAACTTTTTTTAAAAGCACACATTTTTCATTCGATTGTGTAACTTATGCGTATTAAAAGAAATACAGGTTTTTTTCTATTTATCACCTCAAAAAAAAACATGACCAATTTAAAAAAAAATTAAATGTTTATGTCTGATTAAAAATAATATCAAAATTTTTTTTTTTTAAGTTACAGGTATGTAGAGCTTTATTTGCTTTAAAATAATTCTGTAGTCTATGACCTTTCTCACGGTATACTACACTTTTATAATTTCTTGCGGCAAACAACCTATATAAAAAACCTATTTGAATTACATAAGAAGTACGAGTATTTTTAGTAGCTCACTTAAAAAGAAATTGCTACAAAATAAATATACCCAGAATACACCATCGATCAAATATTTCATTTTCCACAGACTAAACACCTGAGCTTTCTATTATGCCGTGGAATCCAATTATACGCCACAAATAAACATACTTACTTTACAGGATGTTCAATAAATAGCGTCTTTAATTTTAATTTGGCGTGAAGTCCAAAAAACGGGAAATAAAACCCTTATTTTTTTACAATATGGTCTGAGTCTTAAAAAGAACGTGTAAACTGTTCCTTGTCGTAAAAAGCCACTAATGGGATAATTTACTTTTTTTTTTAAGTCCCTACGTTAAATAATCAAAATACATTGAACACGTAATTATTGATTTTCCAAATACTCGAAAAATTACAAAGATACAGCGTTTCATGGATCTGAAATGGGGGCTTTGAACGGTAAAATTAACTGACGTCACGCGGTACTTTAACGTGCTGTATCTTCATAATTTTTAGTTTGCTGAACAAAAGAAAAAATACGTAATACGTAATAATTTTTTGTACAGTGGGCTTGTGATTGTGTAGGAAACATTTTTTTTTTTCATTTAAGAAATTTTTTTTTTTGGCTGAATATGGCTTTACGTAATTAACCTCTTAAGGGATTGTAGACGTGATGGTTGCATACCATCTCTTTAGTCCAGCCATATTCAACCTTTTTTTTATAGTGGTCACAAACACGTTCCAGTAATGATGTCGAGGGCCGCAAGCAAAAAATATTTAGGTCTAATTAAAAATAATAAAAAGAAAAGGTTTACTGTAAATAAGTAATTTCAGATAGGCCAACAACAAACGCCCAAGGGCCGCATGCAACCCGGGGGCCGCAGGTTAAGTACAGCTGCTCTAGATACTCATTACACGTAATATCTACTATTTTCAGAAATATGTGAGTAATAATTATCTTGACAACACCGCATAAATCAAGAATCTCTTCAAAATGTATGTACCTAGCTTATCTTATAAAACAATATCACATAACGGCATTCTTACCACAATACACACCACATGGCAAATTAGGAATGCCAGTGAAGCATATCATACTCCACAGACTTTATACTCCTATTTTGTCAGCCCGGTATACAACACCCTCAAACCCACTACACATCGTAATGAGGTCACAAGCAACCATTAGCCCGGTACCGACACAAAGGACCGCATCCAGCACTTTACAAACTCGTTCATGAGCTAGACAGATGAAAATCATCTATTCAGCTCTCAGAGAGCCACCTAATTATCGAGCACTCGCTACAGTTTGAAGGTCTGCTTTTCAGCTTTCTAGTACAAATGTTTTGTTCGAAGTGAAAATAAGCTGTATTGTAACCAGAAGTAGTTTAACTGAGTTAATTAGATCAAAGAGTTTGGAGTGTGTGCAATTTTTAATTGGTATTTGTTTTTCGTGTCTATTTTCATACGTTTTATTTATTATTTAACTGACTTCATTGTTTTTTCTTGTCATTCATGAAGTGATAGAGATATAAAATAATTAAAATACTTCGTTAACAATCTGTTATACTGCTTCGTTGGTCTAGTCGTAGCATGGGCCGCCTAAGGACCAATAGGTCCCAGGTTTAATTCCCGGGTTGGGCCAAAATTTGTGGCTGGGTATTTCAATATTGAAATTACTCATTATCAGTCCGAATTGCCGTCTCACCGGACTATGATAGTGAAGGAACAGAGAGTGCATAGTCAAGGACAGCAAGGCCCTTTAACAACATCATCATCTTCCTAGCGTTATGTTCCGTTCTTAGACGGGGTCCGCTTAGACCAAGATCCAGGATTTAGCGAGTCTGGTAATTACATTGAAGCGACTGCCGATCTGACCTTCGTAACCCTAAGATAGGGGAACCAGACAATTTTTGAATCATGGTTACTAATCCAAAGTTGTTTGAATTTGCAGGTTTAATCACGATGTTTTCCCTCACCGTCGAGCTAGTAGTATAAATACGTACATAGATTTGAAAAATCCAGAGGTACGTGCCCGGGTTCGAACCCGCACTTTTCGGTTAAGAGGCGCGTGTCCTAACCATTGAGCTACCACCGCTTAGCCCTTTAACAACATCCAATCAAAAACAAAACTGGGCAGGGTTAGATGGGAAATTGTAAAAAAGTAGTGACAAGTAGTTACCTCGTCGCCTACACAATCACATACCCAAAAACCAATATACTAATAGTCACCTTTACGACATGCTAGGCAAGGAACACAGTTGACATATTCTTTTTAAGTCCCAGACTAACATGGAACATGTTTAAAATATAATATTTTTGAATGTTGAGTAAATAATTTAGCCTTACCTAAAAGTATCACCCTATATAACAGCAAGTTTCACAAATCCTCGGCGTGTAATAAAAATCACATTAATAAAAATGAGCAAGGTCGACGCACGGAAATGAGACAAGTGGAAACGTGTTATCGGCTGGCGGCACGCGAGCGGTGCCGGGGGACAGCGTTATACTGCGTCAAAGAGGGTGAGAGCTAATTCAATATGTATGATATCATCTTCCTAGCGTTATGTACCGTGCTTAGACGGGGTCCGCTTAGATTTAGCGAGTCTGGTAATTACATTGAAGCGACTGCCGATCTGACCTTCGTAACCCTAAGATAGGGGAACCAGATAATTTTTTTTGGATCATGGTTACAAATCCAAAGTTGTTTGAATTTGCAGGTTTCATCACGATGTTTTCCCTCACCGTCGAGCTAGTGGTATAAATATGTACATAGATTTGAAAAATCTAGAGGTACATGCCCGGGTTTGAACCCACACTCCTCGGTTTAGAGGCGCGTGTCCTTACCATTGAGCTACCACCGCTCCTGATATAGCTTATCTAATCTAATATATAAATATCTCTTGCCGCGGTACTTGTGGTGAGAGCTCCCCGCTCCCCCGCCAGCCCGGTAGGTAATAAAAGCCGCCTTCAACCAACTACCGTATGTCCTCTCAAAAAAACAATGTTGTCGCATGACTTCAAAACGGCTCGATCTATTAGATATGTTTTTCTTTTCAAATTCAAAAAAGCACTTATAAATAGTCAATTCAAACAGAAAAGAAAATATTGCCACCTTCGGAAGGTAGACTCTATCGAGAAGAAACCGGCAAGAAACTCGATAGTTACTCTTTTAAATGCCAAAATTTACAATTTCGTAATTAATAATCTACACTTACCAGGTAACAACACTGCAGGTGAACACTTCATTATGAAGTTAAACAAATATACTTATTATTTAAGAAGTCTTCAATCTTATAGTAGCCCTTACTCATTAAAAACGCATTAATGCACAATTTGAACTTATGTGAAGGTAATGCTAGTAGACTTTCTGGAAGTTTATTAAATATTTTATTACTTAGACCAGTAAATGAGTTACCACTCTTCTGAAGTCTATGGTTTGGAATACATTTCGTATATAATATTTACAAAAAGATTCCAGGATTTACCAAGTCTGGTAATTACATTGAAGCGACTGCCGATCTGACCTTCGTGATGCTAAGTTATGGGAACCAGACAATTTTTGGATAAAACATGCCAATGACATAATAGGTATAAAATATGCTAGGTAAGAAATTGAATTAGTCCATTATTTGTAAGACCCAGGCCTAGTTAAAATATTTACTATTATAAATAAAATATATGATTTTATATCGTCGTCTTAGCACCTCGACTGTTTACGTAAAGTGTAACTAAGAAACTGTCCACAATATCTCAAAGCCACATTACTTAGGTATCTTATAAGAAAACTTTAAGTTGAACATTAAATTAAATCCTCATTAAATCCCCCCACAAGTTCTCCGTCGCAATACTGACCATAGTTTTTGTCTCTTTCGCTCCAAGCACAGCACAAAATGGCATTGGAGCTTCGGCGCCATAGGCGATCTCCGGCCAATTTCCTGGCGGTCTTAACAAAATAAGCTTTAAGCTACTGGAGCTGGCGTTACAGCCCAACCCGGGGTAAATTGTTAGTGTTTCGGGCGTCAGTTGACGAGTATAAAGAAATTCTTGATATAATAGAGTCTCTTAAAAAGTTGTTTAGTGGTTTAAATATAAACTAAAGAATCCGTTTAAAATATGTTGACAAAAAACTGTTTGTGTTCACTATAAAGCTCTTTACGAATTTGCGGTTAAATGGCAACATTTTTTTATTTACTTGGATATACTATATGTGTAGATTTTGTGAAATAGCTCGTAAACCAAACATAAATAGATAATATCAGACGACAACACATACATTGATCTGACTCCGAGGTAAGTAGCTTAAGTACTTGTGTTACGGATATTCTGATATTCATAGCACAAATACTTAAGCTATTTACTGGTATTTCAAAGTCAAAGTCAAAGTCAAAATATCTTTATTTACGTAGGCCTCAAAAAAGCACTTGTGAATCGTCAAGTAAGTACATAGTAGAACAATTTGAATCTACCACCGGTTCGGAATGTCGCATCTACCGAGAAGAAACCGGCAAGAAACTCGGTAGTTACTCTTTTCAATGCCAGATTGAATATAAAAATAAAAATTTACAGATTAAGTTAATATGAATACCAAGTCATACAGTTAATGTTCGCCAAAAATTCAGCCGAGTATTATCAGAAGTAAAAGGTAAACCAGAGCAGACCAGCCTCTGAAGGTGGCACCTGTTCACAAGTATGACGTATGTGTCAGCCATCGTTTCACTCGACCATATTTGAGGGAATGTAACGACCCGTCACATAACGCCACCACCCCCGAAGCAATTGAGTGAGCATGACTACTCAAGCTTCCCTATCATTATTATAAGAAAGTTAAAAACTAAACAAAACAACAAAAAATTCTTATCAGAATTCATTAAATGTACGAGATGGTGTACAGTTTGTAACAATAAAATTAATTCCAGACTGTTTTATCATTAAGATAATCGTCAGTCGTGTAAAAGCCCTTTCTTAACAAGGTATTCTTTATTCGTTGTTTGAACTGCGCAAGGGGTAGATTTAAAATGTCTGCGGGAATTTTGTTATAGTAATGTACACTTTGCCCAATAAAGCAGCGTGACAATCTTTGCAGTCTAAATCGCGGTACTGCGATTTTGTTTCTGTTTCTTGTATTCTTATGATGAATTGCACATTTTTTAGTGAACAGATGAATGTTTTGATGTACGTATAGAATGCAGCTGTACACGTATTGTGAGGCAACTGTTAAAATTCCTATTTCCTTAAATAGATCCCTAAGAGAATCTCTAGCATTAAGATTGTATATAGATCTAATGGCTCGTTTCTGAAGAATAAAAATGGTTTGAATTTCAGCTGCCTTACCCCATAATAGAATACCATAAGACATAACACTATGAAAGTAACTAAAATAAACTAAACGAGCAGTTGAAATATCTGTAAACTGTCTGATTCTTTTTATGGCAAAAATAGCAGAACTGAGCTTCCCTGCTAGTGATGTTATCTGACTATTCCATTGAAGTTTTGAATCTAAGTGAATCCCCAGAAAAACAGTCGAGTCAACCAGTTCTAAAGTTTCGCCATTCAATTTCAAATTTAAATTCAATTTTCTAACATTTGGGAGAACAAAATTTATACATTTTGTTTTTTTCGCATTTAATTGTAAGTTATTGGTTGTGAACCAGTATAAGACCCTTGAAAGAGCATCATTTACATCGTCAAAGTTAATTTTGGTTCTGTCAATATTAAAAATGAGAGAGGTATCGTCAGCAAATAATACAATCTTACAAAGATCTTTTAAATAAAAAGGCAAATCATTTATATATATTAGAAATAAAAAAGGGCCTAATATGGATCCTTGGGGAACCCCTATATTAACCTGCGATCCTGACGATAGTATACCATTTATGTCAACTTTTTGAATTCTGGAACCTAGGTAGGATATGATAAGTTTTAAAGCTACATCATTGACGCCGTAATGCTTAAGCTTAGAAATCAAAGTCTTGTGATCGACGCAATCAAACGCTTTGGAAAGATCACAGAAAATACCAAGAGCATTCTGAGATTTCTCCCAGGCTCCAAAAATATGCTTCAAGAGAGCAATTCCTGCGTCAGTTGTAGAACGACCTCTAGTAAATCCATATTGTTCAGTATGGAAAAGTTTGTGCTTGATGAAATGAGCTAATAATTGTTCATTCATAATCTTTTCGAACACTTTGCTAAGTGCAGGAAGGATTGAGATGGGTCTAAAGTATTAATATACCTATTTACACAACTTACAAACTATTAATATACCTATTTACACAAGTGCTTAAGCTTCTTACCTCGGAGTCAGATCAATGTTTGTGATGTAGTCGGATATTTTTTTATTATATCGCTAGGAAGCTAACGTTATGTCCCGTGCTTAGTTAGGGTCAATTTAGAGCATTACTTATAGTTATTTGCACGTGCAAGTTTCACCAAGAAACTTTCCCACACTGCTGACGTTGCGGAATAAACACGTAAATAGATTTGAAAATCCGGTACATATACACGAATTTGAACCCACACCCCCTCGGATATGAAGCTCGTGTCCATTGGGCTGCCACCGCGCTCTTCACTTTCAACGTTCACTTAATTTACGTGAACCTACAATATGCGCTTCGCAAACACGCGTAATCCAAACGAACATTCTCAGCCCATGCCTGAGCAATATCTGACAGCATTCTACCCAGCCGGCATGCAGTGAAGCCACAGACCACTGCATTTGCTCGCTCGTGCCTGTCATATTTGAAGCTATTTGAGACGGTCACAGGCGTTACTTACTGAACGACTGACTGAGTGAATGGGTGAATGATTTCATGATTTCATAATTATACTACATAACCGGGAAAAATACGGGGGGGCGGGGAGGGTAATTACAGAGTTATAAATTCTCTAGAGTGACACAACAATTCCCAAGTTCCAACCTAAGCTTATGTTTGTACTAAAAACATTCAAAAAATTATAAGAGCACCTACACATCAATATATACAAACATGTATGGATAAACATAATTTGGCTGGTTCCCCTATCTACCATATATACCATGTTTATACATAGTTATGGCAATCGGTTCCATGAAAGAACAAGACTAGTTAAATCTAGGAATACGATGCAAGAGGACCTAGACTAAAAACGAATGCATAACATAACCATAACATAACATAACATAACATAACATAACATAACATAACATAACATAACATAACATAACATAACATAACATAACATAACATAACATAACATCCGTCTTCCCTGAAGGGGTAAGCTGAGTCAAAGTGGCAGCAAGCCTCTTCAAACACATTCAGCCAAAATTAACTACGCTGGGTTTTTAATTTCCCATATAAAACTGTAAAAACAAGCAAGTGGCTAGCTCGTTTCCTAGTAATCAAGTACCTAAACCCGATATACCATTTTTATGTCGTTGTAAAAGGCGACGTGCTAGGCAAGGAACATAGGTACATCCTACATTTTGACTGGCTCGATGGCGCATTCGGTAATGACCCTGCCCCATGCGCCAAGAGTTGTGGGTTCGATCCCCACCCAGGTCAAACATTCGTGTAATGAATACTTGTGTTTGTTCTATTTCTGGGTGTTAATATCCGATATTTAAGTATATATTTGTAATACCACTGTTGATTCTGATATCCGTAACACAAGTGCTTATGCTACTTATCTCGGAGTCAGATCAATGTATGTGATGTAGTCCCATGTTTAAATTTAAACATCCGTTTTAAGTCCCAGACCAACATGGGACGATAAATTCACTAATAGGCTCCGTTTTCTTAAATATTTCGGGTTAGCTTCTGGTTGGTTAGTAATGACATACCTATAATACATACATACCTAACAACACGCCCATAATCCCCGAAGAGGTAGGCAGAGTCAAAGGGGCAGCAGGCCCCTTTAACCCCATTCAGCCAAAAATAAACCTCAGTTGGGTTAGATGGAAAATTGTGAAAAATTTGTTGCCTACAATTGTCGCCTACATATCTATAACGTGCATGAGTATAAATCCTTTCCTCAATGTTTTTCCTAACCCCTCATAAATGGAACATGTGTCTTCACTATGGACCACCACTATTAATATTTATAAAAAAATATATATTCATACGTTCCGCTCATTCAGAGGCGAAGCTCCAAAAAGGTAATTAGTAATTAACGAATATTCCACAGATAATAACATCCACTCATTTTCGGTCCCGCTTCCTTTCGGACGACACACTCATTAACTTCCGTGCCGATCTCATCTCGTAATTACGTTGTGCTTCTGAAAAAGAAATTTAAGCTTCCATTGAAATGAATTCAGTATGAGATGCCGTATAATGGTTAAAGGCGTACAGAGTTCTCTCGACGTTGTCTATGGATAATGAAAATTTCGGCATTATTTGGGGGATTCAATTCGTCGAGTTATTTGTAAAGGACATTCAATCATTTACGATCAGGCGTATGTTGTTGGAAAGCTCTCTTTATGATTATTATTCGTTATTATTAAGGTCTTTGACCTCCGTAATCTTTAGACAAAGGGAATAAAACTAATAAAACCATGTTAACACAATGTCATCACAATTCGCATGTTTAATTACAATATTTTACCTCATTGCCGAGTTATTATAACTTACGTAAAATATTGTATATATATCTAACTAGCAGCGCCCCGCGGTTTAACCTGCATAGTTCCCGTTGCTGTAGGAATATGGGGATAAAATATAACCTATATTACTTTCGAATAATGTAGCTTTCCAATGGTGAAAGAATTTTTTAAATCGGCACAATAGTTTTTGCATTTATTCATTACAAACATACACACACACAAAAATACAAATCTTTCCTCTTTGTAGTATAGATAATATACAGGGTCATTCTTAAATCATCAACAACCTCGCAGGAGTAGATTACTGATATTATGAACAACAAGACAGACAGACAGAGTCTGAAGGGCAGTTTACTTTAACTACTTTTTTCCGCCAATATATAACATACACACATTGAGCGGTGGTAGCTCAATGGTAAGGACACGCGCCTCTTAACCGAGGAGTGCGGGTTCAAACCCGGGCATGTACCTCTAGATTTTAAAAAATCTATGTACATATTTATACCACTAGCTCGACGGTGAGGGAAAACATCGTGATGAAACCTGCAAATTCAAACAACTTTGGATTTGTAACCATGATCCAAAAATTGTCTGGTTCCCCTATCTTAGGGTTACGAAGGTCAGATCGGCAGTCGCTTCAATGTAATTACCAGACTCGCTAAATCCTGGATCATGGTCTAAGCGGACCCCGTCTAAGCACGGGACATAACGCTAGGAAGATGATGATGATATAACATACACACATAACATCACGCCCATAATCTCCGAGGGAGTAGGCAGAGTCAAAGGGACAGCAGGCCCCCTCAACCACATTCAGCCAAAAATAAAACTGGGCTGGCTTAAATGGAAAATTTTAAAATAATAGTGAAAATCGCAAAATAATATCGACAAGTGGCTGGCTTGTCACTTACTTCATAGAGCCAAAACCCAATCCAGGTCATGCCTCTTCTCAGCTTGGTAGATCATTATTAGTAAATTTCACAGACAAACCCAAGGGCGAAGTGTAGTGTTAAAATTGGTGGTAGCTCAATGGTAAGGACACGCGCCTCTTAACCGAGGAATGCGGGTTCAAACCCGGGCACGTACCTCTGGAATTTTCAAATGTATGTACGTATTTATACCACTAGTTCGACGGTGAGGGAAAACATCGTGATGAAACCTGCAAATTCAAACAACTTTGGATTTGTAACCATGATCCAAAAATTGTCTGGTTCCCCTATCTTAGGGTTATGTCAGATCGGCAGTCGCTTCAATGTAATTGCCTGACTCGCTAAATCCTGGATCATGGTCTAAGCGCGCACATAACGCTAGGAAGATGATGAAACGAACTCTCAAGAGCTCCGAGCTTCGATCCAATAGCAGGCTCATGAAAAATTTATGAGTCTCATGCCCTAGAGTAGTGCAATATATTCCAGCAGAGCTAGATTTTATTCAAATTTGTGCGGCTGGCTAGTCAAAGTTTATTCGTATAATGAACTGTTGTTAGTTTTAACTAACAATTGTTAGTTTACCACAATATGGTTGAACCCTGATGGAATTCTCGTACTATCATCACGGCTTTAGATTTTCAAATCTAAGAACCTGCGTATTCAGACCACTAGCAGCGCCTCGCGGATCCATCCCGTCCCCGTTTCCGTGGGAATACGGGAATAAAATATATCCTATGTTACTTGCTGATAAAGTAGCTTTCATTGGTGAAAGAATATTTCAAATCGGTCCAGTAGTTTCGGAGCCTATTCAATACAAACAACAAATAGTAAAGTCTTACCTCTTCATAATATTAATACGATAGTAGGTATGATTACTTCGGCAGTGAGAGGCATATCATGAGATAATCCGTACATTTAAGCTTAGTACCATGGTAAATAGGTGGTTTATCGATGCGCGATCCCGTGGACGTCTTATATAATGGCGTGAACGGTACATCCAGGGGCTTAGTCGGTATACCCCGCCCACTACCACCTTGGGCGGAGCAGGGTCCTCCTATCAGCTTGAGGGCCCCGGGAGTCTGACACACCCTGCTGATTCCCCCCGGTTTCGACTTTATTGACATTAAGTTTATATACAAATTAATGAATAACAAAATAAATTTCCCTGCCCTATTAGAAAAGATAAACCTTAGGGTTCCGCGTCGGAATCCACGCAAACCCATAACGCCTCTGTGCCCTCCACTGCGCCGTACTGTTCTCGGCTCTAACTCAGCCATACCTAGACTCTGCAGGTTAGTGAATAAATATAGTGATAGCGTAGATATTTTCAGTGATCCGTTATGGATAATTAAACGTGCACTTTGTGAGTTCAAAGAAAATTGTTAGATCTTAGCATTTTAATTTGTATTTAATTTAAATTTAATTTTGATTGGAATTTGGTTTGAATTTGATTTTGATTTGAGTTTGATTTGAATTTGATTTTGATTTTAATTTGATTTTAATAGGAATTTGATTTTGATTTTAATTTATATTTCATTTTAACTTATATTCAATTTGAATTTGTGTTCAATTTTAATATAATGTTTAATTTATTTTTAATTTTAATATTAATGTTAATTTGTATTTAATTTGTGTTTAACTTTAATCTATATTTAAATTTAGTAATAATTAATTTAATTGTTTCTCAATCCTTTTTTATTCTATAAAATTACTCTGTTTAATACTATCATGTGGTGTCTACCTGTAATTAGTTTTTATATTAATCATTAATATCAAACTTATTTTTAGTTAAATAGCATGTAAGAATATAAAAATTGTTGGTAGGCCTGTTTTAAATAAATAAATAAAATAAATAAATTATAACTTACGTAAAATATTGTATATATATCTGCTAACTAGCAGCGCCCCGCGGTTTAACCTGCATAGTTCCCGTTGCTGTAGGAATATGGGGATCCCCCCCGCCGGGGTCCTCGGTTTGTCGTACCGGGGGGGCTCAGTAGGCCCTGCCATGGCAGGGCTGAAGCGAAGAGGGACCCCGAGGTGAGCCGCGACTGCACAAATGGCATACGGGCAGTTGCGGCGGTCCGGCTGTAACCTCCGCAGCCGGACCAGGGTTGCCGAGGAAGAGGAGGAGCGGAGTGTTTTCGTTGCTCGCCTCCCTATCCTCGGCAACCCGACAGGGGCGCGCTGGGTCGCGTCGTGGTGGGTCGCGGAGGGATTGAGCGTCTCGATGCTCTCCCTCCGCGACGACAGGGCTCTGCCCTCAATTTGGGTCGCCGGGTGGAAGGCGGCCCCCTCTGGCGAGACGCTCTCCGCGTGCCCTCTGACTTAGCAGAGGGCACAGCGCGAGAGTGGGCCCACGACGCCGGTCTCGGGGACGATCGGCGTCTGAATCCTGGGCGGAGTAGTTGAGACATGCTGGGTGGCCTGGCATGTCTCGACGCGCGCGCGTGCTCGGTGCTGTGCATCCGACGACTGATGGCGTGGGCTGCACAGCATCGACCACCGCCGCGCGAGGTGAGCCGCGCAGCGCGGCACGCGCACTACCGGAGGAGTTGTTGTATAGTCCCGACAGTGGGGATACCGGCTCCTCCGGAACTGCGCCGATGGAGGCCACCTTGGGGTTTAGTCGGTTCGAGTCCGACACACCGCCCTCTGGATCCCCGTCCGGAGGGTGACGGCTCGTGGGAGTTCCCCAAGTAAAAAAAAAAAAAAAAAAAAAAAAAAAAAGGAATATGGGGATAAAATATAGCCTATATTACTTTCGAATAATGTAGCTTTCCAATGGTGAAAGATTTTTTTAAATCGGCACAATAGTTTTTGCATTTATTCATTACAAACATACACACACACAAAAATACAAATCTTTCCTCTTTGTAGTATAGATAATATACAGGGTCATTCGTAAATCATCGACAACCTCGCAGGAGTAGATTACTGATATTATGAACAACAAGACAGACAGACAGAGTCTGAAGGGCAGTTTACTTTAACTACTTTTTTCCGCCAATATATAACATACACACATTGAGCGGTGGTAGCTCAATGGTAAGGACACGCGCCTCTTAACCGAGGAGTGCGGGTTCAAACCCGGGCACGTACCTCTGGAATTTTCAAATGTATGTACGTATTTATACCACTAGTTCGACGGTGAGGGAAAACATCGTGATGAAACCTGCAAATTCAAACAACTTTGGATTTGTAACCATGATCCAAAAATTGTCTGGTTCCCCTATCTTAGGGTTATGTCAGATCGGCAGTCGCTTCAATGTAATTGCCTGACTCGCTAAATCCTGGATCATGGTCTAAGCGCGCACATAACGCTAGGAAGATGATGAAACGAACTCTCAAGAGCTCCGAGCTTCGATCCAATAGCAGGCTCATGAAAAATTTATGAGTCTCATGCCCTAGAGTAGTGCAATATATTCCAGCAGAGCTAGATTTTATTCAAATTTGTGCGGCTGGCTAGTCAAAGTTTATTCGTATAATGAACTGTTGTTAGTTTTAACTAACAATTGTTAGTTTACCACAATATGGTTGAACCCTGATGGAATTCTCGTACTATCATCACGGCTTTAGATTTTCAAATCTAAGAACCTGCGTATTCAGACCACTAGCAGCGCCTCGCGGATCCATCCCGTCCCCGTTTCCGTGGGAATACGGGAATAAAATATATCCTATGTTACTTGCTGATAAAGTAGCTTTCATTGGTGAAAGAATATTTCAAATCGGTCCAGTAGTTTCGGAGCCTATTCAATACAAACAACAAATAGTAAAGTCTTACCTCTTCATAATATTAATACGATAGTAGGTATGATTACTTCGGCAGTGATTATCTCATGATATGCCTCTGCATATCATGAGATAATCCGTACATTTAAGCTTAGTACCATGGTAAATAGGTGGTTTATCGATGCGCGATCCCGTGGACGTCTTATATAATGGCGTGAACGGTACATCCAGGGGCTTAGTCGGTATACCCCGCCCACTACCACCTTGGGCGGAGCGGGGTCCTCCTATCAGCTTGAGGGCCCCGGGAGTCTGACACACCCTGCTGATTCCCCCCGGTTTTGCAGCAGGACGGTGCGTAAAGCATTCCCCTTAGTCAAAAAAAAAAGGTTTACCTATCCTGAGGTTACGAAAGTAAGATTCATTTTAGTAATTAAGCTCGTAAAATCTAGGCTTATGGCCCAAATAGCTTTTGACGAGGAGTAAAACATAACGCTGGAAACACGATTTATAATTGGTATCCTTAAAAAAACATAAATATATAATTCGGCGCTTAGTTTAATCCTTAATTATTATTCATTAATATTATAAATGGGAAAGTTACTCTGAGTCTGTCTGTTCCGCTTTGATACTGAAACCGCAGAAGCTAGCGTTAAATACATGCGTGATTCTCTATTACACAAAATAATTAACATTTTAATCGATGCGAAGTTCTATCTGGAAGACTGGCTCGATGGTGCATTCGGTAGTGACCATGCCCCATGCGCCAAGAGTTGTGGGTTCAATCCCCTTTCAGGGCAAACATTCGTATGATAAATACTTGTGTTTGTTCTGTGTCTGGGTGTTAATATCCAATATTTTTAAGTATACATTTGTAATAGGTACCACTGTTGATTCTGATATCCGTAATACAAGTGCTTAAGCTACTTATCTCGAAGTCAGATCAATGTATGTGATGTAGTCTGATATTTATATAATTAGCTAATCTAAGCGAACCACTAAACATAGGGCATAACGCTGGGGAGATGATGATGTGTTTCTGCACACACACCTCGCATTTGCTCCCCATCCCAAGTACAACGAATCGCCTAACCAAAAGGTGCTTTAAAAGAAATCTACAAATAAAAAATCCTCCGAGCCGCACTAATGAAGAGGCTGCTTGTAATACATCAGCCTGCGTTGCCGCGATTTGTTTCCGCGTCCCTCATTTGTTTACTCATTTCCTTAGATCATTAATCACTGGAGGTGCGTTAAGGTTAAGACTTTGCCTGTCAAATGTGATCATGACACTTTACTATCTTACCAGAGAGGTAAGGTGTACTACTATTAGTTTATTTACCTATTGTTATGTCTGCTACAAATGATTTATACCCTTATATTTATTAACTAAAATATTTTCATGTAAAATGTTGCCGAGACGAGACCAAATGGCTAGCACTGTTGACAGTTATCAGATTTTATGTAGAACCAAGCTCCTAACTCTGCACGCAATAATTCTGCAATTTCTAACTTCACAAGCTCTACACCTTAGTTAAAATTAAGAGTTGTTGTGTATAATATATTCTAGGTTATAAAATTTATCTTGAAATTCTTGGATAACTCTTAGACATCTATAGAATCAATTATAGCAGGCATACTATTCAGACAATGCTTCAAGAAAACTCGAAAGCCGATAAGTGCCTAAGATTTTTTGTTTCCATCAGTTAGTTAAACTAACAAATTAGATAAGAAAAGCTCTGTCTAAATTGTTTCTGACTTACGTAAAACAGCACCAATTTTTTTAACATCATAAAGATTTTATTTCAAATAGAAAATGTTATATAAAAACGCCGTCTGTCAGGATATACGTCCATTGCGCTAGCGTGCCTTAGAAAGCGCTGTGAACTAAATTACCTTCTATTGTGCTACAAAGTCAAATGCACTCTGCTTCAAAGAAGCAAAAGCATCTCCCACACATTATGATAAGGCACATATTCCTCCACACATTTGAATGTCTTCACTAAGTCTCAAGTACGGCTTCTCCAGCGAATGAATGCTCCAAGTCTCATTCCAAAAGAACCCGACCATTTATTGACTTTTTGTGTTCATTCATCATGGCGGGAGCCATTTTGTCGGAAATTGCACGAAAAAAATAAAAACCGAATTCAAATGGAGCGATCTAATGCGCCGGTTGCATTATTACTTTATATTCTCTGTAGATTTCACTGCAAATGTTCTACTTAGAAAATGTAGGAGAAATAACTGGAAAGTTGTTACGTATTTCCTGCTGCTGTATAATTTGTATTCATGGTCGTGGACGCCTGTGCAGTGGGGGTTCGTTAGCATACCTAACAAAAGTTATGTATTCAACGGATTTTTAATGGCGCCGTTAGAACTTAGTTTCATCTATGACAGGCCCGTTGGTCGAGTGGTCTGAGATCCTGGCCACAAAACCGAGGGTTGCGGGTTCGAATCCCGCTAGGGGCAAATGTTTCGTGTGATGAATATGGACATTTGTACTCGAGTCATGGATGTTTATAAACGTATTTAAGTATGTCTATCCGTTCACCTAGTATCCATAGCACAAGCATATGCTTATTTTGGAACTAGGGAATTGGTGTGTCAGTGTAGCGTATTTATTATTATTATTATTATTTTATCTAACCCTATCACGCTCACAACCCTCTCAATGGGAGGTGTTAGTACAAAAATAACCTTAAAGTAAAAATATAATTGAATTGGTTCGGGAAAAGTTTTGCCTTAAAAGCTAACAAGGTAACCTTATTACACTAATATTATAGAGAGGAGAAAGAGGAAATATTTATTTTCTTGTTCCAAAACTATTAAACCGATTTTGAAAATTATTTCACTAGGGATAGCTTCTTTATCGACGAGTAACATAGGCTATCTTATTCCCGTATTTTGACAGGAATGGGAACTACGCAGGTGAAACCGCGAGGCTCTGCTAGTTGACTATACATTAGTTAATAGTATTATTAGGTATTCACAAATCAATACTCTATTTATTGCATTTTACAACATGTTAGATAACAAACGATGTTGATGCATTTTTTCAATCCTACATGGATCACGTAAATTAAATTACTTTAACAATAATAATATAATAATAGCATGCAAGTAGGCATGCAAGCAGGTATGCGGCATGCAAGCAACATGCAAGCATGCACTTAGGATTTCGTGTGCTTCGGTGCTACGGGAAGGCAGCCTCTCCACCCTGACGTTACAATGTACAGGCGCCCACGCTCTCCTACGCAGCTTCGGATTTCATCCGACATGAGATATTTCTTCTAGTCATTACGTAGTTCTTATATTTGAGAAGCCTGTGGTCGTAAATTTTCATTTTCAGGTCATAGATTAACTGGTGCCCGCAACATCGTCCGCGTAGTTATACAAAAAACAGGCCAAGTGCGAGTCGGGCTCGCGCATCGTACTATTATCTACAAACGAAGAAAAACACGGTTGTTGTATGGGAGCTCCTCTTAAATATTAGTTTTTTTTATTTTTAATATTTATTTTAAAAATTTAAATTTAAATATATAAATATCAGACTTCATCACATACATTGATCTGACTCCGAGGTAAGTAGCTTAAGCACTTGTGTTACGGATATCAGAAACAACAGTGGTATTACAAATATATACTTAAATATTGGATATTAACACCCAGACACAGAACACGAATGTTTGTCCCGGGTGGGGATCGAACCCACAACTCTTGGCGCATGGGTAAGGGTTTCTACCGAATGCGCCATAAAGCCAGATATATATACGCATAAGTTATTATTTTGATATTGCAAACAGACTTCAGGTTTATTTATATCTGTATTAAATTTGTGTATGCCCCAACAAGCATTTCTACAATATATCCCAGTATTTTATTAACATCATCATATTGACAGTACTAGGAACGCCTGCATTGTAAACCGCAGCGTTCGCAGTCGGTTCGTATACCAAACAGTTAATCCAAATAAAGACCTTCTGAAACAATTTTTTAACAGACTTCAAAAAAAAGGAGGAGGTTCTCAATTCGGCTGATTTTTTTTTTTTTTTTCTTGTATGTGTGTTACTCGATATCTCTGAGAATTGTTAACCGATTTCCAAAATTTTTTTTTTAATCGAAAGGGTTTACTCCCGAGTTGGTCCCATTGCCACCAAATCAGGATCTGATGAAGGGATCCCAGGAAAATCGAGGGCAACCCTCAAACTTTATAGGCACGTACAATGTGTTTTAGACATTTTCTAAGATTGTTCAAGTATTTACGCGTGGTACTTATCATCTTATGTTGGTGAGCTGATGATGGAAGGTACAAATTCTTAACGATTAGGAATTAGTTTATGATTCTTTAAATATTGATATCCTCGAGAATTGTAAGAAGATTTTTAGAGTTCTTTTTTTTATTCAAAAGGGTATATCCTGGAGTTGGTCCCATTATTACCACATCTGGATCTGATGAAGGAATCTTAGGCTAATCGAGGGAAACCCTCAAGTATTATAGGCGCGTACAATCTATTTTAGTTATTTTCTAAAACAGTTTAAGTATTTACGTCTGGTATTCATAATCTCATGTTGCTGAGCTGATGATGGAAGGTGTAACTCCTTAACGATTAGGAGTTCGTGGATAATTCTTTCAATATTATAGGGCCATATTGAGTGTTATTCTCGAGATAGTCTCAATTTCACCAAGTCTTGGTCCATGGGATTCCATGAAAACGAGGGCCACTCTTAAATTTTAACGACATGTTAGGTGTTTTATTTATTTTTTCTATAACGAGTCCAGTATTTGTGTCTCGTACTCATCATGTTATGTTGCTTAGCTGATGATGAAAGGTATAAACTCTTTGAAGATTAGTAGTTTTAAATAATTCTTTAAACATTAAAGGCTTGTTATACCTTTTCGTCTTTAGTCTCATAAGACCGGCACTGTCTCATTAAAGCAGCTCGTTTTGATTTGGTCTACCTACCTTTTAATAAATTTCACTAAAAAGTAACAAATAAGTTAAATTTTAACAAAAATAAAAACCGACTTCAAAAAACCCCGCAAAAAATGTTTATAAAAAAACACAAGTAAAAACTGCTTTGATAGCTATTTAAATGTCTAAACACTAAAAAGCATAAAATAAATTCTTTCGACTGCTTCGATGAAAGTATTAATCTTTAACACGTATTTAAATATTTACAATAATCAGTTAGTTTTGGAGTCGGTGCCAGCCGAACTAAAAAAAAAGTAGACACTTAATAACAAATTACCTTACTAATAACAAATGAAACAAATTAGTTAAAATATGAGTATATTAACTTACTATTGATTTTGTATATTCAAAACCTATTTTAAAATTTAACTTATTAATCAACCAATTGACCTGGCCCGTTGGTCGAGTGGTCAGAGACCCTGGCCACGAAACCAAGGGTCGCGGGTTTGAATCCCGCTAGGGGCAAATATTTCGTGTGATAAACAGGGATATTTGTACTCGAGTCATGGATGTTTATAAACATATTTAAGTATTTCTATCCGTTCACCTAGTATCCATAGCACAAGCTTAAAAGCTTAGTTTGGGACTAGGGAATTGGTGTGTCAGTCTAAAGAATTTATTATTTATTAAATTATTAATATATTATGTAAACTTATGTACAGGTAAATCAAAGAGACTTTGAGGTAGTCTGCCTTGTGTGATCCATGAGATCATTAGCAGACAAAGAGATGGATAGTAAGGGCTTAATAATGAAAGTCTGTCGTTACGGAACCCTAACAAAGTATTTTTTTTATGTCAACAGCGCCCCGCGGTTTTACCCGCGTAGTTCCCGTGTCCGTGTAAATACGGGTATAAAATATAGCCTACGTTACTCGCTAATAAAGTAGCTTTCCATCAGTGAAAGAATTTTTCAAATCAGTCTAGTAGTTTCGGAGCCTATTCAATTCAAACAAACAAAGAATAAAATCTTTCCTCTTAAAAATATTAGTATAAGCATATAAAAACGCAATCGTATAGCTTGCCTATGTTTATAGGAAGTCTAAGTAAACCTTACTCCATCACGAAGGCCAATCCTTATTAGATGAGAGATTGAGACCAACGAGGGCAAGTCTAATCTTTATATCAGATGTTATCCAGCCTCCTTAACCCTGACTAGGATTAATGGCTGAATCCTGGAAGGCTTGTTTCGTTACAGAAATAATTAAAATAATTGACGCTTCACTGAGTGTATAAAAGTACTTATTATGTAACATTGTGCGTATATATAAAAGAAATATGACTGTTGCAATTACGAAAAACAATTGACAACAGTCTTGCTGACGGTTGTTATATCCCCCATATCATCTTCCTAGCGTTATGTCCCGTGCTTAGACGGGGTCCGCTTAGACCATGATCCAGGATTTAGCGAGTCTGGTAATTACATTGAAGCGACTGCCGATCTGACCTTCGTAACCCTAAGATAGGGGAACCAGACAATTTTCGGATCATGGTTACAAATCCAAAGTTGTTTGAATTTGCAGGTTTCATCACGATGTTGTCCTTACCGTCCAGCTAGTGTTATAAATACGTACATAGATTTGAAAAATTCAGAGGTACGTGCTCGGAATTGACCTCGCACTCCTTGGTTAGGAGGTGCGTGTCCTTACCATTGAGCTACCACCGCTCATGTTGTATGTTGTTATATCACCCATATATTTTATTATATTTTTTTTATAAATAAAAAATATTTCGCTTCATACTTGAACCGGCTATGCCCGCAGTTTCACTCGCGTTTAAGTTTAATTTTATATAGCCTATAGCCTTCCTCGGCTATCTAAATACTCAAAGAATTTTTCAAATCGGACCAGTAAATTCTGCGATTAGCTCGTTCAAGCAAACAAACAAACACTTTAGCTTTATAATACTTTATAATATTAGTAATAGATAAATCAAAAATACAGAAATTATCGTGTAATTTCGAAAACGAAACATATTTTTATGATTAATGTATAAAATTAATGCTACAAATCGAACCTATGGAAGTCCATTAAAATGTAATACATTATAGTTATATTATATTTGACTGGCTGTTATTTGCCTGACCCTGCCCCATGAGCCAAGAGTTGTGGGTTTGATCCCCACCTAGGACAAACATTCGTATGATGAATACTTGTATTTGTTCTGTGTCTGGGTGTTAATATCCAATATTTAAGTATATATTTGTAATACCACTGCTGTTTCTGATATCCGTAACACAAGTGCATAAGCAACTTACTTCGGAGTCAGATCAATGTATGTGATGCAGTCTGATATTTATTTATTTACAAGAACCATACCGGGTCATTGTCATTTCCATAAAGCAGACTTAAAATAATTAACCGAGCCAATATGTATGGCTTTAAACTAACTTAATCACCTGTTAGTTAAAATAACAATACCTTCACGATGACGCTTTATATCAGCTTCTGAGCAGAAAATTAACCGTGACCCACTTTCGTCTCTCTCACCTCACTGGTGCGAGAAAGAGACACAAGAAAATACGCGTATCACTTTCTCTGCACACATAAATCAAACTTTGACCACAGAGTTGTCAAATACGGAAGGGACTGAAGTAAACATGTGTACGTGAACTGCCTACTCGCAGGGTGAATGAGGAAAATGGCCGATTACCGGCCGTTAGTGCGTGCTGGTAAATATGTCGTGAGTCGCGTACCGCGCGGAATAACAATGTGATTCGTAGACAGGGGTGACCCATATATACTTGTGTAGTTCGCGAAAGAACTAGTTCGAAAGAACACTCTTTAAGTGAACTACGCGAACTAGTTCGCTGCTCAGGTCGTTAATAGTTCGTTCATAATAAAGAATTTTATGTGAGTATTAGGTTCAAAGATCTTTATTTAATTCTCTTAAAGAATTACAAAGATTCACTTACCGAGACACACATATTCTTAACATAATAACAACACAATGAGCGTACTAACATAGGTATTTATATTAAATGCAAAAGCTTGTAGTTGTAGGTACAAAATATTGATCAAATATTATATATGCACTTTCCCTTCTAATCAACTACTAGGCAGAGCGGCATAGTGGCATATCAACAGAACTATATCGAGATAAAAAAAAAACAAGTTTAGCAATTTGTAGGGAGATCGAGTGTGTAACATGTTGTGCAGGCAATTTGACTTACACTCGGGAAATAGTTCGATTAACCAGCTTTTGGCATATTTTTCTCGCCACAGAGTCGCAAACTAACGAACTAAAGGAACGACGTGATCGTCAAAGCTTGACGGACTTAAATGAGCGATCCCAGTCGCGAACTATTATGCGCAAGCGTAAACTCAGAGAAAACATAGTACCGGAAAATTATACAGCATAGCAAAAGGAAACGTACCGAAACGTGCGCAGATTTTTTTTTAAATCTTACTGTGCTGCTGCGTATCATTCCAATTTTGAAGAAGTGTTTATTTATAATTCAAAACATCACTCTTAAAATAAAATGTTCTCTTTCATGGCAAAAGTCATATTGCAAAATGATGTTAGAGCGACATTTATATATTAAGCAAACCTCATTATCAGATTTTTTGCCCCAATTCTTAAGTAGAGTGAATGCAGGGAATAGGGTGAATGAAGCGTTAGGAAAACTTCCAGGCAACAAAGTCTTAGCCAGAAGGCCCAGCTCGCTATACACAATGCGGTGCTAATTCCTACGCCAACATATGGAAGCGAGAGTTGGGTATGGCAGAAAGAGCATGAATGTAGAATAAACGCGGTCGAGATGCGTGCGCTGCGGAAAATCTGCGGTGTATCGCTCACAGACTGCGTTCGGAATGATGATGTAAGAAAGAGAGTCGGTCTGAAGGACAGCGTCGGAGTCAAGGTAAGAAGAGGCATGCTCCGGTGGTTCGGACATGTGGAAAGAATGGATGACGAAAGATTGACTAAACAGATATACAATGCGAAAGTGGAAGGATGTAGGAGCCGCGGAAGGCCCAGGCTCACCTACCACGACCAGATTGGTCGTGTATTAAAAGAAGGTAATGTTAGGAGTCATAAAAACCGTAGAGCTTGTATGAAAAGGATTATGAATGTTGAAGAGGCGAGTGAGGTGTGTAAGGATCGTGCCATATGGCGTATGGTTCTCTCTGCCTACCCCGCTAGGGAAGTGGCGTGAAATTTAGTTAGTTAGTAGTTAGTTAGTTAGTTTCTAAAGTAAAAATATCAGAAACTAATTGAGCCAAAAAGGAAAAGACTCTCTGTACAACTATACTCTTTGCGCCCTTACGAGCTATGTGAGCAGCGATTAATTTACGATATCCAGATAATTACATTTCCTCTAATAAGGATCACCAACGAACGCAGGCGGCTCTTATAACTAAGCTGACGAATATTTCAAGTACACAAAAATCGGATCGGATCGGACGAATCACGCCATGATTTTTTCAGAAAGTAAGAATTAAATATCATTATAGGAAAATACCTACATACATTTATGTTCAACTGGGGTATACGAAATATCCAACCAAATAGTTAAGGTCATTAGACAACAAATAATAATACCACTCACGCATATCTTTAACCTGAGCTTGTCTGCTGGCAGAAGATTGATGGGTACGTGAGTGACAGTCTCCCTGTTAAATACGGCGTCCCACAAGGTAGCATCTTAGGCCCTACCCTCTTCATTATATACATGGATGACCTTCACGATCTAGATTTACCGGACATTAAATTTATCTGTTAAGCTGATGATACAGCTGTTATTTTTAAAGGGTAGGGAAACTGGAATTGTGCTTACGCCGCTGCAGAGAGTGGCATGAAAATAGTTTCTCAATGGCTGAAACATAATCTGCTTACACTCAATGCTAGTAAAACACAATACATGTGCCTGCATAAAACTGCTGCAACCAGTCCCAAACCTCTCAATTTACGAATCCATTCCTGCCCACCATCCTCAACAGCTTGTAAATGTGAAGAGGTCTTACAACGCAAAGCTAGCATTAAATACCTAGGGGTAACGCTAGACGAACATCTCACCTTTCAGTTACACATCAGCAAAGTTGCAATGTTGACAGGTTCGACCTAGTTGGGGAACCCCTGGTAATTCAGCCATCCGATTTATTAATTACTAGCTGTGCCAGCGGTGTCACCCGCGTTTATGGTTAATATTATAAAGACTATTTCCGTCATACATGATTTCTATGTAACTTTAACCATTAAAGCTGCACACGCGACGGAAGCTTAAAAAATGGAGTAACTTCTCCCGTTTTCCCAACATTTCCCTTTACTACTCTGCTCCTATTGATTGTAGCGTGATGAAAAGTATACTATAACCTGCCCAGGAGTATGAAGAATAATTGTACCAAGTTTCGTTAAAATCCGTCGAGTAGCTTTTGTTTCTATAAGGAACATACAGACAGACAGACAGACAGACAGACAAAAATTTTACTGATTGCATTTTTGGCATCAGTATCGATCACTAATCACCCCCTGATAGTTATTTTGAAAATATATTTCATGTACAGAATTGACCTCTCTACAGATTTATTATAAGTATAGATTGTTTAGTATAATTTTGTAATTAGGAATAAGTCTATTATTAATAAAGATTTTTAATTTATTATTTTATTACATACTGTACCCGAAAATTTACGACATCAAAGAAGCAATAAGATCCTTAAACAAGATTTAGGCAAAAAATTAATTGTGTTGGGTTCGAGGGAATATTGGGAACAGTAGTACAAGTGGCTAACTCGTCGCCTACACAAAAACGCACCAAAAACTCGACATAAATTCATCGCCTTTTACGACATGCTAGACAAGGAACACAGTTGGCATATTCTTTTTAAGTCCCAGACCAACATGGGACAATGGGCAAAAATAAAACTTAGATATTTAATCTTCACGGCACGTTATGAAGCGACCATATTTTTGCGGCCTCCGAGATTATAAATCATGCCCATAATCCCAGAAGGGGTACGCAGAGTTAAAAGGGCAGCAGGCCCCTTAAACCACATTCAGCCAAAAAGAAAACTGGGCTGGGTTAGATGGAAATTTGTGAAAAAGTAGTGACAAGTGGCTAGCTCGTCGCCTTCACAATCACATTTTCAAAACCCGTTATACCATTAGTCGCCTTTCACGACATGCTAAGCAAGAAACACAGTTGGCATATTCTTTTTAAGTCTCAGGCAAACATGGGACATACCACATATATCATTTAGTGTTTTAAAACAAATAGCTAATGTTGAAACCGACTTTCATACAAAGCTCTTAAGTTACAAATGTATTTACATAGACAACTTGAACCCACTAACGAGACTTAATAAACGTCTACGGGAACACACCAACTTAACTTGTCTCCCTTGATAAGGGAATGCTTTCTCTACTGTTGAATATCTCCAAGTTTCAAGGTAAGGTACCTGACTGTATAAGCAAATTAAATTTGTTAATTAACACTTGAATACTTCTCAATTGCGAGAATGAAGAATGTTGTTTTGAATTTTATTATTCGCTTACTAGCTGGTGCCTGTAATTTGACCCGTGTATCAATTTGAATATGAATTTGTTAAATACTTTTGTCTGTCATCAGACAAATCAACAAATATCAGATTATATCACATACATTGATCTGACTCTAAGCACTCGTGTTACGGATATCAAAACCAAGACTGGTATTACAAATATATACTTAAATGGATTGGATATTAGCACCCAGACACAGAACAAACACAAGTATTCATCAAATTCAAATACAAAATTCAAATTCCAAAACTCTTTATTTATATAGGCTTCAAAAAAGCATTTATAAATAGTCAATTTAAACAGAAAAGAAAACATTACTACCGGTTCAGAAGGTAGACTCTATCGAGAAGAAACCGTCAAGAAACTCGATAGTTACTCTTTTAAATGCCAAAATTTCGTACTTAATAATCTACATTTACTAGGTAACAACACTGCAGGTGAACACTTCATTATAAAGTTAAATAAATATGCTTATCATTTAGTAAGTCTTCAATCTTATAATAATCCTTACTCATTAATAACGCTTTAATGCACAATTTGAACTTATGTGAAGGTAATGCTAGTAGATTTTCTGGAAGTTTATTAAATATTTTATGGAATACTAAGTCCAACAAATGAATTACCACTCTTCTGGAGTCTATGTATATCATCATACGAATGTTTGTCCTAGATGGGGATCAAACGCACAACTCTTGGCATGAGGCAGGGTCATTACCGAATGCGCCATCGCACGTGATGTAGTCTGCATTTATTTATTTATTAGAATAGAATAACATATATAAATACAATAACATCATCATCTTCCTAGCGTTATGTCCCGTGCTTAGACGGGGTCCGCTTAGACCATGATCCAGGATTTAGCGAGTCTGGTAATTACATTGAAGCAACTGCCGATCTGACCTTCGTAACCCTAAGATAGGGGAACCAGACAATTTTTGGATCATGGTTACAAATCCAAAGTTGTTTGAATTTGCAGGTTTCACGATGTTTTCCCTCATCGTCGAGCTAGTGGTATGAATACGTACATAGATTTGAAAAATCCAGAGGTACGTGCCCAGGTTTGAACCCCAACTCCTCGGTTAAGAGGCGCGTGTCCTTACCATTGAGCTACCACCGCTAAATACAATAACATGAACTGCAATAATATTAAAAACGTTAATATTTCACTTGATACTTTCACTTTGCGGTGGATAAACAGAGCTTAAAGGTTTTATAAGAGATTGAAAAGGTTACAGGAGCCGTGTGAACACACATCTGGAACTCTGCCATCCCATCAAACGAAAACATCCTAAACCTACATCGCCAAAACATTTTCATCTCAATCTCAAATAACAACGGAAACACGCATTAGACTACTCAATACTTAGATTAAATTGATTTAATCTAAGTATGGCCGCATCTTGTTATCGAGATAGGATATATTTACGTGAAAATACAAGTATTCATATAAAAATAAATCATAGTTTGAAACAATTATCATTTTCATCAGGATTTAACTGCCCTAGAACTTTTTATCCTATATCTACTTAGACCATAATTGTAAACCCATGTTTCGCAAATAAATTATTTGCATTTGAATTTGAAATTTTAATTTTAATTTAATCAATTCGGTGTAAACCAAACTCCGTAATTGAACTAATGAGCCATATTAATTAAATTAAACATTTCCGAGGGGAAGTTTGGCAACTTTCGGATATTATTGATTACACCTTACCGCAAAATGCACAAAACACTTCGCCGATATTAGCGCTGGCTATGCGGTAAGACCTCCCATCATGCAGAGAGGGTTTGACCTCCGACCGGGACAAATAGTTGTGGGACAATAACTGTGGGGACAGAGTGTTTGTGGTATCTTTGGGTTTATCACTTTATGTGCTTAAGCTATCTATATTCTCTCATTTTCTTAAAGATGACGATTCAGATATGATTGATCATGATCCAATGTTAAACATATTCATTATAGCAGCGCCCCGGGGTTCCACACTCGTACTTCGCAACTCTGTGGGAAGCCGGGGATAAAATATAAGCTATGCTAGCTGATAAAGAAGCTTTCTATTGGTGAAAGAATTTTTTTCACATCGGTCCAGTAGTTTCGGAGCCTGTTCGATACAAACAAACATTAAAATTGTTCCTCTTTATAATATTAGTATAGATTTATTATTTTAGGTTATGTATTCTGACCAACAAATTAAAGGCTACAAAGTTTTTGAATCCCTCTAGGGGCAAATGTTCGTGTGTTTTTACTGGAGTCTTGATGTTTAGAAACCGTTTTATAACATCTATTAATAAAAAAAAAATGAACAACCATTAAAAAATAAAACTATAATAAATAACCAATATTGACGTGAAAATTTTGCCAAACAATACTGACCAACTAATGACATATGGAACATTCCAGAAAAATTGCCTTTCTTTTAGAACCGAAAAATAAATATCAAACGAAGTGAAATTTTTGTCTATTCAAATCGAAATCATATAACGGGACGGGACAGCAACAGGTACCCCAATAACTATTCGTCCCACGTTTCAGCAACAGCCGATATCCGTCCCAGGCCGATGTAATTTGTCTCAAGTCAAAGGTTTATACGTCTCCTTGCAATATCATAAGACTACCCTTTCTTCCATTGTTCTTGAACTTTCAGGAGCTTTCTAAGTCCTACAAGAGCTTTCTTAAGTTTCATTATTTGCTTAGCTATCGAGGGATGTTTGTTAAACTTTCAGAAGGCATTAAAAAGTTGTAATTGTTTCGCTGGGAAGAAGCTTTTTATGGAAATATGTTTTGAAATATTTAATGGGTATTTTTTGGTGTGCGATGTTGGAGGGTTAAGCCGGGATCAAAATGTTTTTGTTGTTTTCGCCCGGACAATGAAAGGTTCCATGTGTTCGTTCACACAACGCCCATGATAATGTTCTAAAGTTAGCGAGGCGCAAAACATGTATACAAATAAAAATATTACGTCTGTTTGTTATTGTTGAATAACAGCTTTAACAGACTCGATGGCGCATTCGGTAGTGGCCCTGCCCTATGCGCCAAGAGTCGCGGGTTCGATCCCAACCCAGGACAAATATTTGTGTGATGAATACTTGTGTTTGCTCTGTGTCTGGATGTTAATATTCAATATTTAAGTATATATTTGTAATACCACTGTTGATTCTGATATCTGTAACATACTTAACTCAGCATCAGATCAATGTATGTGATGTAGTCTGATATTTATTTATTTATTATTAACAAAAATGGATTGTGAAAGTGTAAACTATAAAAATAAACATTTTTTTGGTTGTTTTTTTTTTTGTTTGTTCCGGCTAGTTAAACACATATATTTTTGAGTAAAACAATTTTTCTTACACTTTAGCATCTAAACTGCTAAACTGGCTTCAATGGATTTCGCTTTATAGAAAGATGCAACCCTAGAAATGGATTTAACTTTTTCTTGCTAAAATAAAACTTATCTGTGGAAATCAACGGGATACTAGATTTGACTTCGGTCCATTTTATAGATGCCACATACACGGGCATGTAACAACAATCTATTGAAAACTCTGTCAAGAATATAGTTTTGGCGTAAAATGTCCTTTTCCCAAAATATGCTATCAGGTTTCCCGCAATTAAAAAAAATACTAACTAAACGTCAACATTCAAATTGAACAGTATTTTTAAATTTTGATTCTTGCGTGTATCATGTATTGTTCAAATAAATCTAATTTAATATATGTCAAAACAACGCTTTATTATTTACTAGCGACCCGCTCCGCATAAAACAAACTATAGGCCATTAAAACACGCGCCTCATAACTGAGGGGTGCGGGTTCAAACCCGAGCACGTACCTCTGGATTTTTCAAATCTCTGTATGTATTTCTACCACTAGATCAGCGGTGAGGGAAAACATCGTGATAAAACCTCCGAAGTCAAACCACTTTGGATTTGTAACCATGATACAAAAATTGCCTGGTTCCCCTATTTTAGGGTTACGAAGGTCAGAACGGCAGTTTCTACAATAGACTAACAGACTCGCAAAATCTGGTCGACTAAGCACGGGTCATGACGCTAGGAAGATGATGTGGTTATCACGCTACGACACATTAACCATAGCCGCTCGTTAAACTGAGGGCACAGCCACGAAATAAAAATAACCGTACGAGTGTTTTCCTACTTTGTCACTACATTTCACAATTTTCCATCTAACCTAGCCCATTGTCCCATGTTGGTCTGGGACTTAAAGTTAATGTGCCAACTGTGGTTCTTGTCTAGCATGTCGTAGAAGACGACTACTGGTGTATCGGGTTTTGGGTATGTGATTGTGTGGGCGACAGGCTAGCCACTTGTCACTACTTTTTCACAATTTTCCATCTAACTCAGCCCAGGTTAATATTAGGGGGCCTGCTGCCCCTTATACTCTGCCTACTCCTTCGGGGATTATAAGCGTGATTTGATGGATGTGTATAAGTATGTATTTCCCACCTACTGCATTTCAATCGCAGTCCAAAAGTTACCCACACAGTCAGGACCTAAAACCCAATCTATATTCACACTTACTGACAATTTCATTTGCTAATTCCAGAATTACCATTGCAGATGACTCTCTGATACTATTAAGCTGCAGCTAAGGTGATAGGTAAGCCTCAGTTAATACGCAATCAATTCTCACTAAGCCTGCTTGGGCCCTTGTCTATGTATATTAGCCCTCAGTTGAGGTCAAACGTGTTTATCATATAATCCACCGCAAATTTGAAATATGGGATGTGTTATATCTTTCTACTGTTATGCCCCGTTTTAGACGGTGTCCGCTTGGACTATAAGCTTTAAAGCTTAGATCATTATTTATAGTCCGCAACCCATATTTTATGATATTAAAACTATTTAACTTTTATTTATATTATTGACATCACGATGGCAAGGATAATAAGCTTGCTGTGGCAGTTAAGGCTGCGCCAAGATACCCATGGTACTTCCACTTTGGTAATGAGCAGCGTAGGATCTAGTGGGTATACCCCGGCCACCCACATCTTTGGCGGAGAGGGGGCCTTTTTACTCAAGTCCCCTGGGAGGCGTGATGGTGCGTAAGGAATTCCACATGATAAAAAAAATAAAAAATAAAAAAAATATAAAGTCTGGGACTTAAAAAGAATGTGCCAACTGTGTTTCTTGCCCAGCATGTCGTAAAAGGCGACTAATGGTATATCGGGTTTTGGGTGTGTGATTGTGTAGGCGACGAGCTGGCCACTTGTCTGTCACTACTTTTTCACATCATATATTTTAACATATATTTTCCATCTAATCCAACCCAGTTTTGTTTTTGGCTGAATGTGGTTTAAGGGGCCTGCTGCTCCTTTGACTCTGCTTACCCCTTCGGGGATTATGGACGTGATGTTATGTTTGTTTGTTTCATATTCCTACGGGAAAGGGAACTACGTGGGCGAAACCGCGGATAGCTGCTAGTGAGGTTATAACTTTGAGATTTGGCGTTAAAATAAGCCACAAATTAAAAAAGACTTGCAATTAATAATTCATTATTTTATCAACATTATTGCCTTTTTCAAATATCCTGAGACTTTCATAGAATGTCAAAGTTTGTTACCTGTTTTCGTGTTTTCAAACTGTAACATTTTTATGCCTTAGAGGATTCGATAAAATTATTGGTATATAATAAGAAAAACGTCAACTTTTCCTTGTGCCTAAACCAAATTGTGATTGAAGGAAAGTTTATGCCAATAATATTATAATTGTAAAAAAGACGTTTGAGAAAATCGTTTGATTGTTGGTAAATTACAATTTTTACGAGAATATCAAAAAATATTAGTGATTTTCCTTAAAAAATCTCATTCATCTTTAAACTCTGACTATGTTGATTGCAAGCGTGTGTTTGTTTATGTGTATATTTAAAAACCCTGGATGAAATGAACAATAAAATATTACGAAAAAAATATGGAAAAAGATGAAAAAAACTTCAGCTACTTATACTTATACTTATAATAACTGTTAATCTAATTGTGCATCGGGATTGAGGGCCCACTTTTTTATCCTTGAGAAACGAAATAATATTTATAGAAAAATTTGTAAAAATAGTAAAAAGCGTAAAGCAACAGGCCACAAATTTCTTAAACGTGAATTAAGTTATGATTAGATAACTTGAGCCCTCAATCCAGACGCTTGCATAAAGTAGCATAGTATGGTGTGCAATACCTTAATTGAAGTATACTTTACTCTCATTTTGGTAAACGTACAAAATAATTTAAATCGTCATCTCCAATTCTTTTTGTTTTGATAGTGACATGACATATCTCTAACTCAGGAGGTATATTTTACATGATAAATCACTTCTTAATTTTAAGTGAGTAATGCAAAATAATCCCTTTGTTAGTAGATTACCTTTTTTTTTTATTTTTAGTTGAGGAAACTCCCACGAGCCGTCACCCTCTGCTCGGGGAAGCAGAGGGCGGTGTGTCGGACTCGAACCGACTAAAACCCCAACGTGGCCTCCCGCAGCGCAGTTCTGGAGGAGCCGGTATCCCCACTGTCGGGACTATACGACAGCTCCTCCGGTAGTGCGCATGCCGCGCTGCGGGGCTCACCTCGCGCGGCGGTGGTCGATGCTGTGCAGCCCACGCCATCAGTCGTCGGATGCACAGCACCGAGCACGCGCGCGCGTCGAGACATGCCAGGCCACCCAGCATGTCTCAACTACTCCGCCCAGGATTCAGACGCTGATCGTCCCCGTGACCGGCGTCGTGGATCCACTCTCGCGCTGTGCCTTCTGCTAAGCCAGAGGGCACGCGGAGAGCGTCTCGTCAGAGGGGGCCGCCTTCCGCCCGGCGACCTAAATTGAGGGCAGAGCCCTTTCGTCACGGAGGGAGAAGAGATCCCTCCGCGACCCACCACAACGCAGCGCAGTGCGCCCCTGTCGGGTTGCCGAGGATAGGGAGGCGAGCAACGACACACTCAGCTCCTCCTCTTCCTCGGCAATCCTAGTCCGGCCGCAGGGGGCTGCGGCCGGTGCCGCAACTGCTCGGTTGGAAATGCCAAGCAGTCGCAGCTCACCTCGTGGTCTCTCTTAGCTTCGGCCCTGTCCTGCACCATGGCCTATTAAGCCCCCCCGGTACGCCAAACCGAAGACCCCAGCGGGGGTCTGACCTGACACAACAGTAGGAAGAAGCGTATTTTTGTTAATTAAAAAATGTAACAAAATACAACTTGTAACGCGCATCGTCTTACGTTAATTACTTAAAAGAAATACTGTTTATTGTTCAGGGAAGGACTATACATATTTTTTTATCAAAAAAAAATTTGAAGCGATTTAAAGACAAGTCATTCTATTTTTAAATCGATGAAAACATGGAGAAAGTTCTCTAGCCTGAGTTTTTTCACTATTTTTGCATTTTTCTTATATATATTACACCTATGGTTTATTTGGGTGGTCCAAAAAAATAGGCGACTAGATTATGCTCAAGACATGTTCAAGTGTGCCATTAACGTATAGCAAATTTGAAATAAAGTCCTATCTAACCTCAAAAAAAAATTACCACCCTTTTTAATAAAACCAATCATCGGTCAATCATAGTTGGCTAAAGCTATTTTTAAAATAGTTCAACGTAATATTTAATTACGATTAGATACATACATACATAACATCACGCCCATAATCCCCAAAGGGGCCGAGTCAAAGGGCAGCAGGTCCCTTTAACCACAGTCGGCCAAAAACAAAAATGGCCTGGGTTTGATGGAAAATTGTGGAAAATAAAATTACGATTATAGACGTATGTTATTGTGTGGGCTGTATATGCATTGCTGTCGTGGTACATCGATAAAACATAGCTTATATTTTATTCTAATGTATAAGCTATACTATTGTAAAGTTTCATTAGAATCCATGCAGTACTTTTTGCGTGAAAGAGCAACAAACTTCTACACATCCATCCATCCATCCTTACAAACTTTCGCGTTTATAATATAATATTAAATATGAAATACACAATTATTACTGTGTATCACACAATTATTACTTTGTACATAACTTCAACTCCGCCCCTGTCCCAAAGTAATTCACTGCTTGAACGATAAAGTCCATAATTCACCGCATAATCTTTTTCCGGAATTCGTTACTACCTGTCTCTTACACTCTTCTAATATCAGAGAGGGACGGAACACTAAAACATCTGGCAGTACCAGTGGATAAGGAAGTCGGACAGTAATTTATGGTGAAACGCGGTAATTATTATGCATTGGATTGTAAGTGGAATATGGTGAGGGCGTAAGAGGCTGAGCGTTATGGTGACGTGTGGAATTTAGAGGGTGAAGGTTTTATGATGAACGGTCGCAGATAACACAAGTTTACAGTATTTTGGTTGCCCAATCAGTTAAGTGATTTTTTGATAAATTATTTACCGCAGATGTAGATCCAGTTACCAAAATTGATCAATCAGCTCACATTTTTTTAATTATTTTGAGACGAAAGTGACTAAATTTCGTTGTAAGGCCTAGCTTTAGTATAGATGAATCAATCTAATAATACAAAAAAATATATGGAAAACATTAACTAGCCATATCTTTGCAAATAATAGTAGAATGTTGATTCGATGTGTATTGATATGTAAAGCATACTAACTATCAAATAGATGTATTAAGTTAATGTATAAATAATTTTTTTACTGTTAAAATTTATCACGAAAATTGTTAAAATAGCTAATTTTTTAATGCTGTACTCAAATAAATAAAAAAATGTGAGCTGATGGTACAATTTTGATAACTAAATTGTATTATGCAGGCACTGAACTGTAAAAAAGTAATTAACCGTTTCGGCAACAAAAAAAAGTGTAATTTTGAAAACTAGTGTAATTTAGATACACAATTCAACAAAACAATGCAAGAGAGATATGGTTTACCGTTTTCCTGGATGACGTATTAAGAACTAATCTGCCACATCAACTTAATTTTTTTCTTATAAAATTACTCAACTTTTCAGTAAAACAGACCTTGATGTCATAAATAATGTGTTATTTTGACTGCCTCGTTGGTCTAGTCGTAGTATGCGCCGCCTAGGACCAAGAGGTCCCGGGTTCAAATCCCAGGTTGGGTCAAAATTGTGGCTGGATATTTCAATATTGTAATTGCTCAGTAACAGCCTGGAGTTATTAAGTTGGCGGTTTAATCACCCCCGTTCCTCGGAAAATACGTTAAACCATCATTTTTATTATTATTTTTAAATGTTAAATAAATCAAATATCAGACTACATCACATACTTTAATCTGACTCCAAGCTCAGTAGCTTAAGCACTTGTGTTACAGATATCAGCATCAGCAGTGGTATTACAAATATATACCTACTTAAATATTGGATATTAACACCCAGACATAGAACAAAAACAAGTAATTCATTACAGGAATGTTTGTCCTGGGTATCGAACCCATAACTCTTGGCGCATGGGACAGGGTCACTACCGAATGAGCTATCGAGCTTGTCAAGTTATTTTAAAATAAATATATGCACATACATTATCATTACGCCCTAAATTTCCGTAGGGGAAGAAGAGTCAATGGGGTAGCAAGGTAGAGTAAACAACTCCTAGAGGAGTTCAATAGAGGTGTTGGGATTTGAACCCAGGACTTTCAGCATGCGAAGCTGAGACTCTACTGCTGAGTTACACTCCTAGGAGGGGTAGCAAGTCCCTTTAACTTTTGGTCAAAAATAAAACTGAGTTGGGTTAGATGGGAAATTTCCAAAGAAAAAAAACCGACTTTCAAAACGAACCTAATAAAAGTAAAAAATAAATTTACTTAGGCCAAAGTAATACTTATAATTTTGAAGTCGGTGCCAAGTAAATGCTTAAATTGGTAAATGCTTATTAATCATAAACCCAATAGTCGCTTTTTTCGACATGCTAGGCATGGAATACTGTTCATTCTTTATAAGTCCCAGACTAACATATGATATAATTATTTGAAAATAGTCTTGAAACTAACTGACATAAACAAACAAACACACATCACGCCCGCAATCCCCGAAGGGGTAGGCAGTGTCAAAGGGGAAAATAGCCCCTTCAACCACATTCAAAAGCAAAACTGGGCTGGGCTAGATGAAAAATTGTGAATGAGCAGTGACAAGTGGCTAGCTCGTCGCCTACACAATCACATACCCAAAACCCAATAACCATTAGTCACCTTTTACGACATGCTGGGCAAGGAATACAGTTAGCACATTATTTTTAAGTCTCAGACCAACATGGGGCGTTCAACTTACATAACCTGTCATCATTCCTATTGCTTTGTGAGAACATAATTGTTACCTTTACAAATATGTACAAAGCAGTCTATTATTAGCTGGGAATGGAAAGGGAAAATATTGATGTGTCACGCATAATTACACTCGAGTGAATTGTTATGTTAAATTACGGGGAAATTTTGTGTTTGGAAAGCGGAAATGGAGGCGAGGCTAGATGTAAAATAAACATTTCGAGTTGGAAACGTCGAGTTGTGGACAAGGCACAATTGATAATGTGCATTTGATCGAACATATGTTTGAGTAATTTAATATTTATGAGAGGGATGTGTTTGGGAATGGAAATAAGAAGTGATATTTAAAAGAAAGAAACAGAAATATATGTATATATGACGCACAATCTTCATCTTCTTCTTATATATAAAAATGAATTGCTATTCGTTAGTCTCGCTAAAACTCGAGAAAGGCTGGTTCGATTTGGCTGATTTTGGTTTTAAAATATTTGACATCTTACAGGGAAGGTTTGTACGGTAAGAAAATAGGAAACATTCGTCTATCAAATCAAGTCATGTCTTCATCGCTGGCCGTAACAGGGTCCCTGCCTCAGTATTATGCTACTGCGGCATCAGGTTAACGCCGCTTGCGGTTCTTGAACACTGGTATTCTGGCGGGACCCATAAATGTTTTAAGTGTTATATTAGTGTTTTTGATTTTAGAAGTTATATTATCAAGGTCATTATCACCTTCCTAGCGTTATGTCTCATGTTTAGACGGGGTCCGCTTAGACCATGATCCAGGATTTAGCGAGGCTGCTGATTACATTGAAGCGACCGCCGATCTAAGGGTTACGAAGGTCACGTAACCCTTAGATAGGGGAACCAGACAATTTTTGGATCATGGTTACAAATCCAAAGTTTTTTGAATTTGCAGGTTTCATCACGATGTTTTCCTTCACTGTCGAGCTAGTGGTATAAATACGTACATATATTTGAAAAATCCAGAGGTGCGTGCCCGTGTTTGAACCCGCACCCCTCGGTTATGAGGCGCGTGTCCTTACCATTGAGCTACCACCGCTCTATTATCAAGGTATGTATCAAGCTATAAATCCCAGAAGGAATAGAGCCCAGCACTAAGGCGCTTAAACCACATTTGGCCAGAAATTAATTAGTTACAATTTGAGAAGATAATAATAATATAATTATGTTAGACAACATCTCCTAAATATGTTAATCTATACTGTTCAGATCTGTTGTACTTCAAACAAATCTGGCCAAAAATTAAAATGAGTCTGTTTCATCAACAACTATTTGAGGAACAAGTTTAGAGATTAAGAGTAAATTATAACAAAAAAATTACAATGACAATCAAGTCTGATCTCAATATTGCGAACCAGATTTTTTTTTTACGAAACTTACAGCTTCGCGCCGGAGACTTTAGTTAAATGAATAGTCTTTACAAAGCAAATTAAACTATAAATATGCAGTGTATTTTCCCAGCATTCTCGACCTGCGTTACACGTGTGGCAGGTCGGACCGATACCACTGCCTTCTTAACTGTCAGAAACTCACCTATTCCAACTACACGAGAAGTTCCGAACTTATGCGGAACCTGATCCTCGATCCTTGGGTCGAAACTTGTAATAAGTTACCTCCTGCCACGGACTATTAAAAAGAAGGACTCCGCGATGTCATACAACAGCGTAAAGCCACATGCATGTGAGTGAGATTCTTATGGGCACTAGATATAGGAAATCTGTCATTTGGAGCGCTTGTCAATGTGTGACGTAAGTTGCGTGTCAAGTTGGAGCACCAGCTGCGGAGTTACAACGTCTAGTTAGTGGCGCGGAGTCCTTCTTTTTTTACTAGTCCGTGTCTCATGGTTGTAAAAAATTACGGTATATATATATTTATACTATCGCGCTAGCAATCCCTGAAAGAGTGAATTACCAAAAAGCAATAAATTCTCTTAACCATGTCCCAATAAACATATCTACAAATGTAGGTACACATATACATGTGTACATACATTTATAGATGTATACACAAAGAAATAAAATTTAAGTTTCAGTTTATAATGTCCAATATTTTGTCATCAGTTTGTTCCGACAAATCTTTGTAGTGGCTAAACTGATTTACTCCTAACGCGTGTTTATTTTGGTTTGGAAAAACAATTAAAGTTCAGCCTAAACACTTACCTATATATATTATATATCCTTCTTTAGTCAATTCTACGCGGACGTAGTCCCAGATAATTGCTGGTTCACTTAGATAGTTATTTGATATGATCACTGAGCAGGTTTGTTTCAGACATTTTTCTTTCTACTTACTTAAAGTATTGTATATATTTCCTTATACTAGCGTTACAGTACGCTTGTACTCATTTCCCACAGGACAGGCTTAGCCTAGCGTTGGGACCAGCAAACCTGTTACCTGCATAATTTACTTTCTGTGGAAATAAATTTATTACTATTATAGTTTTTTAAAGTCCGTGACCAATATTTGAACCAACGCATATTTTACGTATCACAACCGTTGTCGTTAAGAAGATCCAAATATTATCTCTCGAAAACAATAACAAATTATATTATATGACAAGCTCGATGGCGCATTCGGTAGTGACCCTGCCCCATGCGCCAAGAGGTGTGGGTTTAATCCCCACCCAGGACAAACATTCGTGTGATGAATACTTGTGTTTGTTCTGTGTCTGGGTGTTAATTCCAATATTTAAGTATATATTTGGAATACCACTGTTGTTTCTGATATCCGTAACACAAGTGCTTAAGCTACTTACTTCGGAGTCAGATCAATGTATGTGATGTCGTTAAACATTTATTTATTATTTATTATTATTATATTAACAAATTATATTTGTCCCATGTTCCCATGGGACTAAAAAAGAATGTGCAAACTGTGTCTCTTACCTAGCATGTCGTAAAAGGCGACTAATGGTATATGGGGTTTTGAGTATGTGATTGTGTAGGCGACAAGCTAGCAACTTGTCACTACTTTTTACAATTTTTCATCAAAGTTTTGCTTTTGGCTAAATGTGGTTAAATGGGCCTGCTGCCCCTTTGACTCTGCCTACCCCTCGGGGATCATGGGCGTGATGTTATGTATGTATGTATGTAACAAATTATAGCGCTAGATAGAAAAAATCTGTCCTTTCTCTGATTAAACATGATAAGCCATATTCAATTGAAGCACATAACACGCCAATTACATATCGCGCTATGAAAACGGTAATTAATATTAATTTCGTGTGCTGAGTTGTCGTCTCGCAGTCTCGAGTACCTTTTCAATTAGAAACACGGTTATCTTATTAAACTTCGCTAATTATATCCGAGTAGGCGACGGCAACTCCGCACCGTGTATAATAATGATTTATAATACGCGCTGCATGTACTTTTGAATTTGAACTTTCCATCGAGCAGTTTTTGAACTCGGTAATTTAATTTAATTTTAGTTGTGCGACGTCTGCGGGTTTCATTTCGCAAGTATTGTTTTAATTAAATGACTGGCTCGATGGCGCATTCGGTAGTGACCCTGCCCTATGCGCTAAGAGTTGTGGGTTCGATTCCCACCCAGGACAAACATTCGTGTGATGAATACTTGTGTTTGTTCTGTGTCTGTGTATTAGTAATATCCAATATTTAAGTATATATTTGTAATACCACTGTTGATTCTAATATCCGTAACACAAGTGCTTAAGCTATTTACCTCGGAGTCAGATCAATGTATGTGATGTAGTCGGATATTTATTATTTATTTATTATTATTATTTATAATTAAAATGGATAGATTAAAAATTAAAATGACAAATATTTTTTTTTATGAAACAAATATCTATAGGTACTACTAATATTATAAAAAAAGAGTTTGTTTGTTTGCTTGAACGCGCTAATATCAGGAAGTGCTGGTCCTGAAAAAATCTTTCAGGGTTAGATAGCCCGAAAGCGTCTACAGATATCTTTTTCAAAATTGTATAAAATAGTGATATGGTGATGCTCAAACGTATCAAGTATTGATTTTTTTCAAATACTTATGTAATAATCTTATGATTTGCGTATTATGGAGCGGCCATGCAAAAGAGGTGAAAACCAAACAAAAAAATTACTCTCACCCCCTTAGGTTACGCTTAAATCGTCAGATTAGCAAAATTTACACTTATTAGCTAATAATTATAAATAAAATAAATAAATAAATTCTTGAGACTGGCACACCAATTCCGTAGTCCCAAACTAAGCTTATATGCTTGTGCTATGGATACTAGGTGAATGGATAGACATACTTAAATACGTTTATAAACATCCATGACTCGAGTACAAGTATCCATGTTCATCACACGAAATATTTGCCCCTAGCGGGATTCGAACCCGCGACCCTTGGTTTCGTGGCCAGGGTCTCTGACCACTCGACCAACGGGCCAGTCAGTTTAACCCCCCTTATCTTAATCTGACGCGCCCGAGCTTTTTTTACTAATTTGACGGGTTTCCCTGAGTGTCCCTCTATATTAAAGGCTCATACTGGTTGGAGGTACTCATTAATATATAAAGTATCCTCCCTTATATTAATCTGATGCGCCCGAGTAAATCCCAAAGTCCCCTCTTGGGCTCCCCTACTATTACAGCTAAGTAATAGAACTAAAGCCAGTTTGTCACAATCACGAAGCTACAATGCTTATCGGTGCTACATCGTAGTCACAGAGTAACTGGGCTAAGCCGTAGCTACGGCCCGCACCGTAGACGGCTTAGGCTGCTACGAATAATTTATCTCCGTCTCGTAGCACAAAGTTGCAAATCGTAGCACAAGCCTCGTAGCTCTGATGCTACAAAGACGTTCGTGGACATTGAATCATTTTAGAATTCGAACCCGCTAAGAGCTATAAAAGTTAAATATGCACTTCATGTTATGGAGGGGGTGGGGATAAAACTAAGTGACTTTATATAGACTTCTACCAGAGCTGTGCACACCTTTATATATGTTCAGTTTAAGGAAAAGCTCGTTCACAGTTTAGTTTTCAATGTAAGCAAAAGATGGCTGTATTTTTTTCATTACCCATTCGGATCTCCATTCCCATGAACACAATAAATATTTTAACAGGACTTAACTTCCATTATAGAATAACAATTGAGCAAGTAAATTGACTGGCCCGTTGGTCGAGTAGCCACGAAACCAAGGGTCGCGAGTTCGAATCCCGCTAGGGCCAAATGTTTCTTGTGATGAATATGGACATTTGTACGCAAGCCACGGATGTTTATAAACGTATTTAAGTATGTATATCCCTTTACCTAATATCTATAGCACAAGCATAAGCTTAGTTTGGAACTAGGGAATTTGTGTGTCAGTCTGGAGAATTTATTTATTTATTTTAATGTTGGCAAAATGTGGTTTTCAAAGCTTACTTGCTTCGACTCTTCCTACCAATTCGAGCTTTGCAGTCGTATTGGTATGTACACATATTGAACATATTAATATATACACATATACATATATTATATACCCCTATTAGCGAGGCCCTGACATAGATTCTGACTTAGTCAAACATTGTTATCAGCACTAACCATCAGATGTAAAAGAAAATAGAGACGTGACAGATAGGCAGAACTCGAATTTCCGCAATGAAGACAGCAAATGAAATTTCTGTTACAAACGGAAATTCAGTTAGGAAACCAGCGGGAAGATTTCAGCCTGCATTTTAGGGCTGTCTTGTTGAGACTCAGTTCCGCGTCTTAAGACTCAAAGATACAAAGTAGTTTTAGGGTTATTTTTGTTTGCTGGTTTAAACTTATATAGTTCCAACTTTAAGGGACATTTAAAAGGTACGAAGAAGTAAAGTAGGACCTATTGGCTACAAGGTCATTAAGGTTCAGAGGGTGGATTGTTATTTTTACATAATTTATAATGTCCAGCGACAATTGACATCTTTTAAAATTAGATACTAACCGTCTTACCACAAAAAAAAATTTAAACAACTTCTAACAGTTGTTTTAACAGATATATTAAGAAAAATTGTACTGGCCAAATAAGAGATGGATGGATTGTGTGAAAGATGATATGAGTGAAATGGAAGTGGATAGCTTGATGACGGCTGACCGGGACGTATGGAAGAGGAAGACATGCTGCGCCGACCCCAGATGAACTGGGAGAAGGGCAAGAGGATGATGATTAAGAAAAATTTTACTACAATGTTTTCTTGTAAAAAAACTTAAACATCGTTTAATAATTTTTTACGGGTATTTGAGAAAAATTGTACTTATTTTTTTCCTAAATACCCATAAACAACTGTTACACGATGTTTAAGTTTGTTTGTGGTAAGACACCTAAAGTTTTATCTTTTTATAACCAAAAACTTTACGAATTAAGGAAAACATCACTTGTGTTAAGTAATCTTTTTCTTAACTTCTCGAAGTACGTTCTAGTTCTAAGCTCTAAACCCTACCGTCTTGTCACGTCTATTATACATTTCAGCCCATTGAACTATTATTACTATAATAATAATAGCTCAATGTTTCAGCCATTCCTTGTGTGAGGGTTGGCCTGGTGACCTGTAACACAGGTATAAATGATAGAAACTGCCAAGATGTGAACAGACGTATATTTACAAAGAGACTGCTAGAAAACCAATAGGTGCTTTATATCTAAATAAAATTAGAATTCTAAACTTGAATACAAGAATAATAAAGTAAGTAAGTAAAAAAATTATTTGCAACCAACAGGCACACAAAAATACAAAAAAAAGAAACAAAATGAGCGAACAAAAATCGAAATAATCTAATATATAAAATTTCCATGTCACAATGTTAGTTACCGTACTCCTCCGAAACGGCTTTACCGATTTTCACCAAATTTTATATGCGTATTCAGTAGGTCTGAGAATCGGCTACTATCTATTTTCCATAACCCTAAGTGAATGGTCCACCCAAAAAAAATGGTTATTGATAATCCGAGAACGGGGCGTTATTTGCACAGACTGGAAAGTATAATGTGTGCCCCAGTGTTGCAAATTGGTAGTAGCTCAGTGGTTTCCTTGCTCAGAGAGCAAACACTGATTTTCAGCTACCACCATGAGACCGGCGCAAATAAACATGATGATAAAACAGAGCCAAATGGGGGAGCGTGACATGTGGTGTGTAGTGAAGAGAAGAAGTGTTGATATTAAATATATGTATACTTATATGCTGCAGGGTGTTATGGGATTGTATATATAATAGAGAACTCTTTAAACATCATCATCATCTTCCTAGCGTTATGTCCCGTGCTTAGACGGGGTCCGCTTAGACCACGATCCAGGATTTAGCGAGTCTGGTAATTACATTGAAGCGACTGCCGATCTGACCTTCGTAACCCTAAGATGGGGGAACCAGACAATTGTTGGATCATGGTTACAAATCCAAAGTTGTTTGAATTTGCAGGTTTCATCACGATGTTTTCGTTCATCGTCGAGCTAGTGGTATAAATACGTACATAGACTTGAAAAATTCAGAGGTACGTGCCCGGGTTTGAACCCGCACTCCTTGGTTAAGAGGCGCGTGTCCTTACCATTGAGCTACCACCGCTATGAAAAACTCTTTAAAGATCATATTTTACAAATATATATAGGTATATATAGGGAACACAATACAAGAATATAAGAGATACATTGTACATATAACGAGAGAGAGAGAGAAGAGAGAGAAGCGGAGCAGGCCGCCACCTAGTCGAAGCGTCCGAATGCTATCTCAATTTTAGACTTCTGCGATTCCAGCAAAATATTTTTCAATTTGGTTTTAAAAGTGATAATTGACTGGAGCGTTCGCAGAGGAGGAGGCACATCATTCCGACACTTCATGGCTAAAGTGTAAAAAGTATTAATATATAAGTAATAAGGCCTATAATAATATATAAGTAATAGGAACCTATCATAGGCACCAGCCTCTTACATACTACATTTGATAAGCTCGATGGCGCATTTGGTAGTGACCCTGCCCCATGCGCCAAGAGTTGTGGGTTCGATCCCCACCCAGGACAAAAATTCGTGTGATGAATACTAGTGTTTGTTCTGTGTCTGGGTATTAATATCCAATATTTAAGTATATATTTTTAATACCACTATTGTTTCTGATATCTGTAACACAAGTGCTTAAGCTACTTACTTCGGAGTAAGATCAATGTATGTAATGTCATCGAATATTTATTAATATTATTATTATACTAGGACAATTTTAAACGCTTGAACTAATTTTTAAATTTAATTAGATATAAATCCTGTTGTAATAAGAAATAAATATCTTATCTTATCTTATCAAGCCCGTTCACTGCGACCCTCGAATCGAAAGTTACTCATGCGATGTGACGTCACCGCTGATGCGTCACGGCTGTCTCTTTGATGTGATCTCGGTCACAGCTGTGACGTCACGCCTGGCGACGCGTGAAACGATGATGAAATTGCTCAGGTGGATGTTTGCTTCCTATAATCATAGGGTAACTAGTGTTAATAAGAAGGATAGACTTTAAACAATTACTGTATTTCCACCATCTATATTTATAAAAGAAAGTCGTGTTAGTTACACTATTTATAACTCAAGAACGGCTGAACCGATTTAGCTGAAAATTTGTGGAGAGGTAGCTTAGAACCAGAAGTCTAACATAGAATACTTTTTATCCCTATATTATTTTTTAATTTTTATTTCCTATTAAAATAAATTACTTAATAACATCTGAAATCTGCTTATTTTTTATTGCCTCTAAGGCGGAACAGAGTTCGCCGGGTCAGCCAGTTATAAATAAATAAAAATAAATAAAAAATGGTTTATTGCTCTCATATTACATGATGTATAGTAACAGTGGTATAATCAGTACATAAATAATGTTAGCAATTGGAAGTAGCTCAGCTTATACTGGCGCAGGCGACTTGCACCCAGTTAGCGCTGCTTTACAGCTACTTCCACTTCTCACATTACAATTACAAAACGGTAATTATATACTATTTTTATAATTTTTTCATAATTGAGGAATGCATGCGACGTCACCTGGGGGAGATCGTAAGGGCTCTCTGAGTCGGGGGACCCCTCTCAATTCGAAGAATGTGTATGGCTAAGGTATGAGTTGGTCTAGACCTCAAGGAAAGCTGTAAAATTAATACTTTGACGCTGAAAATAGTAACTACCGAGTTTTTTGCCGGTTTCTTATCGGTAGAATCAACATTCCGAACCGGTGGTAGATTCATGTTGCTTTAAAGATCACATATGTAAATTTGTCGATTTAATAGTGCTTTCTTGCCTACATAAATAAAGACATTTTAAATTTGAATTTGAATTTGAAACTCACTAAGCCCTAGGACGATCTCATTATTCGTACGATGGATGCCACATGAATCTTGCCGAGACTTTCATTGCCCATGTTACTTGACGATGACGATGACGCTTAATCGTTGATGCGTCGTGGTCAGTGCCCCGTCTGTCTTTGTTGTGATCTCGGTCAGACTTGTGACGTCACGATTCGTGGCCCTATGATAAAATTGCTCAGGTATTGGTTTATAACTAAAATAGGATTTAATCTTACTGAGATAAAAAGACACTAAGTAAGTAAATATGTACTGCAAATGTCATAATATGTTTTTTTTAATCTGCAGGAACATACTTTTTTATCTTTTTAACTTTGTTTTTGTACATTTGGCGTATGGTACTTACTTCAAATACAATATATATTTCATTACAGGCTATTACTATCAAATAAATAGTATATACAAGATACAAGGACTCCGCACCACTAGACATTGAAGCTCATCAGGTGCTCCAACTTGACACGCAACTTACGTCACACATTGACATAGTAAATGCTTCGAATGACAGATATCCGGTATCTGTCATTAGAGATAAAATAAGTATCTTATTTACACATGTATAAACGTGACTTCACGCTATAATATGACAGCGTAGAGTCCTTCTTTTTTAATAGTCCGTGATTTCACAGAGAAGAGACTGGCAGCCAAATCAAGCAGACATAACGCTAGCCTCTTGTCACTTTTTTACAATTCTCGATCTAGCCCAATCCAATTTAATTATTAGCAAAAGCGGTTGATATATTTCGCTGCTCCTTGGACTACCTACTCTTTCTGAGATTCCGTATCACATATATGTACAATAAAATAAATAAATATTCAACGACATTACATACATTGATCAGACTCCGAGGTAAGTAGCTTAAGCACTTGTGTTACGTATATCAAAATCAACAGTGGTATTACAAATATATACTTAAATATTGGATATTAACACCCAGACACAGAACAAACACAAGTATTCATCAAACGAATGTTTGTCCTGGGTGGGGATCGAACCCACAACTCTTGGCGCATTTGGCCGGGTCAATACCAAATGCGCTATCGAGCCAGTCGATACAATATTCGCAGGTTTTCCTCAAGCAGAACCACATTCTGAGACATGATGGATGAGGTCTAATTTTCGCCGCCGCTGAAGACGTGACGTGACAAGTCACAAATCACGTCGGCTCGTTGCCATTGCAAACAGTTTAATTGGGTTTGCCCGGGAAATAAGCGTAATAATTTGTTTGCCCGGGCTTAATCGTGTTTATGGAATTGGGATGTTGACACCATTTATATTTAATTTGGAAATATCAATTCTGAAAAAGAAAGTATCGTAGTATGCTGTTAAGCCTTATTGATTTTCATTCATTATTGAGTCTAAGATTTTTAATTTTACGAAAACAGCTTAATTATTAAATCAGTTGACTATACAAACTAGTGACGTCACACGTTGACAAGCCAATACAAAATCTATGAGGTGATTTCGTTTTGACAGCTCTTAAAAAGTATCTCAATTGTCTAGCCAGTCAACATCCCAATTGCTACATCGCTGGAATGGTTTGTGATCGTCGAGTGTTCTATTTGTGAGAAGGGAAATACTTTTACCGGAAGATCAAAAGAGTGAACGCAGTCTATGTATTTTGCATTTACTGTTTTACAGTTTCCCGTGACTCATCCGCGCATAATTAAACATAAAACATTATTTCTAAAATAAAAATACCTTTACTCCTTATAACACCTATCTATCCATATAACATCCGTATAATCAGAAGTGCCAAGGAGATTACTTAAAAGGATGAACAGACAGACAGACAGACTAACTAACTAAACTTCACGGCACTTCCCTAGTAGGCAGAGAGAACCGAACGCCGTATGACACGATCCTTACACACCTCACTTGCTTCTTCAACATTCATGATCCGTTTCAAACACCCAAAAAAAAAAGAAAACCTTGTTCTAATATGTTTCTTGCTGTAATGGGACTAAATAATTGCTTGCATTCACTTTGAATTCAATAATTAATTCAATATATTTAATATTCAGTATATTTTATATAACTATCAGGCCTTCTTGATGGTTATTATCATAGTCTTTAATCGTTTCCAACTTCAGATATATAACAAGGCTTTGCCGAATTTGCAGGTATATCATGGCTGATATTCCAAAATGGCCAAGAAAGCTGTTCACAAGCATGACGAATGTGTCAGCCTTATCTTCCCTCAACCCTCAAGCTCAACTTCATAACGGCCATGATAAATGGTGGTGAGATCATCGTAATCTTTGTTAGTTTGTTTAGGTTGAGGGCTGAGCTTCCCTCCGAGAGGGTAGGTAACCACACACTTCCACTGACGGATGCCATTATGAGACGTGAAGGACTTTCATGGAGGTTTTAATCGGTAGAGTGGTAATATGGGCCATGAAATTCCGAACCACATTTATCAATATTATCATAAAGAGGTTTTATTATTTTATATTATACTAGCTGTGCCAGCGGTGTCACCCTCGTTTATGGTTAATATTATAAAGATTATTTCCGTCATACATGATTTCCATGTAACTTTAACCATTAAGGCTGCACACGCGACGGAAGCTTAAAAATGGAGTTTCTTCTCCCGTTTTCCCAACATTTCCCTTCACTACTCTGCTCCTATTGATTGTAGCGTGATAAAAAGTATACTATAACCTGCCCAGGAGTATGAAGAATAATTGTATTAAGTTTCGTTAAAATCCGTCGAGTAGTTTTTGTTTCTATAAGGAATATACAGACAGACAGACAGACAGACAGACAAACATTTTACTGATTGCATTTTTGGCATCAGTATCGATCACTAATCACCCCCTGATAGTTATTTTGAAAATATATTTCATGTACAGAATTGACCTCTCTACAGATTTATTATAAGTATAGAAAAAGGAATTTTTATTTAAATTGAATAGGCTCCGAAACTACTGAACTTATTTGGAAAATTATTTTACCAATGGAAAGCTAATTTATCAGCGAGTAACATAGGCTATACTTTATTCCCACTGGAACGGAAATTATAAGGATAAAACCGCAAAGCGCTGCTATCTCTGATAAAGTGGCAAGCATTTTCAAATAAAAAAAAATTTAATCGAATTAAGAATCTCCTCCTCCTCCTTGAAGTCGGTTAATAAACATACACAATGCACAATGGTTGTCTACATGTGGTGTCTTCCTAAAATCTTCAAGTAGAATGTAACGAAGATAACTCCGGCTGACAAATAGTTCTGGTGACAGTCACCTACAAAACACAAAAAAAAACTTCGTATTGTCAGTCTATTGGTTATAAGTTCGAGGATTACAAACAAAGAGTATAGCAGTATAGGCTACATGTGGTCACAAAAGTGAGTGGAAACTTCGTTCGACAAATATGTATTTATAGAGGAAGTTCAACTAATTAAATTCCTAGGCATAAATATTGATTGTCACTGTAATTGGAAGGCACACATTAATATTGTATGTACTAAAGTCAATAAATTTGTATATGCCTTAAGAAAAGTTAGTAAGGTAGTCTCTATAAAAGCTGCACTTACAGCTTATAATGGATACGTTGATTCCGTGCTACGATATGGCATAATTTTATGGGGAAATTCTGTAGACATCCATAACATATTTATTATACAAAAGCGATGTATACGGGCCATATTTGGTATTAAAAAAACGGATTCATGTCGTCCATTCTTTCAAAAATATAATATTCTTCCAATTCCTTGTTTGTACATTTATGAAATAAGTTTATTCGTATTTAAACATAAATCTCTTTTCTTAGACAAAAGAGATGTCACGAGTAGAAATATTCGTTCTCAATATGCATGCCAACTACATAAACCGTTTGTAAAACTGTCTGTAGTGTCTAGAAATGCTTTTATCATGTGCATAGATATTTACAACAGATTACCAATTCGCTTTAAAAATAACAATTTAAGTTTATATGAATTTAAGAAACTAATGAAAATGTGGTTATTAAGTAATTGTTTTTATAGCCTCAATGACTTTAAACAACATACAATCAGACAAATCTGATAAATTGTTGTGTTCTATGTTATATTTTTATTTTTTTTGTTTTTATCTCTATAAACTGTGTATACACCTGTAAAGGTAGGATTTGGCGATCTTCATAAAAAGCAACTTCTACTGTTAACTATGTACCCAAATTTATACACAATAAAGTTCATTTCATTTCATTTCATTTGCGATACTTAATCTTAACTAGTTGTCTTTGTACCATGTTGGTCTGGGACTTAAAATAAATATGCCAACTGTGGTTCTTGCCTATAATGTCGTAAAGGCGACTAATGGTAAATGGGGTTTTTGGGTATGTGATAGTGTAGGCGACGAGCTAGCCACTTGTCACTACTTTTTCACAATTTTTCGTTTAACCCAGCCCAGTTTTGTTTTTGGCTGAATGTGGTTTACATTGTACATTTTTTCTTTGACTGTCTCGTTGGTCTAGTGGTAGTATGCGCCGCCTAAGGAATTGTGAAAAAGTAGTGAAAAAGTAGAGTAGCTAGCTCGTCGTCTACACAATCACATACCCAAAACCCAATATACCAATAGTCGCCTTTTACGACATGCTAGGCATGAAACACAGTTGACACATTATTTATAAGTCCCACACCAACATGGGATATATTTACGTTAATACTATTGTTTCTGCTTCAAACAAGTATTTACACGGCCCATAATTGCATTGTGACGTACCTACGTTGTCACGGCACCAATTCCGTAAACAAAGGCTCAATGATTGTTGACGGCAGACAAATATTTGTGTATGACGGTGGAAAAACACCGGCCTAAGCAAACACGCCTAAGATAAGAACTCGGTACCAGGATTAACTTGATTCTTGGATTTTGGGACGTCGGGTGACTGGGAGCGATGTTTATAGTGTGAAAATCGGGTTTAAATTGAAAATTTCGGAGCTTTCCTTCCTATAAGGGAAACGTGGATGTGTGTTCCTTAATCACGCCAGAACTGAATTTATCTGAATGTTATTTGGCCAGGAAACAGATTATAGTGAATAATCTATACTTATAATAAATCTGTAGAGAGGTCAATTTTGTACATGAAATATATTTTCAAAATAACTATCAGGGGGTGATTAGTGGTCGATACTGATGCCAAAAATGCAATCAGTAAATTTTTTGTCGGTCTGTCTGTCTGTATGTTCCTTATAGAAACAAAAACTACTCGACGGATTTTAACGAAACTTGGTACAATTATTCTTCATACTCCTGGGCAGGTTATAGTATACTTTTCACCACGCTACAATCAATAGGAGCAGAGTAGTGAAGGGAAATGTTGGGAAAACGGGAGAAGTTACTCCATTTTTTAAGTCTCCGTCGCGTGTGCAGCCTTAATGGTTAAAGTTACATAGAAATCATGTATGACGGAAATAGTCTCTATAATATTAACCATAAACACGGGTGACACCGCTCGCACAGCTAGTAGTACATATAACTAATCAAAAACTGACACTCCATAAACTGTTAGGCGCCTTTTCCGACATGCTAGGCAAGTTATACAAGCGGTACGTTATTTTGAGTCAACATGGGTCGTGTTATACACGACGACAAGCTCGATGACTCACTCGGTAGTGACCCTGCCCCATGCGCCAAGAGTTGTAGGTTGGATCCCCACCCAGTACAAACATTCGTGTGATGAATACTTGTGTTTGTTCTGTGTTTGAGCTACCACCGCTCTGTGAAGTTTAGTTAGTGAGGTACCAAAATTGGTCAAGCAGAAGTCAATTAAAACCCATCATAAACAAAAAATATCTTCACAACTGACGTGACTTCCCCCACGGTAGTCCCGTGAACAAAACATCCCATTAATAACCCAAACGGTTGCCTAAAATTGATATTTATTTGCTTTCTTCACTCCAGCGGGCATTGTGCGCGCGACAATTAATTTTAATTATCTCTTGCACCATTGTCGATCAGACAACGGCGACAAGCATTGTGTACAACTGGGCCACAGCTGGGTAAATCGCAGTGAGGTGCCTTCGTACGAAATGCACTTGCACTTCTTTTAAGCTAGCTTCCTCTCGCTCCGATTGTAAGGAATTCGGTCTTTTACGAAAAATACTTTTGCGTTCTGTTAGATCTAGAAATTATTTCGAGATAAAAAAAAGAAAGAGTACTCTGAAAAAGACATTAAAAAAATAAAGACCTTTGAAAAGTACACACTTTTGAGATACCAAGTTTCACTTGAATTGATTAACACCCGGTCATGAAAATGTTATAATATTGTTTGATTTAATAAAATAATGTTACAACCTAACATTTCAATAAAATAAATAATAAATATCAGACTACATCACATACATTGATCTAACTCCAAGATAAGTAGCTTAAGCACTTGTGTTACGGATATCAGAATCAACAGTGGTATTACAAATACATACTTAAATATTGGATATTAACACCTAGACACAGAACAAACAAAGGTATTCATTCTACGAATGTTTGCCCTGGGTGGGGATCGAACCCACAACTCTTGGCGCATGTAGCAGGGTCACTACCGAATGCTCCATCGAGCCAGTCAAGGCAAGTCAATATGAATACATAAGAACAGATTCTCGTTACAGATACAAATTCTCGTTTAAACATCAGTCCAGTTAAGAGAACAGCCTCCAAGTGGTGGGATATTTCCTACTACTTAAGGTGATGCAGGAGCTTCAAGGAGTTTCGTGGACCACTCTTTCAAGGCCGGAGAGGGGACCCTCAACACGAAAGTAATTAAGAATCCTACTTTCCTGCTGTTCCTCCGAATGACGTAATGATGCGTAGAAAAAAATAAAGGAGATATTTTTATTTTTAACTTGTAAGGACTGTGCCATATGCCGTTCGGTTCTCTCTGCCCACCCCGCTAGGGAAGTGGCGTGAATTTAAGTTATTTTTAATTTGATTACCTCTCTGTCTTTCTAAATACTATGCTTGTTCAAAGCCCTTTGTCGGCTGAGTGAACCAATGAGCTACCCTTGTTTAATTTATGGTTGTAGACTTAACTGGCTGGAGCGAGTGCCTTACGCCCCATCGTTGAAGGGGTAACATCGATTCCATTAAACTTAAAAGGTAACAAAGAATGATAAAACGCTGTTATCGTTCCATTCACTTATCCTTTCTGCCTGATACGAATAAAAAAGTCACATTTGTGATTTTGTGTATATATGTTTTATGTGTAGTAAATAAGAAAATATACTAATTAGGTCCAACACTACAAATTTGTCCCATTTTGGTCGGGGACTAAAATATAATGTGCCAACTGTCTTTCTTGCCTAGCATGTCGTAAAAGGCGACTAATGGTATATGGGGTTTGGGTATGTGATTGTGTAGGCGACGAGCTAGTCACTTATCATTAATTTTTCAAAATTTTCCATCTAACCCAGTCCAGCTCAGTTTTGTTTTTGGCAGAATGTGGTTTAAGGGGTCTGTTGCCCCTTTGACTCTGCCTAACCCTTCGGGGATTATGGGCGTGATGTTATGTATGTATGTACTACAAATTAATTTCATTCAACATGCTTTTTGCTAAGAATGCGATCCGAAGAAAGGAAATGGATATAATAGTTTAAAATACCACAATTAGTATTTAAAGATGGTCGTCTATTTAGCTCTTTGTCAGTGCAAATTTTATTTCGCTTTGTCTATCATTTAACTATCTTTATTATCTATATATATACTCGCTGATAAAGCAGCTTTCCATTGATGAAAGAATTTATCAAATCAGTCCAGTAGTTTCCGAGTCTTATGAATACAAACAAACAAACGACTAATCAAATCTTTTCTCATTATAATATTGGTGTAGAAATAGGAAGTCTAACAAAGTTATATAAGTTTGAATTAAATTCGTATTTTTAACCGACTTCAAAAAAAAGAGGAGGTTCTCAATTCGACTGATTTATTTTTTTTTTTTTGTATGTATGTTACTCGATATCTCCGAGAATTGTTAACCGATTTCCAAAATTTTTTTTTTAATCGAAAGGGTTTACTCTCGAATTGGTCCCATTGCCACCAAGTCAGGATCTGATGAAGGGATCCCAGGGAAATCGAGGGCAACCCTTAAACTTTATAGGCACGTACAATGTGTTTTAGACATTTTCTAAGATTGTTCAAGTATTTACCCATGGTACTTATCATCTTATGTTGGTGAGCTGATGATGGAAGGTACAAATCCTTAACGATTAGGAAATAGTTTATGATTCTTTAAATATTGATATCTTCGAGAATTGTAAGGCGATTTTTAGAGTTCTTTTTTTTCTCCAAAGGGTATATCTTGGAGTTGGTCCTGTTGGTACCACATCTGGATCTGATGAAGGAATCTTAGGCAAATCGAGGGAAACCCTCAAGTATTATAGGCGCGTACAATCTATTTTAGTTATTTTCTAAAACAATTCAAGTATTTACGTCTGGTATTGATAATCTCATGTTGCTGAGCTGATGATGGAAGGTGTAACTCTTTAATGATTAGGAGTTCGTGGATAATTCTTTCAATATTATAGGGCCATATTGAGTGTTATTCTCTAGATAGTCTCAATTTCACCAAGTCTTGGTCTAGTGATGGGATTCCATGAAAACGAGGGTCACTCTTAAAATTTAACGATATGTTAGGTGGTTTATTTATTTTTTCAAAAACGATTCCAGTTATTGCGTCTCGTACTCATCATGTTATGTTGCTTAGCTGATGATGAAAGGTAAAACTCTGAAGATTAGTAGTTTTTAGTAATTCTTTAAACATTAAAGGCTCGTTATACCTTTTCGTCTTTATTCTCATTCTTTTTAGTGTTTAGACATTTATATAGCTATTAAGACAGTTTTTACTTGTGTTTTTTTATTAACATTTTTTGCGGGGTTTTTTGAAGTCGGTTTTTATTTTTGTTAAAATTTAACTTATCATTGACTCTTCTCTCTTCTCCCCGACTAAAACCGAGATTATCCTGTTAGGATTTGCTATAACATTGATATAGTTACCCTCCGTATCAATTGTACAAGGCAACCAGACAGATTGGATCATAATTACACATAATTATTATATTATTCCAGATAGCAGCGCCCCGCGGTTTCACCCGCGTAGTTCCCGTTCCCGTGAAAATATAGGGATAAAATATAGCCTATGTTGCTTGCTGATAAAGTAAATTTCTATTGGTGAAAGAATTATTCAAATCGGTTAAGTAGTTTCGGAGCCTATTTGATACAAACAAACAATCAAATCTTTTACTCTTTATAATATTAGTATTGATTAAGCTAGCAGGTATATAAGTCCGTAATTAGAAATTTCAATGATTTCCATAAACACCAAGCTACGTAGGTACGTGCCCAGGTTTGAATTCGCACTCCCCGATTAAGAGGCGCGTGTCCTTACCATTGAGCTACCACCGCTCATCCAAAAACTACCATATTCTAAACTTTACATTCAAATATACAACGGAAACCATATTTGCGCCTCGTTGCTCCACGTTATTACACATACCAGAAGTTATATTTGAAACCACAATTGCAGTTCCATTTACTGCGAGCGCTCAGAACAATTTATAAACATTTAGCACTAGAAGCAACCAGGATGGATGCTCGGTAACAGGCGTAAACTTCACGTGGCGCAAGTTTACGCCAAAACGCTCCGGAATTCATTTGGCGCAAGAGACGACATGATTACGGTTAATTGCCGTTGAAAGTTGAACGTAAATGTTCTGGTGGTGTTTGTGAGCATATATTGGGGTTCACTTAAGCACATATTAAGCTTTGAGTGATGCTTCTGGTAGCGTAATAGAAGGTTAGATGAGTTGTGTTAAATTCTCGTATCAATGTTATGATTTCTTATAATGTGTTCAATAACACATAAAAGTAGGTTTTAAGGATTTATTTATTATGTTATTTCGGGCCAATTTCGATAGTAAAATTACGTGAAGCTAGAGGAAGAGTTGGACCCCCTTAATAAGTGTGAAGTGGGGGGGAGGGAATTATAAGGTGTAGGACGAGTCAGTTGTCTGTGGGGCTATACATTCCCATGGCCCCTGTGACCGGGTAATAAGCAACAGTGCGAAGTTTAGTGGCTTTACCTCGGCCACCTGCCATCTTTTGGCTGAAGAAAGTTCCGCACACTAATTTGTCGTTAAAAAGAATCTGTTTTTATGAAAATAAGAGTTAAAATACACTTTTGATTATATAATACGGATTTAAAGTTTTAGCTATGTTTACTGTATTTCGCATTTATAAGATTAGTTAGTAAACTATAATAATATGATAATAAAAATCCACTGCGATACAAAAAAAAACACGGCTACCTTTATGCACTTCACTGGTGGCTAAAAACTATTTACAAATAAAAGCCAAATTAGGCGACACTGAATGAATTTATTGTACAACGACCTTGGGACCTATATATACCCTGGCGCAAAATCTCGTCATCGCGATTTAGGCAAACTGCAATGTCCCTTGGCGGTGCAACGCCATCTATTACTAATTACATAATAACTATAGACAGCGCTATGTCAACAATTACTTATACATAAAACGTTTATGTATGTGCCTCATATGGATGTGACTACATCCCTGCAATCAAAGTAACACTCCAAAAGCCAACTGTAATATGTGAACATTCAGAACTCTGAAGCACGAAGGCCGGATGTCCAACGCCAACATGTGAAGCCAATTGGCGCAAGTTTGCGCCAAACTAATTCGAAAGTCAATAAACCCAATTGCAGCAACGGTCCTAACTAATGTGCATGCGATGCGTTCAATTCACTTTGGGAACAGATCTGCGGTCGTTCGGTCTTAATGTGTTTGTTAAAACCGAATTCCTGCTCATACGTTCGATTGCCAATGACCAATTATAAGCTTGTCTTCTACAACCTACCCCGCTAGGGAAGTGGCGTGAAGTTTATAATAATAATGTCCTCCTAACCGATATCGGTTACGGCGGCCAATCTCAACGAGGATTAGCCAACTGCGCAGAAGATATTATAGTGCACAAGTGTGTGCGCTAACACAGGAGCACTCTCTATTCCTTCACTCTCATAGTCCGGTGAGACGGCAATTCGACATGACCGGAGAGAGGTTAGGCGCAGGACCAACGGCTTAACGTGCTTTCCGAGGCACGGGGGTGATTAAACCGCCAACTTCCTGACTCCGGGCTGTTACTGAGTAATTTGGATATTGAAATACCAAGCTACAAATTTTTGGCCCGACCCGGGATTTGAACCCGGGACCTCTTGGTCTATAGGCGGCGCATGCTACCACTAGACCAACGAGGCAGTCAAAGGCGTGAAGTTTAGTTAGTTAGTTAGTCTTCTTCAAACGCGTAACATTTGTTCCCATGCACTGAGATATATGAGAGGCAGATTAATATAGTAGGTGTTTTTAGCACAAAACCTACATATTTGGGAGAGGCCTGATGATCTGTAATACAAACAATCTAGTTTAGACTAGCTATGCCAGCGGTCACCCGCGTTTATGGTTAATATTATAAAGACTATTTCCGTCATACATGATTTCTATGTAACCATTAAGGCTGCACACGCGATGGAAGCTTAAAAAATGGAGTAACTTCTCCCGTTTTCCCAACATTTCCCTTCACTACTCTGCTCCTATTGATTGTAGCGTGATGAAAAGTATACTATAACCTGCCCAGGAGTATGAAAAATAATTGTACCAAGTTTCGTTAAAATCCGTCAAGTAGTTTTTGTTTTTATAAGGAACATACAGACAGACAGACAAAAATTTTACTGATTGCATTTTTGCCATCAGTATTGATCACTAATCATCCCCTGACAGTTATTTTGAAAATATATTTCATGTACAGAATTGACCTCTCTACAGATTTATTATAAATATAGATTAAGCATCAGTCTCCCACAGTAATTGATCTTTAATTGTCATATTTGCAATGTAAGAAATACTATGTAATGTTTATTGTGTTGAGAAAATAAATACTTTTTATTTATTATTTTATATGTTTTAGGCCAAAAATAAAACTGGGTTATATTATAGAAAATTGTGAAAAAGACGTAACAAGTGGCTAGCTCGTCGCCTACATAATCTGAAAGCCAATACCCAATTAGTCGCCTTTTACGACATTGTAGACAAGGAAATAGATTGTCACATTTTTTAAGTCCCAGACCAACACAGATAATGTCGCAGGCAAATACTAATATTATGTAAATATATAAACAAAAACGTTTCGAAAACATATCAACCCGAAATCTCCTAAATATGACATTAAAAGTGTGATACAAATTCAAACTTGACTGACCCGTTGGTCGAGTGGTCAGAGACCCTGGCCACGAAACCAAGAGTCGCGGGTTTGAATCCCGCTAGGGACAAATGTTTCGTGTGATGAACACGGACATTTGTACTCGAGTCATAGATGTTTATAAACGCATTTATGTATGTCTATCCGTTCGCCTAGTATCTATAGTACGAGTATAAGCTTAGTTTGGAACTAGGGAATTGGTGTGTCAGTCTGGAGAGTTTATTTAAACTTTACCACACCGTTTAAATATAAATAAAACGATTTGCATAAGTAAATACTCCCATTTACCTGAAGAGCCTTCTGTGTGGCGTATCCGTGGGACGCCAGTATAGATTATCCTTTAAAAAGGCTTGTCCCCTAAAGAGGGTAGAATGCACGAAAGGTACAGGACATATTAATGTTAACGCTCTCCTCAGGAAACGGGGATAGCTGGCTTATCTGTTGAGAGGGCGCGAGGGAGGAGCGACAGCGATGTATGCAGTACTACTCAATATATAATAAACTAAACTTCATGCCACTTTCTTAGCGGGGAAGGCAGAGACAACCGAACGCCATATGGGACGATCCTTACATACCTCACTCGCCTCGTCAACGTCATGATCCTTTTCATACAAGTTCTATATATGTATTAGATACACGTAAATTTCCCTAAGATATATTAGGCTTTAGTAAACGGCCTATAAAGTAAAGATAATATATTCTTTATACTAAAAAGGCTATTCACAAAATCCTGATGTATGACCGTAATAACCTTCATAGAAAATATTAAGAGTAGGTACATGCGTCGTATAATACGTAGCGTTACTTCTATATATTTTAAATAAGACCTCCGCGATAATTATATTCGATATCCATGTTAAACAAATGATTAAAGCAAAAAAGATAATAATATAAAACAAAACATGATCGATATATAACAAAACGCAATCAATGCAAAACAAAACACAATCGGTAGAAATAAAAACAAAACGCGATTAACACAAAACAAAACATAATCAACGTTCAAAAGGCGAACAACGAGAACAAATGACGATCGTTTTTAACCGAAAAATGATTGAAGATTGAATGAAGAAGAAAACAAAACAAGATCGAAGCGAAACAAAACAACCGTTGCCAACCAAATCGCCCCTCTCCCGTTACCCGAGTTGCAAGATATACCTATTCCCTAATATGCAGTGGGATTGTCTGAACGGCCGCCTAAATACCAGACGGTAGCGTGCACCTCTCGTGATAAAGGAATGTTGCCTGGAGTAGCTGACGCTCTGGATCATTAAGAGGCACGATAGAAACTGTTATAGCAAGTACGAAACTGAGCTTAAATTAACCTGACTGAATATTTAACAATATTGGCTTCTATTTTGACTGGCTCGATGGCGTATGGGTTTGATCCCAATCTAGGACAAAAATTCGCGATATGAATAGGTACTTGTGTTTGTTCTGTGTCTGGGTGTTAATATTTAAGTATATATTTGTAATACCACTGTTGTTTCTGATATCCGTAACACAAGTGCTTAGAGTCAGATCAATGTATGTGATGTAGTCTGATATTTGTTGATTTGTCTGATGACAGACAAAAGTATTTATCAAATTCACATTCAAATTGATACACGGGTCAAATCGCAGGCACCAGCTAGTTAGCGAATAATAAAATTTAAAACAACATTCTTCATTCTCGCAATTGAGAAGTATTCAAGTGTTAATTAACAAATTTAATTTGCTTATACAGTCACTTACCTCTTAGACAAATCAATGTATGTGATGTCATCGGATTTTTATATTTATAATTTCAAACTAATTGTTGGGATTATTATTCTACCCAACAATTAGTTGGCTTGATATTTTCAAAATAATAGCTTGGTTTCTACATAACGCTTATTGGTATTAGGAATCTGGACCATCGCTTTTACACCCATATTAAAGTACTACATTCATGAAAATCAACAATCGAAAGTTAAATTAAATGAGAAATAGCTTTTCCTACCTTTCGTACCGAATACCTGCAGATCGGCCCACTACCCAAGTTAGCTTGTACCCGTATGTTAGTAAAGTAAAGTCTAAAGTAGGTATACTCTATACAACTCGTTTCAATTCTCAGAAATTAAGTAAAGTCTGAAGGCTCTGGGAAATTATACTATACTCGTATTATAAACTAGCTGTGCAAGCGGTGTCACCCGCGTTTATGGTTAATATTATAAAGACTATTTCCGTCATACATGATTTCTATGTAACTTTAACCATTAAGGCTGCACACACGATGGAAGCTTAAAAAATGGAGTAACTTCTCCCGTTTTCCCAACATTTCCCTTCACTACTCTGCTCCTATTGATTGTAGCGTGATGAAAAGTATACTATAACCTGCCCAGGAGTATGAAGAATAATTGTACCAAGTTTCGTTAAAATCCGTCGAGTAGTTTTGGTTTCTATAAGGAACATACAGACAGACAGAAAGACAGACAGAAAGACAGACAGACAGACAGACAAAAATTTTACTGATTGCATTTTTGGCATCAGTATCGATTACTAATCACCCCCTGATAGTTATTTTGAAAATATATTTCATGTACAGAATTGACCTCTCTACAGATTTATTATAAGTATAGATAGGATGAAAATTCCATCTAACCCAGCCCTATTGTCCCATGTTGGTCTGGAACTTAAAAAGAATGTGCCATCTGTATTTCTTGCCTAGCATGTCGTAAAAGGCGACTGGTATATAGGGTTTTCAGTATATGATTGTGTAGGCGACGAGCTAGCCACTTGTTACTACATTTTCACAATTTTCCATCTAATCCAGCCCAGTTTTGTTTTTGGTTCAATGTGGTTAAAGGGGCCTGCTGTCCCTTTGACTCTGCCTACCCCTTCGGGGATTATGGGCGTAATATTATGTATGTATAAATGAAATCTTTGTATGTATTCCACTAGCTGCGATGCTGGTCTATTATTTTTTTATTCTCATTATATAAATATACTATATTTGAATCATTAAAGAATCTTCAGTAGCTACGTACCGAGAGTAATACCTCCCTTTCATTAATACGTACGTCAAAGAAATTCGACCCGAACCAGTACGTCGTAATCAAGGGCCTTCAAAACACAAAATTGAAGTCGGGGTTGAGGTAAACCATTTTGAGACGTAATGTCATTGAGTAAGAGTCAAGTTGGATTGGTGGCAAAGAAACAATTAGAATTATCTTTTTCCCTTCAAGGTGTTTACACAGAGCGATTTTTCTTATAATTTTCTAGGAAGGTTTATTTGTCTTAATATAAAAATTCAATGAAGATTATGAAACAGGAAATGGTTTATTTAATTGTTCACTAGCCAATACCGGCTTATTTCATCCATGTCTATATTGTAGGTAAAATATATATGTTGCTCTGTCTGGTAAGTTGAGAATTTTTTATAATTAATAGTGTGGATTAAGTATATTAAGGATAATGGTCTGAAAAGACAGCTGTCAGTGTTTGAATAAATAAATTTAACTGTAAATCTGAACCAATCGTGCCGTGTAAACGCCGCACAAGCAGCTGGTTTATTCGAGATTTTAGTAAAATCTGAAAGCCGTGCTATTTATTGTCTTGTCTCATTTTCCTTTCAAATCTCGCGTCGGCAATATCAAACGTGTTTGTATTAGGGCCGGGAGTGAGGCTTACGGTGCATCCACACCGCACTACTTTTAATGAGTACAATATAGATTTCCATGTTGGTCTGGGACTTAATTTGACCCGTTGGTCACGCCTGTGATCCCCGAAGGGGTAGGCGGGGTCAAAGGGGCAGCAAGCCCCCTTAACCACACTGAGCCAAAAGTAAAACTAGGCTGGGTTATATTGAATATTTTGAAAAGTGACACACTAGCTCGTCGCCTACACAATCACACACCCACCCCTATACCATTAGTCGCCTTTTACTACATGCTAGGCAAGAACACAATAGGCAAATTCTGTTTATGTCACAGGCCAACATGCGACTTTTTATAAACTTAGTTTTCTTTCATAATAAACAATAATGTTATATTTATATTCATTCTAACGTTTAATCTTATTACTGGACGGAGTCTGTGTAGACCATTATATTGGACTTAGCAAGCCTAGTAAATATCCTAAGAAGATAAATATTATACTTATTCAGCGCAGAACAAGTTATTTTTAGTATAGTCCCATGTTTATCTAGGACTTAAAAAAATCAACTGTCTTTCTTGCTTAGCACGTCGTAAAAGGCGACTAATGGTATATGGGGTTTTGGGTATGTGATTGTGTAGGCGACGAGCTAGCCACTTGTCACTACTTCTTCACAATTTTCCATCTAACCCAGCCCTGGTGGCATTGGACTTGTGAGAATGGTCAGTATTTTTTCATGTCTTATCGTTCCTAGACAATGAATAGACTTAATTAAATATAAACATTCGATTTGAAATGACAATGATCAATACACGAACATTTTCCCCTCGCAAACTTCGAACACGCGGCACTTAATTTCGAGGCCACTCTCTAACCACTCGTTGAACCAGGCCGCCTGAACTGTTTCTATCATCATAACATCACGCCCATAATCCACGAAGGGGTAGGTAGAGTCGAAGCGGCAGCACGCCCCCATAACCACATTCAGCCTAAAATAAAACTGGGTTGGGTTAGATGGAAAATTCTGTAGGACTAGTGATTAGATTATCTCCTACGCAATCACATACCCAAAACTCGATATGCCATTAGTCGCCTTTTACGACATGCTAGGCAAGAAACAACAATGAACTGTTTCTAAATTTAACTTAAATCGAACTCAAGCACCAAGTTCAAGTTACGTAAGTATCTTAATCTCCAGTCTAGGGGCTTAAACACTCACGTTGTCTAGTCGGCGTTCTAAGTTGTTTATTGTGGAAATTCTAAGACAAATCGCCGTGAACGCTGTCGCCGTTTTAAACTTAATCCTCGGGGGTCTACCTGTGCTCGCGGTGATGTCAGTGCTTTAGATACTAACATTATAATATATAATATATAAAATTTCCATGTCACAATGTTAGTTACCGTACTCCTCCGAAACGGCTTTACCGATTTTTACCAAATTTTATATGCGTAGTAGGTCTGAGAATCGGCTACTATCTATTTTCCATACCCCTAAATGTTAAGGGTGGTCCACCCCAAAGCTATAACTTGAAAAAGGCTGTACCGATTTTGCTAATTATTTTTTAGTTGTGTTTGTTATTGTCAAGTGAAGGTTTATAGGAAAGTAAAAAATAAAAAAGTTGCGCGGTAAATAAAAAAAATGGGTATTGAAAATCCGAGAACGGGGCGTTACGAAGTGCGCCGGGTCAGCTAGTATAATTATAAATCTTACGAAAGAGAAGAATTTCCTTATTTTATAAGTGTAATTTTCTTCTTATAAAGAAGGGTTCTATTACAAATTTTACCTATTCATGGTAAACAGGTCAGCTTAAGTACTAAGTATCTAAGTTTGTACATATATTTAAGTAACATAATGGTGTGTAACGATTCGTGATTATGGTCCATATGGTCATATTTAAGTGTTCAGAAATAAAAGGAATAATTTTTCATAGCGGAATTAATTAACTAACAAACTAAACTTCACGCCACCTTCCTAGTAGGGTGGGCAAAGAGAACCGAACGCTATATGGCACGATCCTTACACACCTCACTCGCCTCTTCAACATTGATGATCCTTTATTCCATAGCGGAATTAATTTGTATAAATCTGTAGCATACCTCGTAGCAAACTACATGTATATATTTTAGAATAAATAAATAAATAAATTCTCCAGACTGGCACACCAATTCCTTAGTTCCAAACTAAGCTAATGCTTGTGCTATGGATTCTAGGTGAACGGATAGACATATTTAAATATGTTTATAAACATCCATGACTCGAGTACAAATGTCCACGTTCATCACACGAAACATTTGCCCCTAGCGGGATTCGAACCCGCGACCCTCGGTTTCGTGGCCAGAATCTCTGACCACTCGACCAACGGGCCTGTCAGAAGTTACACGTAATTCTAAAGTGTCTCTTTTTTAACCGAGTTAAAAAAGGAGGAGGTTCTCAATCCGACTGTTTTTTTTTTATTTTAAATAATTCAATGGAAATTTAAATTATTTCCATTATTAAATTAAATTTAAATAAAGTAGTGGTAACAATTAATGGGCTTAGTAGTTGATTCGGTGTGCAGGGAGCGTGTCATTTGGCACTCGATTCTGTCTGCCAACCCCGATAGGAAATAAAATTGTCACCAATTTAATTCTTATTCTTAAAAAAACATCTCTTGGCGTCTGCTGCACAAACATACTGCACAAACTTTCCCAGGAGCACCCACAAAAATGTGCTAAAATATAGAAAATTAAATAACATTTTCCTCCCTAAAACTGTTGGAAATATTTCCTACCCTCAAGCGGTACAAATAAAGTAAAGATACCCTTACAAATATCAGAAGGCCAACGTTATAACAGACATATGTCTGCCATAACACGTGATAAGGTAATATCAAGTTTATATTATCGTTATTAGGGTTACTTAGGGGATGAATCTCCTAACCCGCTTCCTATTAATATCAAAAGTTAAAAAGTCAAAAGTCAAAATATTCTTTATTTATATAGGTTTCAAGGAAACATTTATAAATCGGCAGCGCACCTGTAACTCCTAATGTTGCAGATGTACATGGGCGACAGTAATCACTTACCATCAGGTGAACTGTCTGCTCGTCTGCCCGCAACATTAAAAAAAAAAAATTGTCAAATACAGGTAAAGCCACAGCTATATGATTCTACCACCGGTTTGGAATGTTGTATCTACCGAGAAGAATCCGGCAAGAAACTCGGTAGTTACTCAATTGGCAAAACGAATATACCAAACAACTGTTTTTCAAAATAGTTTAATTCCTTTACACTCTAATAGTCCAATTATTTTTAAAGTGAAACATATTTTCTGCTATTTCAAAAACAAATATTGACACTGACGGGAATTTTTTTTGACAAGTTCGATGGCGCATTCGGTAGTGACCCTGCCCCATGCGCCAAGAGTTGTGGGTTCGATCTCCACCCAGGACAAACATTCGTGTGATGAATACTTGTGTTTGTTCTGTGTCTGAGTGTGAATATCCAATATATAAGTATATATTTGTAATACCACTGTTGTTTCTGATATCCGTAACACAAGTGCTTAAGCTACTTACTTCGGAGTCAGATCAATGTATGTGATGTCGTTGAATATTATATTATTATTATTATTAATTTGCTATCATTTCATTTACTTAAGTTTTAATACAATTATTCAGTCTCAAATAAAAAAGAATAATGTAAATGTTAATAATTGTGAATCTTTATATTACGTACATACAATAAAGAAAATTTAAGCTATTCATGTATGTGTCCTTAATTATTTTTGTTTTTTGGTTAAATAAAAGATATAATAAAAAGCCAATTTATTAAAAATATATGAACGATATACACATATCTTAATATATATATATTATAATAGCTGTGCCCGCGGTTTTACCCGCGTTTATAGATAATGTTATATAGTATTCCTCGATGAATGGACTATCTAGCACTGGAATAATTTTTCAATTCGGTCCGGTAATATTGTTATAAATGATTAAAAAACAACCCTATTCTTTTACCGCTAAAGTCATATTTAAATATAAACATATTTAAGTATGTCTATCCGTTCACCTAGTATCCATAGCACATGCATAAGCTTACTTTGGAAATAGGGAATTCGTGTGTAACTCTGGAGTCTGGGAAATTTATTTCGTTCTCATAAATGTACAGAACCGTTCACGTAATTCCAACTCACCCTTAACCGGTTTATTATAAGCGATATAGCTTCAGGCGGTGAAAAACGTAACGGTAAGGGATGGCAGGTAAAATTTATCTACCCCGAATAAAGGGATGATAAAATATGTTTATTTAGTACGAGTAGTGGATAATTTTGTACAGTATGAAGCGGGTCTTTGATATAGCTGACATGTGTTGAATTTCGGACTGACATAACATAACATAACATAACATCACGCCCATAATCGCCCGAAGGGGTAGCCAGAAAGGAGCAGCAGGCCCTTTTAACCGCATTGAGCCAAAAACTGGGCTGGGTTATATGGAAAATTGTTATAAACTAGTGACAAGTGGCTAGCTCGTCGCCTACACAATCACATACCCAAAACCCCATATACCATTAGTCGCTCTTTACGACATGCAGGGCAAGAAACACAGTTGGCACATTGTTTTAAATCCCGACCAACATGGGACTTTTGGACTGTTTGCGTTTTAATAACGTTTATTTAATTAGCTTGTTCTTTGCTCTGAGTTTTTTTTTTTTTTACAAAATAAGAAATAAATTTATTTAAGTATAACAAACGTAATTTGTAAATTGAAATGCAAACAGAAATATTTCAAATAATTATTTAATTAAAAAGAAGACTCAACATATCATCATCCTCCTAGCGGTAAGTCCCGTCCTTAGTTAGGGTCCGCTTAGACCATCTAATCTTCAGGTCTTTCAATCCAGGGTCCTTCAATCCAGGATAAGGTAATAAGTTTATATTATCGTTATTAGGGTAAAGATTCGAGATATCTACATCATCATCTTCCTAGCGTTATGTCCCGTGTTTAGACAGGGTCCGCTTAGACCATGATCCAGGATTTAGCGAATCTTGTAATTACATTGAAGCGACTGCCGATCTGACCTTCGTAACCCTAAGATAGGGGAACCAGACAATTTTTGGATCATGGTTACAAATTCAAAGTTGATTGAATTTGCAGGTTTCATCACGATGTTTTCCTTCACCGTCGAGCTAGTGGTATAAATACGTACATAGACTTGAAAAATCCAGAGGTACGTGTCCGGGTTTGAACCCTTACTCCTCGGTTACGAGGCGCGTGTCCTTACCATTGAGCTACCACCGCTCCAAATTTTAAAATTATATAAGCCATCTCAAATTTTGAAGTATCTTCCATCAGCACACTTGTAGAATTTCGGCGGCGGGTGGTTATGCTCAGTGACAGCGGATATTATCTTCCTGTCCTGGTTCAACTTCAGCTTAGCTCCGCACTGAAGCGTAGTCTTCTTGGAGCAGTACTGGTGTCTGAACGTGGGCCCCTGCTGGGAATACGTATAATCCTGGAAGAGGATTACCTTCTTGCCATTTAGGGATATTTGTTCGTAGCTGTAATCTGAAAGAAATATGGTAAACATTAAGTGTGCATCTTCCATTTGACATAAAAACCTATATTAAAATGCGTAATAAAAATAATAAAACAAAAAATAAAAAATGGTTTATTGCTCTCATATTACATAGGTTAATAGTAACAGTGGCATAATCAGTACATATATAATGTTAGCAATTGTAAGTAGCTCAGCTTATACTGGCTCAGGCGGCTTACTCCAGAAGTGAAAAATAATTTATTATTATAGTTTAAAAAAAAAAGGATGTAGGAGCCGCGGTAGGCCCAGACTCACCTACCACGACCAAATTGGTCGTGTATTAACAGAAGGTGATGTTAAAAACTGTAGAGCTTGTATGAAAAGGATCATTAATGTTGAAGAGGCGAGTGAGGTGTGCAAGGATCGTGCCATATGGCGTTCGGTTCTCTCTGCCTACCCCGCTAGGGAAGTGGCGTAAAGTTTAGTAGTATTATAGTTATTTATTTCTAGGTATATTTATCTTATTTTAACATACGAGTGCACGTAACGTTTTACGCAAATATACCTACATACTTAGAGTCACATCAGCTATTACACTCCATATCAAAAGATGCAGTCAATGTCTAATTTATTAAAACGTTTCAAGTCGGTAACCCATCCCCTTCTGTGACCTGAATTGGTGGGAATTGGTCTTAATTTCTTCCAATTTAGTATCTTTATTACGTACTAACTTCCACCCACGGTTTCTGCGCTCATAATACGGTTTTCAACTGAAAGTTTTTGCTTTGCTCAAATAAATGGTGACTGGACTATAATCATATATTCGGAGAATCTAGTTGTTACAACGGCAATTTACTAACGTCCATGCGGTTGTTAGTTTACTAGCAGCGCCCTGCGTTTTACCTGCGTAGCTTCCGTTCCCGTGGGAATACTGGGATAAAATATAGCCTATGTTACTCGCTGATAAAGTAGCTTTTTATTTTTGGAAGAATTTTTCAAATCGGTTCAGTAATTTCGGAGCCTATTCAATACAAACAAACAATCAAATCTTTCCTCTTTGTAAATTAATATGATAGTATGATAAAATGTACAAGTCCTGTCGATACTCTCCCTTCCCTTCAGGCATTGCAGGCGTGAGGGTATGTATTTTATGTATATTTATAAAACCACCCCTTGCATATTTGAAAATAACTATTTGACTGGCTCAATGGCGCATTTTGGTAATGACCCTGACCTATACGCCAAGAGTTGTGGGTTCGATCCCCACCCAGGATAAATATCCGTGTGATGAATACTCGTGTTTGTTCTGTATCTGGGTGTTAATATCCAATATTTAAATATATATTTGTAATACCACTGTTGATTCTGATATCCGTAACACAAGCGCTAAAGCTAGCTTAGCTTAGCTTGGAGTCAGATCAATGTATGTGATGTCGTCTGACATTTACTATTTACATTAGATTTCCTTACGGCTCCATTCTTCCATTGCGCTGCCACCGCTCACTATCGTAGTATGAAAGTACAGATAGCGCGCGAGATGAATGCAGTGCTTAGGTATGTCTCGTCTCAGGCCATGAATGATGAATGCATTCAACTCACGCGCTAATCTATCTGTATTTTGAAAATTCAAATAGGAGCGAATACATTGTCCTAAACCAGAAGCCTCCTGTACAAATGTTGGCGGTAGACAGGTCCCACTCGACGTACCTGCGGCGCGCGATAACACTCGCCACACAGACCCAGGTCGGCGTAATTGAGGTATTTTGAGCTTATTATTTATGATGCGGTTGCTACAGGGCAGTTTGAAACTAACCTCTAGAATTACACAGACTTCTGTTAACACACGACCAGATTGGTCGTGTGTTACAGAAGGCAATTGTGTTAAAAATGTTTATGCAAAATTTGAAGTCCAACCTACTTCAAATCAAGGAATCAAGTTGTCCTATACAAACTTTGCCTCCCTTTTTCTCCCCATTAGGGGTAGAATTTCGGAAAATCCTTTCTTATCAGACACCTTCGTCATACAAAGAACACATCCTCGAAGTTTCAAGTTTCTACGATCAGCGGTTTAGACTGTGCGTCGATCTGTCCGTCAGTCATCCAGGATAAAGCATTTTATATGTCTAAATATGTCACTGCATTCCATTACGCATGTCCCACCATGCCAACAAACGCTAAACATTTACCACATTAGCCTTAATGCTAAAGACTTTAGGGGTAAAATTTCACGTCCATCGGTTAAAACGTCCTAATTTTTAACATGCAAATATGTTTAAGGACAAAAGAAATATTCTATCAGTTAACCTCGTAATCCGGGATGGCTTCGGCCACGGCCTAAGCACGTTAATACCGAAATTAATAACCGTCAGAGACACAGAGGGCGGGATACGGCCAGTGCTGTACTGGGTGCGAGGCGATGAAGGTTATCCTAACGAACATTATTTGACTTGCCCGTTAGTCGAGAGGTCAACGACCCTGGCCACGAAACCGAGGGTCGCTGGTTCGAATCCCGCTAGGGGCTAATGTTTCATTTGTATTGTTGACATTTGTACTCGAGTCATAATTATGTCTATCAATTCACCTAGTATCCATAGCACAAGAACAATTGTTGTTTATTTATATAATAACTATTGCAGAGACTTCGTTCGCGTGAAATTCTGTTAATTTTATCAGTTTCTTTCTTTTTTTTTTAATTCTGAGTATTTTCACGCTCAAGAAAGTCTTTGACGGGCTATCCACATTTTATCCCAGAAAAAAATTTATATTATTGCAGCGAGAGAGCCATTATTCCACGATATTCTCCGTAAGGATCATGCTGTATTTAAATTTGCATTTAAATAATCAAGATTTTTTTAAATGTATGTACGACTAGCTAAGCGGCGAGGGAAAATATCGTGTCACACAGGGAAACAGACCGATGTTGGTCTGGCACTTAAAAAAATGTGCCAAATGTGTTTCTTGCCTAGCATGTCTAGCATGTCGTAAAAGGCGACTAATGGTATTTAGGGTTGTGGGTATGTGATTGTGTAGGCGACGAGCTAGCCACTTGTCACTACTTTTTCACAATTTTCCATCTAACCCAGCCCAGTTTTGTTTTTGGCTAAATGTGGTTAAAGGGGCCTGCTGCCTCTTTGACTATGCCTACCCCTTCGGGGATTACGGGCGTGATGTTATGTTTTGTGTGTTATGTTATGTTATGAAACCTTCGCATTCCAGCATCTATGTATATGCAACAGTGATGCAAAATTGTCTGCTTCTTCTAAGGGCTACGTAAGTCAGATAAGCAGTTGCTTTAGGCTCCCTAAATCCTGGATATCATGGGCTAACGGATCCCGACTAAGCACGGGACAACGTTAAGATGATGATATTTTATTTATAACTGAGGATATGAATCTGTTATGTTAAGTTTGTTATAAATACAGTTTTGGAAATAATAAATATAAATGAATAAATATCCGACTACTTCACAAACATTGATCTGACTCCGAGGTAAGTAGCTTAAGCACTTGTGTTACGGATATCAGAATCAACAGTGGATTATTACAAATATATACTTAAATATTAGATATTAACACCCAGACATAGAACAAACACAAGTATTCATCACACGAATGTTTGTCCTGGGTGGGGATCGAACCCACAACTCTCGGCGCATGGGGCAGGGTCACTATCGAATTCGCCATCGAGCCAGTCGAAATATCTGCACTCTTTCCATGCAAAGATAATATTTAATCTAAAGACGATTGGAATATAGGTCACAGACGTGTAATATTGCAATTTATTATGTATCACACACAAGTCGTGAAATCAAAATATATTTCTCCATACATTACCGCCTCGCTTCCCATGTGCCCAACACCGCTCCGGGTCGAGCAGCGATGAATGAATTTTAATTACCACGACCGTAGGCCCGCCTGCTTACCCTCGAGATTAATAACTCTTCTTTGTTTTATCTGCTCCTAATGGTGCCGCAGATAACCATAATGAATTGTCAATCTGAAGTGCGGTTGCCAACTTATAACATACTGTGTGCAACTTGTAAACTTGGCTTGGCACGCTGCCGAACTGTTCGAAATTGAACCTAATGGGCTTGGGGGTTAGTTGATTTTCAGACCGTTATTAAATACTAGTTAAACTGCCTCGTTGGTCTAATGGTAGCATGCACCGCCTAATGACCAAGAGGTCCGGTCCTGATGTGTGGCTGTGTAATATTAATTACTCAGAACCATCCCGGATTCAGGATGTTGCCGGTTTAATCACTCCCATGTCTCGGAAAGCACGTTGGTTCTATGCCTGACCTCTCTCCGGTCATGTCAGTGAAGGAACAGAGAGTGCACCTGTGTTTGCGCACACACTTGTGCACTATAATATCTCCTGCGCAGTTGGCTAATCCTCGTTGAGATTGGCCGCCATAATCGAAATTGGGGGGATATTAAATACCTTAGACTTCGCTTGCTTAAATATATTTTAATTTCATTTGAGAAATGTACCTTTTTTTTTCTATGAAAGATACCCCCTATTTTTTGCTGTACTTTTAGGATCTGTGATTTTTTTTATATATTGCAGTTAAGTAGGTCAAAATCAATAATATTATTAGAATTCTACAGGTATTTTGTATACCAACATTGATATCATTAAATACAGGCATACGTTTATAAAAAAAGATATGAATAGAAAATGACATAGCAATTTTTGATGAACATTAACATAGTCTTTGAAGATCGTTTAACTAGTACTTAATTATAATCCCTTTTCACACGCTTAAGGGTCAAACTTCCAAACAAGAAAAGGTCGAACTAGATCGACACTAACTCACTTTGGTGCTCACTCAAATACCTTTGCGTCAATATAATAACTCAAGCGTAGCGTATATTTTGTATAGTGGCTAGTAAATATCTACTACACATACATTGATCTGACTCTAAGGTAAGTAGCTTAAGCACTTGTGTTACGGATATCAGAAACAATAGTGGAATTACAAATATTTAATGTATTATATTCGTATGAGGTATTCCTCGAATCGCATGTAATCTGAAACGCATTAAACGAAACGCATTCAATTCATTCCTCGAAACGCATGGTTTTGATGCGTTTGGAAATCAATATATACTTAAATACATACATACATACATAACATCACGCCCATCATCCCCGAAGGGGTAGGCAGCGTCAAAGGGGCAGCATGCCCCTTCAACCACATAACCACATATACTTAAATATTCAATATTAACACCCAGATACAGAACAAACACAAGTATTCATCACACAAATGTTTGTCCGGGTGGGGATCGAACCTACAACTTTTGGCAGGGACTCTACCGAATGCGCCATCGAGCCAGTCAAGTCTATATATAACTTCTACGGTGGTAGTTGAATGGTGATGACACGTGCCTCTTAACCGAGGGATACTAGTTCAAATCCAGGCACGTAACTCTAGATTTTTCAAATCAATGTACGTATTTACACCACCAGCTCGGCGGTGAGGGAAAACATCATGATGAAACCTGCACATTCACACGACTTATGATCCAAATTTGTCTGATTCCCTTCCCTTATAAGGTTTACGAAGATCAAATCAGCAGTCGCTTCAATGTAATTACCAGATTAGCTAACTCCTGGGTAATGGTCGAAGCGGACCCCGTTTAAGCTCGAGAAAAAATGCTAGAAAGATGATCTATAACCCCTGCCAACAGCACTCCAGTATTTCTCTAGGTGGAGACTCTGAATCCTATCATCTTTCTAGCGTTATGTCCCGTGTTTAGACGGGGTCCGCTTAGACCATGTTCCAGGATAAAGCGAGTCTGGTAATTGCATTAAAGCGACTGCCAATCTGACCTTCGTAACCCTAAGATAGGGGAACCAGACAATTTATGGATCATGATTACAAAAGACTCTGAATCCTAATCAATCTTTAATCGTGTACTCATGGCCCATGGTCAGCAATCTATAGAACCCATGACTCAATTCTCTCTAGTCCCAGGCAGTTGCTGTATTACAACCTTTATTCTGATTAATGGAAGCTCCCTAAATAAATACAATAAGCAAAGAAAGCAAGTTCTTACAAAGTCAAATGTTGAATTGTTTAAGACTTTTCTAAGCAATGCTATCGAGTACAATACAGCCAAGTCTTGTGTTTTTATAATTCAATAGCTGTTAGTATATAATAGCACGCGGTTTCACTCGTATTTATGGTTAATGTTCTTCCTATAGCTTTCCTCGATAAATTAATTATCAACAAACAATTTTTTTTTAATTTGGAGCAGTCGTTTCTGAGATTAACGCATTCAAAGAAATAAACGAAATCTTGAGCTCTATGGTATTAGTATAGATTAGTATAAGATTAATTATATATATAATCAATGAATTCCACTATTATTTACACAGTACCACGCAGTAACACGCCAAAAAATATCAACTATTAGTTATCTTGTCTACTTCACTTGAATACATATTACGAGTATTAGGTCAAAATATAACAGAATATAAAAAAAGATTATTCTATTAACGATTATGGACAAACGGTTTTCAGGTTTCGTAAACACAAAAAATATGGTCGTATAATTCTTGTTAAAAATACACAACTTGAAGTAGAATAAGTTACTTGATATTTTGATTACGAGGAAAATCTATTCGATATTTCAAAATGTATTATCAACTTCTACTTTTATCAGTCTCAATTTCATCAAGAGTTAAAGTACATTCCGTGACTAGCACCGCAATTGTGACGAAACCAGTTACACCGTTTTAATTTGGTAATTTTCCCTTTGACATAACGCAGTTAGCATACTAAACATCTCTCTATCTCTCTCTTGCGCTCAAATTGTCTGATGCTATCAGGAAGTATCCGAAAGTTTGCTAATTTCCATTGAGTGTAATAAAATTAGAAAACTTTACCTTTCAAATTAACGGTGGAATATAAATTAAATTAACTAACCTGGGTGTTGCGCTCTGATTATCCTCGTAAACGAAATGGAAATTTTAACAAAAGAGTTTGTACTGATGAGGTTATTACTCATCAATCTAATCATCTTCCTAGCGTTATGTCCCGTGCTTAGACAGGGTCCGCCTAAACCATGATCCAGGATTTGGCGAGTCTGGTAATTACATTGAAACGACTGCCGATCCGACCCTCGTAACCCTAAGATAGAGGAACCAGACAATATTTTTTTTATCATGGTTACAAATCCAAGTTGTTTGAATTTACAGGTTTCATCACGATGTTTTCCTTCACCGTCGAGCTAGTGGTATAAATACGTACATAGACTTGAAAAATCCAGAGGTACGTGCCCGGGTTTGAACGCGCACTCCTCGGTTAAGAGGCGCGTGTCCTTACCATTGAGCTACCACCGCTATTCACTCATCAATCTAATAAAATTTACATTGGTCCAATTTCTAATTGAATGTTTCACACCAGTTTTATTAGATTAATTTTCGAAAATAAAAAGTAGACTATTTTATTAAGTTTAAACTTCAGGTATGCCAAATTCAATCACAATAGTTTAGCTGTGTAAGCATGCGAAATTATAATATAAGGGATGACATTATAAAATAACAGATATAGGTACATATGTATTTCTGCATTTATAATATTAGTATGGATTTTAAAATTCAATACATACTCAATACTCAATAATTTATTAAAATAAAGTACATTATAGACCCTGCAAGGGCACTGCAATGGAAGGAGAGGACGCTTTATTTTCATACTTTAACATTATTTTATAATACTACCTACTAAATCAATATTTAGTTCAAAAATACTTATCAATTTAAACAAACAGATGTAGTTCAGTTATTTATGATCATATTTCCAATAAAAAATCTCATTAGAATTCTCACTAAATTTCATAAACATAAGTTTCAACGATAGAAAAACGTCTAAATACAAGTGGTCATTTATGTATCTAATTACTAAATAACCCACATTCTTCTACTTAAAAACGTTTGGCGCTTTTACGCGTGACTTGGCCTGCGCACTGCTATGCGGCCAGATTAATAATAAATTCATTTCAACAAGCGTTTGTAAGGCAGAGCTCAATAAGGATGTTTCCTTTGATATCTCTTTGATGTGCCGAGGGATGGGGGCGGCTACCGGCTACCGGTTTTATATTTCGTTTCGATATACATCACTTACAACTTATGATTTACTAGCTGTTTATTTTTGGCTGAATGTGGTTGAAGGGCATGCTGCCCTTTTGACTCTGCCTACCCCTTCGGGGATTATAGGCGTGATGTTAAGTTAAAGTTAAGTTAAGATTTACTAGCTACCCGCCCCGGCTTCGCGCGGTTAGCACAAAACAATATCGAACTATATTTATAAACCTTCCTCTTGAATCACTCTATCTATTAGTGGAAACTGCATCAACATTGCTTGCGAAGCTTAAAAGATCTAAGCTAACAGACACAAGCGGGGCCTTTGTTTATTATTATATAAATAAGAAGATTATGTGAAATAGCTCTTAGCTGTTCCTCATTACTTATTTATCAGACTTTTTAAAATATATTTTGTTTACATACAGGCTGTTTGAAGAATTTTATCTTTTAAATTACCGGTAAACTTAAAATTTAATGAAGTTACTGATACACAATCATACGTATATTATTTAAATGCCACTATCCAATGAGTCTTACATAGTATTGTGTAAATAATATGGGAAAAAAAGCGTGACATTATGTATGTATGTTATATGTTACTGAAAAAGCCCGTATATTGGTCAATCTTAGGTTTTACTAGTAAATCTTAGGATTTACCGACATGAGTTGGTAAATGTAAACAATTCTAGGTTAGGTTATATTATGGGTTAGTTAGGTTAGGTTTATTAACCTGATTAAAAAAATACCTTACCTAACCTAACCTATCATATAATCTAATCTTAGTTAGGTTTGGTTAAGGAAAATTTTTCCAAGTAAAGAATCCTAAAATTTACTAAGTAAATGGTGGTAAAAGTTCGAATTGTTCACCTGTTCGGAGTTTTACCGTTAAGAGTTGGTAAATCTTAGGTTTTACTGGAAAATCTTAGAATTTAGCATAGTTCGAGCTATTACAGCAACATGTATAATTATGTTTTAAGCACTACACAGACAGTGATATACAATATTTAACTCCAAAAGTAACGTCATTATATCGGTATTTTCCAAATTTCCCCTCCCTAGCGTACTAAATGAAACAAATAATATTCCTCCGTACTGGCTTTGTTGTAACAAATATCTTATTCGCTACTGAATTACTTTAACTTGTATTTAACTTTTAACAATCGGTCTGGTTCGGAATCGGAATGTTCTATAAACAACTTTTTGCTAACAATGCTGAATTATTTTTCTTTACAAGGACAGTGACGTCATTAATTAGGGTTGTTCAATCCGCGTCCGTAATTATTGAGTACTGTTATCCGTTGTCAAAGTTACAGATTCTTTATTATGTTTGTCAAAGTTCAATTAGATAGACTTTTGACCTATTGACATTTTAGAGTTATGCTCTGTACAGTTATGCAAATCTAGGGAAATTTTTAAAAGTAAAATCTTAGGTAATCTGGCCTATCCAAAATATATCTAAAAATTACCCCATGTTCCTCTGGAACTTTAAGGCCTTGACTAGCATGTCGTAAAAAGCGAAAAATGGTATAATATCGTGTTTTAGATGTGTGATTGTGTGGGCGACGAGCTAGCAACTTGCCACTTGCTACTCTTTTACAATTTTCCATATGAGCCAGCCCAGTTTTATTTTTAGTTAAAGGGGCCAGCTGTGCTTATGACTCTGCCAACCCCTTCAGGGATTACAGACGTGATGTTATCTTAAAGGAAACAGTCTAGAACTCTGTATAAGACCGACAGGCACGTTGGTCGAGTGGTCAGAAACCCTGGCCATGAAACCAAGGGTCGCGGGTTCGAATCCCGCTAGGGGCAAATGTTTCGTGTGACGAACATGGACATTTGTACTCGAGTCATGGATGTTTATAAAACGTATTTAAGTATGTCTATCCGTTTACCTAGTATCTATAGCACAAGCATATAAGTTTAATTTGGAACTAGGGAATTGGTGTGTCAGTTTGGAGAATTTATTAATATATGATGTGGACGGAGCCGTATACAAAAGCAAGTTTGCTACACTACACTCCACGTTGATGGTTCCCAAGTTAGTTCCAAACACGTTTTGCCAAAGAGCATTCTGAAAGAACTTAACTGAAGTTCTCCTAATGAAAAGCCGCTAGGTGGGTACCGGAGTAGGGACGGAATAATAAACGGCTCGTCAGTAATTCATGGTGCTCTCATTAAACCTGCCTCTGATTCCTGATTGGGCTGGAGCCACTCCGGTATTTAAATCAGGGAACCTCTTCCCGAGATTGCCGCGGCCTGATTTTTTTTGGGCAACTTCTTTTGGATTTATTTTTATCCGACAACGGCTCCGAAGATAAAGTTACTATTTTAATCGTCTATGTAATCTATATATTGCCTTGCCCCATGCGCCAAGAGTCGTGGGTTCGATCCCCACCCAGGACAAATATTTGTATGATGAATACTTGTGTTTGTTCTGTGTCTGGGTGTTAACATTGAATATTTAAGCATTTATTTGTAATACCACTGTTGATTCTGATATCCGTAACACAAGATTATATTTATTTATTTATTTATTATATTAATATGTGAAGCAAAAGCTTTGTACCCCTTTCTATAAGAATTACGCAGACGGAGGAGTATAAGATTTGGCACAGCTAAAGTTTATATGGAGAAGGAGTGCAGAAAGCTAATATTTTAATAAATAATGTATAATCAATATCTACTTTAAATATATAAAAAAATATCTTATTAATAATAGTCGATTTTCGACCAGTGGACGATCATTAGTATATATATACAAAAATATAAATATTATAGTCGGCGTTATGTTATGTATGTATTAATACCATTAGCTCAGCAGTGACGGAAAACATCATGGTGAAACCTGCACATTCAAACCACCATGGATATGTTACTATGATACAAATTTTCTAGTTCCCCTGTATAAGAGTTACGAAGAACAGATCGGCAGTCGCTTCAATGTTATAACCAGACTTGCTAAATCCTGGATCATGGTCTAAATGGGCCCTAACTATACAGGACATAATGCTAGGAAGATGATAACTGGAGAGGATTAACGCAAAAGCTGGAAATCTCTTTTTTTAAAGAGGGAAATGCTTTACGCACGCCATTCGGAGGAACGGCGAGGGTAGGTTGCTAGGGCCCCTCGATAAAAAGTACCCTTCTCCGGCCATGATGGTATGGCCGGGGTATACCCACTAAAGCCCTTAGTGCTTCTAGATCACCTTCGGTCAAGTCAAGTCAGGTCAAAATATTCTTTATTTATATACTTAGGTTTCAAAGAAACACTTATAAATCGTCAAAAACAGTTAAAAGAGATATGATTCTACCACCGGTTCGGAATGTTGCATCTACCGAGAAGAATCCGGCAAGAAACTCGGTAGTTACTCTTTTTAACAACAGTATTAACAAAGATGATAAATATGATTCTTATCATATTTAACTTTGAACCATGTTTCAAAGTTGGCCTGGTGTGAAATAAGAAAATAAAAATTTATAATTACTATGTAGCAAAAAAAATTAAAAACATAAAAAAAAAATGTCCCGACCACAGCAGACCAGTCCCCAAATGCGGCACCTGTTCCCAAGCATGACGTATGTGTCATGCTTGGTGGTGACGCTGAAGGAATTTGGATCAAAAAATTTAAAAATCCCTGAGTCGGAAAAGGGAGATACCGTGAATTTGTCCGTCGTGACTGACTTTTTTCTCCACAATGGAATTTCAGAGACGAAATTCTAAGAGCTAAGCTTTAATCAATTTAGGTCAGACGTTGAAAGGCTTAATCTAGCCGGTATTCATTATTCGCATTAATTAGCGAAAAACCCGTTAGTCATTCTGTTTGTGCAGTCACTAACCTGGGTCTGAATAGTGATGTAACTGGTGGCGGAGCTATCGATAGATAACTGTGAAAACTAAAATGTCGATAGCATCGATACTATTGACACAGAGTAATAATATACTACGTACAACAGAGGGTCACTGCCCATACTTGAAAAGTTACTGCTATAACTCGCGCAAGAACAGCGACAGTGGTGAGTAATTGGAACTACAGTAAAGTTTAGTCTGTTTGTCAGGAATAATACAAGATGGCGCTACAAGCACAGGTTAGTTGTTGCTTAGTAATAATACGCCATCTGTGTAAAATTCATGATTTTAAAATAAAGATTATTTTGTTTACTTCTGAAGAAAATATTTTATATTCATGTTTTTCACCTAATTTTAATAAATTATCTAAGAAATGACGTAAAAAACTTATTTTATGAAAAATTATTTTTGTAAAAGTGAAATAATAGCTTTTTTATTCGGTTTTATCTCTCAATCAGTCTAAATGATGCCTGTAGCGACATCTGTCTGTGTCAAGTCTATACGAAATCTAAAATGTATGTGACTGACCAACCATGCTATTAATGATTTTTTTGTGGATCAAAAGTGTGACTCTTAATAAGGTCTGGGTCAATAAATTCGATTAAATATTTTGGAATTTTATAGCATCAAGTGGTAAAACTGGTGCCAAAAACGAAAATCTTAAAAAAATGTAATCCGCGGTTTATCTATGGGCAACATAAATTCTATTACAGATATTAGAATTTAGATATATAGTTTTGAAGTACTCCAATATGATCATCTGAATCAGTACAACTATCTATAATACTAATTGACTGGCCGTTGATCGAGTGGTCAGAGACCCTGGCCACGAAACCAAGGGTCGTGGGTTCGAATCCCGCTAGGGGCAAATATTTCGTGTGATGAACATGGATATTTGTACTCGAGTCATGGATGTTTATAAACGTATTTAAGTATGTCTATCCGTTCACCTAGTATCCATAGCAAAAGCTTATAAGCTTAGTTTGGGACTAGGAAAAGCTAATTTAATATAAACTGAAGAGTTTGTTTGAACGCGCTAATCTCAAAAACTACTAGTCCGATTTGAAAAATTATTTCAGTGTTAGATAGCTCATTTATCGAGGAAGGCTAAAGTCTATATAATATTGACCATAAACGCTGTAAAACCGCGGGCACAGCTAGTTTAAAATAAATCTAATTCTATCGATATTCCTATAATTGATCGACAATGTCTATCGACAATGAGCAACAAAATGGCCTCACTACATCCGGACGAAAACGTTTCGATGTCCGGCGTCCGGGCGGAGCGAGCCATCGCTTCGCTCACGCTGATGGCTCGATGAAGTATTGAGGGTAATTCGGTTTATTTTGAGTTCCACGTGCAGTCTCCTTTATGTTCGCTTTTAGGGGGTAACTGGAGAGCATAATATGTCAATGTCAATTAACTGACTCCAAAAAAAGACGTAGGTCGTTCAATTCGTCTGAATCTTTTATTACTATCTACTTGACAATATTGTATTTCTAGACGTGTTCAACAGGCGAAAATAAAAGAAATTATGCGACTGGTCCGTTGGCCGAGTGGTCAGAGACCCTGGCCACGAAAACAAGAGTCACGGGTTCGAATCCCGTTTGGGGCAAATGTTTCGTGTAAAGAACATGGACATTTGTACTCGAGTCATGGTTGTTTATAAACGTATTTAAGTATGTCTATCCGTTCACCTAGTACCCATAGTACAAACTTATAACTTAGTTTGGAACTTGGGAATTGGCGTGTGAGTCTGGAGAATTTATTATAATGTTTATACGTTTTGAACTCTCGAAATATAAACGATATATTCTGAGGCTCACGGGCCTAAGCCAAGTGAGATCCAGATTCCGGGGCAGTTTGGGTTGAAGGTGATGTGTCGTCCATTATTATTATTCCGTTCGCCACAGGCAGAAAGCTCCTGAAATAGTTGGCAGGCCTCCGGACCCTAAATCTATTCTATATACTAGCTCGAGCCGTAAAACATCGAGTTGAAACTCACACATCAAAACACCTATAGATGTATAACCGTAATGCAATTTGTTTATTCTCTTATGCAAGGTTTACAAAAGTCGGATTCTATCGCTTGAATGTATTTATCGGAATACATTCAAACGACTCGCTCAATCCTATATCATATCATGGTCTAAGTTCACCTCGACTAAGCAAAGGACATAACGCTAGGAAGATGAATGATGATCGATATCACAACGTTCAGTTTCAACCGCATCCGACGCTAGCCCCGATCGAACGTTGCACTTGCCGCGATCCCAACAAAATCCCCCATTTCACCACTAATCTTTCAGCGGAGCCCGGGACAAATTGCTTAACGAACTTCCTGAGGCAAGCAAAAATAGTGTTGTCAGCTCTATCCTAAGGGGTATCTGAAAATATATTTTATAAAACTTGAAATAAAAAAAATTTATTAAAGCAGCATTGGTGTTTGGTGTATATTCATACACAAGAAAGATCAAGCAAGGAACTTAAACAAAATCTTGGAGATTTATAGGTCTAATGTAGGTATAATGAACGATTTTAAACACACTGTTAATCTGCAAATAATACCAAAATATACCAAAAGAGTTTCGGAGACGTCCTTTTCCCTTAAGATTAAAAAAAATATACGCCGACATCAAACATATGGCTCACTATCGACAATTGACGATAGTTAGTGAGATAGATTATACATATATATTGTAAAACTTTTCCATCTAACCCAGCCCAGTTTTATTGTTGGCTGAATGTGGTTAAAGGGGCATGCTGCTCCTTTGACTCTGCCTACCAATTTTTTTGCAACACTATGACACACATTATACTTTCCAGTTTGTGCAAATTAAATTAAATAATATTGTCCGATAACCCTCGACACTCGATATAAAACTCAACCCTTTAAATTTAACCTGCAACCACTCAACGTTACCAATCATCCACGTATCGCCACAAACTCCCAATCTCTCTGCCCCAAATCCAGGCTCGTTTGCAACCGAATGGCGTCGCTTTGTCCCTGCGCCGGGGCAGGAGACGTCCATTGCCTTAATGACGTTCGTGTCACGGACGTGGACGAGAAAAGCCGTCAGCCCTCTAAATTAATGTCACCGGACGAGTTGAACCGCAACTACGTATATCTATAACTTACAAGTTTGTTGCTATTATCTGTTTGGTAGAAACTTTGAGCAGTGGTAGCTTAATGGTTAGGACACGCGCCTCTTAACCGAGGAGTGCGGGTTCAAACCCGGGCACGTACCTCTGGATTTTTCAAATCTATGTACGTATTTATACCTCTAGCTCAACGGTGAGGAAAATCATCGTGATGAAACCTGCAAATTCAAACAACTTTGGATTTGTAACCATGAGCCAAAATTGTCTGGTTCCCCTATCATAGGGTTACGAAGATCAGATCGGCAATCGCTTCAATGTAATTACCAAACTCGCTAAATCCTGGATCATGGTCTAAGCGGAACCCGTCTAAGTACGGGACATAACGCTAGAAAGATGATGATCTCTTTGATAGAAACTTGGAGTTATAATCAGGATCATTCATTCTTAAGTATTTGACAGGCTTCTTGGTTGAATGGTGTGAGACTTTTGTTATACAACCTAGGGTCGCGGGTTTGAAACATACTATACTAGGGGCAAATGTTTCGTGATAAACATGGACATTTGCACTCGAGTCATGGATGTTTATAAACGTATTTAAGTATGTCTATCCGTTCACCTAGTATCCATAGCACAAGCTTAGATTGAGACTAGGGAATTGGTGTGTCAGTCTGGAGATTTTTTTTTGTGCTTGAATAATGGATGTTTGACGTACATACTAAGCAGGTATATTTGTTACCTAGTAAGTTTACGTACATGCTTAGTATGGAACTAAGGAATGCGTGTGTCAGTCTGGAGAATCTATTTTTTTTTCACGCTAGAACGCCAATTCTTTTCAAACTAAGCTTATGCTTATACTATGGATACCAGGTGACTGGTAAGACATACTTAAATACGTTTATAAACATCCATGACTCGAGTGCAAATGTCAATGTTCATCACACTTAGCATTAGACCCTGACTGGATTCGAACTCGCGATCCTTAATTTCGTGGCTAGGGTCTCTGACCACTTGACCAACGGGCCAGTCATTTATTTTGATGTGTGAATTTATTTATAGCTGAACAAACGTTTGAATATATTCATATTCACACGTTATATCAAGTTCAAAATAACTTCAAGTTATATCAAGTTATTTATAACTGAACAAACGTGTGAAAATATTCATATTTACACGTTTATTCAGTTATAACTTACAAATAACTTCATATATCAACAAGACATTTTGTCCATTATTTGGGAGCTTCTTCAAGCAAGGCATTCTTTGGTGATTTGCATGGCAATTACCAAACTTAATATCTTTTTTAAATTGACATTAGAATTTTAAGTAATTTTTTATAGAAGGCCTATTCTAAAAAATATATTATGTTTGAAAATTGCCACGCAAATCACCAAAGAATGCCTTGCACGAAGGAGTACCCATTTAGCTAAATTATAATTTTTTATAAATCAAAATAGTCCGAAAAACTTCTCACACGGATTTTCACAAACATGTAGCATAATTTTCAAATTGGTCTTCCCGTTATCTGGTTTAAAAAATCTTTCTAGTTAGTTAGTTAGTAAGTAAAGTTAGTACGTTAGTTAGTAAAGTTCTACCGACTTACTTGATATTTGTGATACACTATTACGTATAAAAAGGGTAAAAATACATTTAATCTACAAGAACATGTATCTACATTAATGTGAGCAATGGCGTGGGAAAGATCAATATAATCTAATATAATATCGAAGAGTCTATAAATAACAAAAGTTATACAATACGAAATCACAAATCTTGAAATAACAGCGTATTTTCATTACCTTATTAACATTTGTCCCATGTTGCTCTGGGACTTAAAAATAATGTACCAACTGTGTTTCTTGCCTAGCTTGTCGTAAAAGACTACTAATGGTATATCGGGTTTTGGGTATGTGATTGTGTAGGCGACAAGCTAGCTACATGTCACAACTTATTAACAATCTTTCATCTAAGCAACCCAGTTGTATTATTGGCTGAATGTGGTTATAGGCTTTCTGTCCGTTTGACTCTACCTACCCCTTCCGGGATTATGGTCGATGTAATATATGTACTTATTAACATCACCATCAATCAATCAAAGAAAAAACGGCTGTCAATATGCTTTCCTGGGCCCGTATATGCTCTGTAATTCATCTATGTCTCATAATTTATCAAAATCTCTATAACACGTTCAACAAAATAAGAGCAATACTATTTTTAGCAAAAAAATAAAATTAGGATAAATTCTTTTTTTAACTGACTTCAAAAAAAAGGAAGAGGTTCTCAATTCGACTGATTTTTTTTTCTTTTTCTTTTTTTTTTTGTATGTATGTTACTCGATATCTCTGAGAATTGTTAACCGATTTCCAATTTTTTTTTTTATTTATTAACTTGTAAATATATTAAGCAATGAATGAGATATCTTTCCCGACATATAAACCAGTTTCACGTATTTTCTCTCATTCTGCTAATTACTTAAAATCACGTCCGAAACAATAGCAAACACAACTAAATAACATATACCTACGGCGAAAACAAGGCCTTCAAAGAAAATATCGAAGCCCGACAAGTCCGTGTTTTCCAATAAAGACAAAAAGTATTTATCAGAGAGCCCTCGACGGAAGATTGAAAGATATTCGAGCCTATATGAACTCGTAGTCATAGATCATTCGACTCACTGGAGAGAGGATTCAGTAGAAGTCATATAACATTAGATTAGGATCAAGATAATCCACTCGGCAAAGACTTAAGGGAGCACATTAGCTATTATTTATTAAAACACTTCTTATATCACATTTAGCCAAACATAAAATCGAGTTGGGTCAGATGGAAAATTGTCAAAAAGTAGGCACAAGCTTGCTCGTTACCTACATAATCACAAAACGAATTCAAAATACACCATTTGTCTCCTTTTACGTACTAACCTTTAAATGTACATACATACATAACATTACGCCCATAATCCCCGAAGGGGTAGGCAGAGTCAAAGAGGCGGCAGGTAATGTACAATGCTAGGTAAGGTATACGATTGGTAAATATTTTGAAGCCCCAGACCAACATGAGACTCTACAAAACTATTTTGTAGACTATATATAATAGTAGTCCTATGTTGAGCTGGTCTGTCCGTCTTAAAAAGAATGCGCCAATTGCGTTCCTTATATACAAATAAATATAAATATATCCGTCTACATCACATACATTCATCTGACTCCGAAGTAAGTAGCTAAAGCACTTGTGTTGCGGATATCAGAATCAACAGTGATATTACAAAATATATACTTAAATATTGGATATTAACACCCAGACAGAAAAAACGCAAGTATTCATCACGCTAATGTTTGTCCTGGGTGTGGAACCCACAACTCTTGACGCATGGGGCAGGGTCACTACCGAATGCGCCATCGAGCCAGTCTAATAGTGACAAGCTAGCCACTTGTCACTAGTTTATCACAGTTTTTCTACTGACCCTGCCCAGTTTTAACTCTTCAGGAATTGCGGGCGTGTATAAGTAATACAAAATTTATTAGTTTGTGAACGAGTGACTAATATTTTTACTGAAATTTTATAAGCTCTCTGAGTTAGATTGATTCTCTAAGATCCTTTGATACCAATCTGATATATTCACTTTTATTTGACATGGAAACGTCACACGTAATGACTTGCTCGTCCAATAGAAACAGCCTAGTAATTGTGTTTGTTATCAGGAGAAAGTAAATAATTTTTGTGTTCAATACGAACTTTATACATAGATACATAATATCACGCCCGTAATCCCCGAAAGGGTAGGCAGAGTCAAAGGGGTAACTAGCCCCTAAAACCACATTCAGCCAAAAATAAAATGAGGTTTTAAGAAAACGTAGTGACAAGTGTCTAGCCCGTCGCCTACACAATCACGCACCCAAAACCCGATATACCATTAGTTGCCTTTTACGACATGCCAAGCAACGAACATAGTTGGCACATTCCTTTTAAGTCCCAGACTAACATGGGTACTTTATATACCTACTTATCTTTATATACATGATAGAAACCAAATTCACTACATAAATCTTTTAAACTACAGAGGGGATGTTGTTGCGGTTTTCACCAATAAAAAAATGATTTAAAAGGAAGTTTTCTATGCATGGTTTCTTATTGTTTTGGGCTCACTGTGAGAAACTGGGGCCGGTCGTTAGAAAGGTGTAAAAAAAAATCGCATTGATCTGATATAAAGTAATTTTAATAGTAGAGTCTTGGAAATATGAGTCGACGGTGATACCAAAAATGGTGATACACCACCTCTTATTTCGTTCGACACGATTTCGAAACCATTGCTCCAACGTCGTACTGAACTTCAATGTAAAACTGCATATTGAATATACACCACACAGATTCCGTTGACTGCCTCGTTGGTCTAATGGTAGCATGCGCCGCCAAAGAACCAGAAAGTCCCGGATTCAAATCCAAATTTGTGGCTCGGTATTTCAATGTTTAAATTACTCAGTAACAGCCCGGTGTCAGGAAGTTGGCGGTTTTATCACCCTCGTGCCTCGAAAAGCAGGTTATCCTGCCGTTGATCCTGCGCCTGACCTCTTTCCGGTCATGTCGAATTGCCGTCTCACCGGACTGTGAGAGTGAAGGAGTAGAGAGTGCACCTGTGTTTGCGCACACACTTGTGCACTATAATATTTCCTGCGCAGTAATTGGTTAATCCTCGTTGAGATTGGCTTCCGTAACCGGTATCGATTAGGAGGACATTATTTTATTATTAGATTCCATCGGAGGCAGGTGCCACGTTAATTCGAAAATTCGACCAATAAGAAAGACCCACATCGCTACAATTAGACCAATGGCGTCAACATCCGAACAACAATTTAATTTCGGCCCCTTTGATCTCCGCATTGTTTTGGCGAGAGGGGAGGGTTTTATTAAATTCGAAAGACTATCAGTATACCACACCCGGCCTTGTACAATTTACAAGAATGCCTTTAAGTTACAAATTGTAAAAAAAGGACAAAATTGAAACATGCGCAAGATCTTAACCGTGAAAACGTTTTCAGGTTTATTTATAAAATAGTGATAACCTCTCAGGAGTAGATTACTGATATTATCTATACTTATAATAAATCTGTAGAGAGGTCAATTCTGTACATGAAATATATTTTCAAAATAACTATCAGGGGGTGATTAGTGATCGATACTGATGCCAAAAATGCAATCAGTAAAATTTTTGTCTGTCTGTCTGTATGTTCCTTATAGAAACTAAAACTACTCGACGGATTTTAACGAAACTTCGTACAATTATTCTTCATACTCCTGGGCAGGTTATAGTATACTTTTTATCACGCTACAATCAATAGGAGCAGAGTAGTGAAGGGAAATGTTGGGAAAACGAGAGGAGTTACTCAATTTTTTAAGCTTCCGTCGCGTGTGCAGCCTTAATGGTTAAAGTTACATAGAAATCATGTATGACGGAAAAAGTCTTTATAATATTAACCACAAACGCGGGTGACACCGCTGGCACAGCTAGTAAACAATAAAATTCGTTCTACGATTTTTCTTAAATGGACAAAAAAAAACGAATTTTCATACAAACTACATCAGCTGTTCGGACATTTAGTATGGAAAGCCATTTAGGAAAAGTCGTAGACCAAACGTTTATAATGTCAGTAAACTACTCCTGCGAGGTTGTTGATGTTTTACAAATGACTATACATATTAAATTGAATTGATTTTTTTGGCGCAACTCAATATGTAGAAACAGCAGATTTTCGCCGTTCTGAAAGTCTATATTTTCGTTTCATCATCTTCCTAGCGTTATGTCCCGTGCTTAGACAGGGTCCGCTTAGACCATGATCCAGGATTTAGCGAGTCTGGTAATTACATTGAAGCGACTGCCGATCTGACCTTCGTAACCCTAAGATAGGGGAACCAGACAATTGTTGGATCATGGTTACAAATCCAAAGTTGTTTGAATTTTCAGGTATCATCACGTTTTCCCTCAGAGGTACGTGCTCGGGTTTGAACCCGCACTCCTCGGTTAAGTGGTAATAGGCTCCTTCCCATTGAGCTACCATTGCTCCTTAAAAAAAAAATGTAATATACACTTTACGTTTCACTAAAAAAGAAATGATTTCTTAGACTTAGGTCGTAATAACGGAAAAAATCTGCTTACAAATAAATGTAAATATCACTTTCACTTGATGAAGATGAAGATTGTCTTCGTTAATTAAACATACTCTTTGTAATCCGCTTTTCTCTTAGCCCTAATTAATTAGATGGTTCGTATAATGGATTATATAATATGCCTTTACTGAGCTTTGAGTGGCGGTTTGATGTTCATTGACTCATTACGTACTTACCACGGTTTTTTGTTACCCGAACCTTGTTATATTAAATTAAAAAACAATTCATATGTTGTATTGCCACTAAGTGTAATATACAAGGTGTTTTATTTTTTATTTTGATGCACTTTATTACTTAGTCGCTCTTTGCATTGCAAAGCGTAGAGGGAACTCTACTCTTAAATTTACATAAGGTTAATAAAAAACTTAAGAACAGCATAAACATTAACATTATATTACGTAAATACTTGTTGTATAGCAATTTTGATGAAAGTAACAGGGTATGTATCTATTATATTAACCTTTTTAAGTTATTCTGGTCATCATCCGAATAAGAAATCCATCAATGTAGTCATAAATTAATTCCATTGACTACATTTGTTTATTAACAATATACAATACTTCAATGTACAATATTTGCAAATTCATATGAAATAGGACAAAAAAACAGAAAATGATGATGTTCTTCCCCCAAAGCGGCCAAATCCTTTTAAATCTACGATTTTAAACTCCGAATTTAGAAAATCTTAGAAATACCATTAACAGCTAGTGTTTTTTTATCTATACTAATATTATAAAGAGCAAAGATTATAAACTCAAAAACTACTGTGCCGATTTCAAAAATTCTTTCACCATTGGAAAGCTACATTATCCGGAAGTAACATAGGCTATATTTTATCCACATATTCCTACAGGAACGGGAACTATGCGGGTGAAACCGTTGGGCACTGCTAGTGTAATTATATAATGGGACGAGCAAATTATGCACCTGACGGTAAGCACTACCTACGTCTGCTTATGGACAGCTGCAGTGCCAAACAGTAACTAAGGAATTACTATCAGGCACTAGATACCCTGCGCCCGCCACATCGATTAAAATAGATGAAAATTTCGTTACTTACATACATACATACATAACATGACGCCCATAATCCCCGAAGGGGTAGGCAGGGTCAAAGAGACAGCAGGCTCCTTTAACCACATTCAGCCAGAAACAAAACTGAGCTGGGTTAAATGGAAAATTGTGAAAAAGTGGTGATAAGTGGCTAGCCTGTCGCCCATACAACCACATACCCAAAACCCGATACGCCATTAGTCGTCTTCTAAGACATGCTAGGCGAGAACCACAGATGGCACATTCTTTTTAAGTCCCAACATAGGACAATGGGCTGGGTTAGATGGAAAATCGTAATTACGCCAAGGAGACTCATTTCCTTATTCGTGATTATCCGTGATTATCCGTACCCCCAACGGACATTAATGTTATGAATTAGAGACCTCAAAGAAACTTGTAAAATGAATACTTTGACGCCAAAAAGAGTAACTACCGAGTTTCTTGCCGGATCCTTCTCGGTTGAATCAACATTCCGAACCGGTGGTAGATTGATGTAGCTTTAAGGATCACCTATATAAATTTGACGTTTATAAGTGCTTTCTTGAAGCCTACATAAATAAAGACATTTTGAAATTGAATTTGAATATTGTTGCTTGTTAATTATATATTGCTTATGCTTACATGAGTACACTTGACACATCTTAACCCCTAACCATTCAATTCGACCTCAACAAATAACCGCAACAGTGTGTCGCGAGTACCAAGTGGTCGTCTCTGGACAGAGGGGCCGCGTGCGTCCCGCAAACACTCTCAGTGCCGATATTAAAAATGGTACGTGCGTGGCGGATAGGGCTGGCAATTTTTTGATGAATATTCTACTTTACGCCACTTCCCTGGAGTATGAAGAGAGAATGAAGCGCCATATGAAGTGCTCTTTACAATACAATACAATACAATATTTGTTATTTGTGAATCATAAGTACAAAGTGATGTTACAATGTAATTATACGTGTCCCTGCTTCTTTATTATTCATCACTTTTCTTCATTCATGCTCTACGGATTTATGGCTCCCAAAATTTTCTGTTAACAATTTACTTTATGCTACAGAATAATTAATGGTAATAACTCTTCACATACAAATTATGTTCAATCAAATATATGATATGGTTTAAATATATGTATGTTATAAATAACACTTCCTTGGCAGTGACACAAACAATCTTATAGAAATGAGCACATTCAAATAAAAACAAATCGATAAACAACCACCATATTTTTTTTCATTCTTACATGTTGGTCGGGGTCTAAAAATAACATTCCGATAATTTTTCCTGCCTAGGTTTTTTAAAAAGCTACGTAGGTATCGTGATTCTGATGGCGATGAGTCAGCTAATTGTCACTACTTTTTAGTAATTCTTCATCTAACACAATCAATGTTAGTTTTGGTGCTTTTACCCAATAGATTCTACTAAAAAAGCTGTTATAGTCCACTATGGAGATTAAAAAAAAATATTGCTTACGTATTTTTTCTTTTGTTCAGAAAACCAAAAATGATGAAGATACAGCTCGTTAAAGTACCGTCTCACGTCACTAGGTCCGTAAAATTTTACCGTCTAGTTTAGTGACGTAAAGCGCGCCATTTCAGATCTCTAATGCGCTGTATCTTGTCTGTATCACTTTTCGAGTATTAGATAAAGCAAAAAATACCTACTGTTAAAGAAAAACTACTAAAAAACTATTGAGTATAGATAAAAAAAATTAATACAATAATTGGATTGTTGGTCCTTGGACGTTGTCTTTATCCGTTCAGGGATTATGGACGAAATGGTATTCTATACCCATTCAAGCTATACCTGGTCAAACAAACTAAAACGTCATGTCGCCACAACGTCATGACAAATGCTGAGTGGCTACCATTTTGGCTGCATATCATAAACTTTTTGTTATAATATATGTTTGTTGTATCTATACTTATAATAAATCTGTAGAGAGGTCAATTCTGTACATGAAATATATTTTCAAAATAACTATCAGGGGGTGATTAGTGATAGATACTGATGCCAAAAATGCAATCAGTATAATTTTTGTCTGTCTGTCTGTCTGTCTGTCTGTATGTTCCTTATAGAAACAAAAACTACTCGACGGATTTTAACGAAACTTGGTACAATTATTCTTCATACTCCTGGGCAGGTTATAGTATACTTTTCATCACGCTACAATCAATAGGAGCAGAGTAGTGAAGGGAAATGGTGGGAAAACGGGAGAAGTTACTCCATTTTTTAAGCTTCCGTCGCGTGTGTAGCCTTAATGGTTGAGTTACATAGAAATCATGTATGACGGAAATAGTCTTTATAATATTAACCATAAACGCGGGTGACACCGCTGGCACAGCTAGTCGTTATTATTTGTTTTAGGTTCAGTTTTATGCACCAAATAAATAAGTTTTCTTTTTCTTTCTTTCTTTCTTTCAAACGTATTAGTCGGGGCGTCAATCGACCGTCAGCACACCGGCGTGCTCGTCGCCGGCGCAAACACTTGAACTAGTCAAGTGTTTGCGCCGGCGCCGACATTAAAATGGCACGTGCGGCTTTATGTGTTAGGGTTGACGGTATTTGTGGGATAAACTCTCCAGACTTACGTATTACATAGCAATTAAGAAATCGAAGATTAACTTTTTAATTGGTATGTAAATCTGGTAATGTAAGTTGTGCTTATCTATCATAAATAATTGCAAATTCTCCAGACTGACACACAAATTCCCTAGTTCCAAACTAAGCTTATGCTTGTGCTACGGATACTAGATGAACGGATAGACATACTTAAATACGTTTACAAACATTCATGACTCGAGTACAAATGTTCATGTTTATCACACGAAACATTTGCCCTTAGCGGGATTCGAACCTGCGACCCTTGATTTCATGGCTAGGTTCCACCACTCGACCAACGGGCCTGTCAACTTTTATATTTACTTAAAGTCACGCTAAAATGGAATAATGTATTTTATATAATGTATTAGATTAGATCAACCTTAACATATGATGTGTATGCTCATTTAAACTAATTTCCGGCTACTAAAGTCTAATCATTAAAATCAATATTAATAGGAAGTAATATTTGAGCGCAAATGTTCCCTGGAAGTCCAAATAATCGCTTAGATTTTTTATATGAAAATCATCTCATAACTATCATCATGGGCTTCATATATTGATTACTCTATAATTTCATATCCCATTTCATTAATGACCTGATCAAATTTCACATAACTGTCTCTATTAGCAAACCGTTTTCTGTAGTATCTGCGCGTGAGCAACCCTTTTTTTTTCTTTTATTGTCCCAGGGGAATGCGTTACGCACCGTCCCACTGAAACCGGGGGGAATCAGCAGGGTGTGTCGGACTCCCGGGGCCCTCAAGATGAATAGGAGGACCCTGCTCCGCCCAAGGTGGTAGTGGGCGGGGTATACCGACTAAGCCCGTGGATGTACCGTTCACGCCTTTATATAAGACGTCCACGGGATCGCGCAACGGTAAACCACCGTAACTGTATCACATAACTGTTTCCATTCGCAAACCGTTTCCTTTCGTAATATCTGCGTGTAGGCAACCCTGCCGAGACTGACCGCACTCATGCAGCGCTACGCAACCGCCGCCCGACATAATTGTCCTCTGATCATCGGCTGTTTCACGTAATATTGATCGTTAAAGCTTCGCACAGATTTGAATCTATCGAAGGTAAATTTTAGATATAACTTACTAACGATCTTCCTCATCGTAAGGTAAGCACAAGACAATATTTTTAGAATCAAATAGAATCAAATGAAATCAAATATTTATTTACATACATACATACATAACATTACACCCATAATCCCCGAAGGGATAGGCAGAGTCAAAGGGGCAGCATGCCCCTTCAACCACATTCAGCCAAAAATAAAGTCGGGCTGGGTTAGATGGAAAATTGTGAAAAAGCAGTGACAAGTGGCTAACCTGTCGCCTACACAATCACACACCCAAAACCCGATATACCATTAGTCGCCTCTTACGACTGCTAGGCAAGAACCACAGTTGGCACATTTTTTTTTTGTCCCAGACCAACATGGGCTGAGTCCCAGACCAACATGGGACAGGACATAAATATTTATTTCCATAAGATTACATGTATGGTTTTTTTTCTAGTCCCCTCACTGGGCTAAGCATGTCCTGTGGGGAAAGAGGAAGCGATTTTAAAAATAAAACTATATTATATAAACCTTTCTCTTGAATCACTCCATCTTTTAGCGAAAATAGCATTATCATTCCTTCCGTAGTTTAGGATCAAAGCAAACAGGAAAAAGATAAAGATTAAAAGACTACATCACATACATTGATCTGACTCCGAGGTAAGTAGCTTAAGTACTTGTGTTACGGATATCAGAATCAACAGTGGTATTACAAATATATACTTAAATATTGGATATTAACACCCAGACACAGAATTAACACAAGTATTCATCATACTAATGTTTGTCCTGGGTGGGGATCAAACCCGCAACTCTTGACGCATGGGGCACGGTCACTACCGAATGCACCATCGAGCCAGTCAACTTCTTTATTCCCCTTCAATAGAAGGAGAATAAAGAAGTTGACTAGCTCAATTAATGGGAAGGTATATCCATAATAGAATACTATTATGAATATACCTTCCCATTAATCTTGTTATAGGCTTGACACAGTTAGGTGAAATATTAAAACGACATCCAATATAACAATAACAATCTCAGCTGATTTCTTGTCATTCAATATTTGGAATGACAAAGTCAAACATTATCCGCCCGCCGCAGTAATGACGTATGACGTAAACTGCGAATTAGGGCTGTGCCGGTTTGCCGAACAAACAAACAACCAATGAGCACGTCGCATCCAATATTAGTGAGCGAATGACGTCATAGACCCGCACGAGACAAACACACAATTGAGATGATTAGACTTCAATTAGTACCTAAGTTTGGATTTATCAGGCTATAGCTTCGGTCTGTGAATTTGTCCGCGTAGACTTAAATTAAACAGGACTTGAGATAATAACAAAAACCTTTTAATCAGCAATGTAAACGTGGTACCCAATCAACCGCGGGTTAACAGATGTACATTTTATTTGTTAATAAATAAATAAATATCAGACAACATCACATACATCTGACTAAGTAAGTAGCTTAAGCACTTATGTTACGGATATCAGAATCAACAGTGGTATTACAAATATATACTTAAATATTGGATTTTAACACCCAGACATAGAACAAACACGAGTATTCATTACACGAATGTTTGTCCTAGGTGGTTATCGAACCCACAACTCTTGGCGCATTGGGCAGGGTCACTACCTAATGCGCCATCGAGCCAGTCAGTCTATACGTGTGTCAGACTTCACAAAATACTATTCGGTATCATTAAAGCGTGAAAAACATACAATCTTGCATACAAATACATATACATCATACATTCATATATATATTTTTTCTCCCTTGCTTCCCTTAACGAATTACCTACTACATCTAAGCATATAATACTATAAAAAACACATTCAACAACAAGTTAGACTCATCAGAAAACGATTCCTCAAAAATAACAACAAATATTTAGCCAGCCTCGGAGATACGCGAGCGGTTTTATTTGACAGCTTTCCCTCGAATCAATAATTCAACATCACGTCTCGAAACGCAATTCTGTGTACGTATCTCAACATAGGTACTCATATCTACGCACAGTATAAAATATACCAATAAGGAAGTTTTCTTAAAATTGTATTGGTTCCCCTACGTCAAAATTAAAGTCAACCTGTTAGTTAGTAGACAACTGTCTTCATCTAAAGAAAATTGATATTTTCTTATCTATATATTTTTATCTTAAGAACATACCCCATCTAGAAAGCAATTTAAGGGATCATTTAGCGGAACTGGTTAATATATCGACTAGCTCGATGGCGCATTCGGTAGTGACCCTGCCCCATGCGCCAAAAGTTGTGGGTTCGATCCCCACCTAGGACAATCATTCGTATGATGAATACTTGTGTTTGTTCTATGTCTGGGTGTTAATATCCAATATTTAAGTATATATTTGTAATACCACTGTTGATTCTGATATTCGTAACACAAGTGTTTTAGGTTACCTCGGAGTCAGATCAATGTATGTGATGTAGTCTGATATTTATTCATTTTATTTATTTATATTGAAGCGCCCGCGCTGAAAATGGATTATGGTTGAACTATCATAGTTACCTTATTGAAGAGGGTCAACATCCTATTTCATCTTATCCTAGAATTTTCAGATGAGTTACTTACTCAAATCAGTTCTTATTTAATAATCTACCAACGCCCCTACATCCTCACCTAAAAATATATGTTATGTTCATTCAAGTTTTAAAAAACTCCAATCATAGGAAATTATACCTCAATCTAACAATATAAGCTTGGCGGAGAACATTTAACTTTGAAGGTTTTAACTTGGGGCTATCCTGATATTACTTAAGTGTAATTTAAGTACTTTCAACGCCCTTTCATCATCTTCCTAGCGTTATGTCCCGTGCTTGGACGGGGTCCGCTTAGACCTTGATCCAGGATGTAGCGAGTCTGGTAATTACATTGAAGCGACTGCCAATCTGACCTTTTGTAACCCTAAGATAGGGGAACCAGACAATTTTTAGATCATGGTTACAAATCCAAAGTTATTTGAATTGGCAGGTTTCATCACGATGTTTTCCCTCACCGTCATGCAAGTGCCCGGGTTTGAACCCGCACTCCTCGGTTAAGAGGCGCGTGTCCTTACCATTGAGTTACCACTGCTCCATCCTATCCTACATTCAACGCCCTTTATCACTAAATTATAACAACACAACATTGGTTTAAATACCTTTTAATTTAGACATGATTTTCGAAAAATATTCTTTAAAGCTTACGTTTATTTAATTTTTTTGAGAAAATAAACGTCTTAAGCTCACACCTCTTTGTTGCTCACGTAGAACATGATAAACCCTAAACTACATCGAAAATTTAGATAATTTTGCTTCACTGTCCTTCATTCTTTAAGTGTTAACTTCTGATATGCACCGGGCATGCGGTTTTGCACAAACATCCCCAACATATAACTCTGAAGTGCAAATGTACATACAACTAAATCGCATATACATACATATGTATATTTAGTTTGACTTCGTGCTAACATATTTATCAATCACTAGTTTTTGCTCCCTGCTTTGCTTGTATAAAATGCGTGTGCATAATAGCATATTTTTCGCAACCAAATAATAGGCTTGGATTTTTTCAAGTATAAGTTTTAAGTGAATAATGGTGACGCCATTATCATCTAAAACACAAAATTTTGGAGAATGTTTATTAAATAACTATTTTGTAAAACTTTCGATTTCTAATTATGCTACAAAATTTGCAGTCTTGCAGTCCAATCTCTCAAGAAATATAAATATCTTGAAACCAAGTCTTCCAAGTCTACTTGGTTACCTACGTTTCCAGAATAAACCAGTTTAGAAACAATCATCTCATATGATTAGGGTTACCTGTTGTGGTCTAGTTCCGATAGGTAATCCTACTTAATCCTCGTCATATCAGCGTGGCACCCATCACTCATCCCCGATGCTTGGGTATTAATTAATCCTGCTCCGACGTGAATCTGGTTGGGCTGAAATCTAAGCTGTGAATCTGTTGAAGGAAATGGAGCTGGCTCTAGTGTTGTGTAGCTTTTTATTGTTTATTATCGATATCGATGTCGAATTGTCAGCCAGAACGAGGGTTCAGTATCGTTGAACAATAATATATTGTTCTAACTACACATTTAGAAATTGCGTGAATGTTGGTTGTGGGTGTACTAAAGCAGTAAAAAAATATGCAAAGTTTAAAATTCAGGCACTTAAAGCTACTTACCCATCTAACCCAGCTCAATTAAATTTTTGATATAGTTCAAGTCTTACTGCTCCTTAGACTATGCCGTGCCTACTCCCTTCAGTGAGTACAGGCGTCATAATAGGTGTATTCCCGTTAAACCATTCGAGCACAATCCGTCGAAGAGGAAAGCTTGTGTGATATTTTATTTGTATTATTTGGTATTATATCGGCCATTCTAATCATACTCTGCTAAACAATACCAATCTCAACAATCCTGGACCAATACCGATTGGTCGCGATAAACCCGTAAAATTATGTGAGCCAATCATATCGCAGCGATTGCAATGTCGTATCGGTGGAATTATTCTCAAACAAACTACCACTCTATTGGATACATGCTTTTCAGAGTACTTTAACAAGAATACTAGCTGTGCTGAAACTAAATATCTGCTCAGAAATTAATTACGGCTGGTGTTAAAATTAATTAAACACTTCCAGCGGTAGTTTTCGCTTCGAAAATTCAAACCGAAGAAGCAGCCAAAGGTCGGGATTGCTTCAGCCTATTTATGGCGCACCACTAATTGCCTTCTGGCCAACCCCAGCCAATGAAATTGTTTAAAAATGGTCCTGTGAACATTCGACTGGCCTTTTTACAGCCAATTGGGTATTTATTTTAAATCAATGTACGATCGGATCTCTCAACGGTCTTTGTTGTAATTAAATTTAGGCTTTGTTCAAAAAAAAGGTTCCTTTATTATATTTTGATGTTCGTTCTTTCAATCTTAAAGCGGGGTTAAATTTAACCATGATTGACAACCCTCTTGGTACCAAAATTTCGATTGAAGTTTTTCGATATTGTGCATTGAACCCAAGGGGACCTATTTCCGGACCGAGACTTATAGTTTTTTTTCTTTAAATAGACGTTTGCATGCTTGTAGCATATTCTTGTGGGTCTTTAAGAAATTACCTACTTTTGAGGGGCCTATGGGAAGCTTGTTGGAGGACGTAGTTTGAAATAGTCTACTTTGCTTTCTAAGAAGCATACCTATGTATAGATGCGGAGGTAAATTAATTTTGCTTTAATGATTATGAATTCCTGATCATTTCTAAGTTTCTTGAAGCCTGCAAAATAAAGAAATTTTGAATTTGACTTCGAATTTATAAAAGGTGTTTTAGGTTACCTATATGAAAGTTTTATTCAAACTTTCATCCAATGTTGGTCTGGGATTTAAAAGAATGTGCCAACTGTGTTCCTTGTCCAGCAAGTCGTAAAAGGTGACTAATAGAGATGATGACTGCATTAACAAAACTATTTACTATGTAGTCCGTCTGTTAAATTATACAAAAATACTAGACACATATTTTTCGTTTTATCAAATTAACAAAAAATCACAAAGATAAAGAGTAAAAATTGTACGAAAGTGTGACGTCACGCGCAACTTAAATGCATTGTATGTTCTTCAATGTTTGTTTGATAAATAAATAAAAAAAATACGTTTTCAATATTTTTTTATAATCTAACTGACGGACTTAACAGAATTTATAATCAACTTGCATATTGTGTATCGGATAAAAAGTTTTTGATTATCTAGGCGACAAGTTAGCCACTATCGTACTACATTTTCACAATTTTCCATCTAATCCAACCTGAATGTATTTTTGGCTAAATATACCTACCCTTAGGGGATTACAGACGTGATAGATGCGACATTCCGAACCGGTGGTAGATTCAAATTGATCTATTTTGTACCTATTACTTGAGGATGTACAAGTGCTTTTTTGAGGACTACGTAAATAATGATATACTGAGTTTTGACTTTGTCTTTGATGAAATGTATGGTTTCTAACATTTGGAAACGTTGCTATACAAAAGTGACCACGGTAAACACGTCCCATTAAGGTGTTTTCCGAAATGAAGGTCTCTAAAACCTATTTACATTAGAAATAATTGAGTTGTAAATCCCTCTCTCTCGCACCCTTTTACATTAGCGCCCCCTCGACAAAAAGGCGACAAAATTAACGACGTCTCATTTTCTTTTAAAGCCTCATTAGGAAAACAAATAATTTCATTTGCAAAAGGTATTTATTCAAATGATAAATAAATTCGTTCGCTTATCACTATACTCTTATAATGATATCGTGTGTGTTATGAAAATAAATTATTTCTTGTAACATTTCAATATGAATAATATCACATCAAATTAGCTTTTCCTGTTTTTTTGTATGGACGAAATGATCAAAATAATGATGAATATTTCTTAATGATCTACTGTTAATCTATTCAGTTCAAAAATATGTAGTTGATAATATTAACTGTATGATTTTATCATTGCTTATAACCAAAAGGCTGTAAGTCAAATCTCCAAATGTGCATAGACCAGCTAGTGTTAAAAATACACTTCATCATGTTAATATATTTTTCTAAATCAGTAATTTTTTAAAGGGCAAAAATAGAGAAGAGAAATATATATTGTTTTATTCGCCGCTTTACGATAATGGCTATGAGATCTTATTATGGGAAGAAGACCTACTTTATAAGGACAATTTGCAATTAAAATTATTAAGATATTTTGACTCAAATGTAGGATTATGACAATTCTACATCCACAATCCTCAGAGTCCTATGGTGATTCGTTGAAATATGTTCATAATGTATATAATCTCTATTAAATAACATATATATATATATTGTTACTCTACTCGATATTTACATCTTAAACTATCCTTAACTGAGCAAGTTACCTAAATATCACAATTAATATAGACATAGTATCTGAAACTTATGTTTCGTCCACCGTATCTTCCTCTTGACTTTCACTCAAAATGCTATCAAGGATCTTTTCCTCTTCCATTTCCGATGTATCATCGCCATTTAGCAATTCATGAATGACGTCATCGTCCTTAACTTCTACGTTACCATTTACTTCATCAGGTACAACTATAACTGGAGTACTGTTTACTTCTGGAATATTCTTCGAGTCGGCTTCGGAAATTTCTTGAATGCTATCTTCTTGCGGCTCCGGTGTTCGTGGAATTTTGTCTTCGTCTACTTCTGCGATTTCATCTAATCCATTGACATGTCCTTCACTTTTATTGACTTTTCCCTCATTAACTTTACCATTGATTGGCTTTTGTTCACTAACCTCACCATCCGGCACATGTCGTTGATCTTTAGCTGCTTCTTCTTCAACGCCATTTGAAATAGGTTTGTTACTCATTCCGATGGGTACATTATCAGGTTTCGGGGATTCTGCTTTGTCCTCAGGATTTGTTGCGCTTTTCAGATTGACGTTCTTAAAACTGTCTAGAACCACGTCATCGCAAGTCCTCAGGAACGGCACTGGTGGGAATTTCTCTCTAAAGCAAAAAAAAAGCGTTAATTGATTAAACGATCTATAAACACATCGTTTTACTACAAAATTAATGATACTATCTAGAAGTACTTTAAGTTATGAAAAATCTCACAAGCTGAATTATAATTATAGTTCATTAAGAACAACGATATTTTTCTCCTTATCATTATTATGACAATGTTATAATCCCGCATTGATCTCTAAAATATATTTTTAGCTACACCTGATTACGTAATGTAATTAGATAAGTTTGTAACCTTCTGTCGTGTTTGGCAAAACAAAATAATAATAACCGAATCCCTTCTGGGAATCAGATATAACTCTGTCAACGTAATGTTCTCTTTATTTTATTTAGCTCTAATTTCCAAGTAATTACATGACTATAAATACCTGTGTTACATTAAAACAAATAAATAAATGTATATTATATTACAACACATACATTGAGCCTTAGCCTCTTGTAATACGATACAGAATCAACAGTGGTATTACCAATATATACTTGAATCATCATCATCTTCCTAGCGTTATGTCCCGTGCTTAGACGGCGTCCGCTCAGACCATGATCCAGGATATAGCGAGTCTGGTAATTACATTGAAGCGACTGCCGATCTGACCTTCGTAACCCTAAGATAGGGGAACCAGACAATTTTAGGATCATGGTTACAAATCCAAAGTTATTTGAATTTGCAGGTTTCATCACGACGTTTTCCCTCACCGTCTAGCTAGTGGTATAAATACGTACATAGATTTGAAAAATCCAGAGGTACGTGCCCGGGTTTGAACCCGCACTCCTCGGTTAAGAGGCGCGTGTCCTTACCATTGAGCTACCACCAATATATACTTGAATGTTAGATAATAATACCTAGACATAGAACTAGCACAAGTATTCATCACGCGAATGTTTGTCCTAGGTGGGGAGCTAGCCTACAACTCTTGGTGCATGGGGCAGGGTCACTACCGAATGCGCCATCGATAAACACACTTAAAACAGCATGAAGCAAAGGAATGAGGGTTTTTTTGAATTAAAACATCCAAAAGATGGCGTAACTGTGACTTGCGGTCTTGTCACCCTCCTCATTGGTTAGTTGTCAGACCAAACTGACATGCTGTCAACAAGGAGCCAATAGTGACAGTGATAAGACCACGAGACCCCCTCGTGCCATCTGGCGGTTTTTGTATTTTTGAAAACCCTCATTGGTCTAGTCTAAAAAACTATTTTATTTTATATCTTACTTGTGGTTTGATTCATATTTGCTGGGCACCATGAAACAATTGGACTCCCGGTAGATGACCCTCCTTTTGCTGACCCACGGCCACTGGAGGCTCCAGTAACTGCTCTGTAATAAATAAGGAAACGGTTCAATAATATGCACGAAAGTAAGGAAGGAAGCACGGAAAATAAATAAATATCCGACGACATCACATACATTGATCCGACTCCGAGGTGAGTAGCTTAAGTACTTGTGTTACGGATATCAAAATCAACAGTGGTATTACAAATATATACTTAAATATTGGATATTAACACCCAGCCAAAAAACAAACACAAGTATTCATCTCACGAATGTTTGTCCTGGGTGGGGATCGAACCCACATCTTTTGGCGCATGGGGGTCACTACCGAATGCGCTATCGAGCCAGTCTCTAAAACTTTTCACAACTTTGTAAAGCGAAATGAATAGTCATTTATCTACCACGACAAGATAGTCACGATTATAGATCCATTAATATGTCAACAGATGACGTTGATCAAATATGCAGAAACGCCATACATTCCTACATCGCGCTGACGAAGTTATTCTCGCCACTAAGTATATATACAATACTCCGAGACGGTTAGCCGGACCTAGGTCCCCGAGCACGCTACGCCCAACTCGGCGAGAGTACCTTCACTTTTAGTGCGAGCGCGTATGTTCACACAAAGTAATCCACTCTGAAATCATTCAAAACTGTGAGAATCCAGACACAAGATAAAGAAAAAGTTACTTGCGTAAGAGCTTACTGTTATTATAACCATAATGGAAATAAATGCGACAATCCACAATACTTTCACCAAAAATGGTCTCTAAATCTTTTAAATGACTTTCTAAATATCTCAGAATCTAACAATAAATGTTTATCTCGTTTCAAGAGTCAATCTCTATAAATAGCTATGGGATGACGGCATCAATTAAATCTGATTTACATACATATTTCAAGAAAATAACTGAACTTTGATTGAAAGATGTATGTAATTTATAGATTCTGTTATCATGAGACACGACAATGCTAGCAGCGCCCGCAGTCACACCCGCGTAGTTCTCAAATTTCAAATTCAAATACAAATTATTTATTTGCGAAACATGGGTTCACAATGACCGTCTAAGTAAGTATATATTATGTATCACCACATTTAGCCTTTCGGTATGCATATTAAATAGGTCATGCAAATTACTTTTGGCATATAAATTACAGGTTACATACATAGGTCGAAATCAAATTCACGCAAATTCAAGATGTCGAATAGTAATAAATTTCGTTTTAAAAATTGACAGAAAAAAAATCATGCACTGAATAGTATCCCTTTTGTAATACAAACATCTTTATTTACTTTTAAATACATTTCCATCGGCTATATTTCTCGTTTTTAATTTTTCAAATCGGTTACGGCTTAGGCGTAAACGCGTTACAACCAATCACATAGGCATTTTACTATGGCTTAACGTTAGAAGCAAATCAACGTCATCCGATGACACATTTATTGGAACTATTATAGTCTTGACTGTCTTGTGGCGTGACAAATATCTAAGAATGTTTCCACCCTGTATTACTTGTTTCATTCAAAAGCATACATACGTACATACATACATAACATCACGGCCGTAATACAATGCATCAATCATTCAATAGCGTTTATTGCTGAAGCGTTCGTTACTTATTTCTTTGTTTCAAAGTTTGACAAGCTCGATGGCGCATTCGGTAGTGACCCTGCCCCATGCGCCAAAAGTTGTAGGTTCGATCCCCACCCAGGACAAATATTTGTATGATGAATACTTGTATTTGTTCTGTGTCTGGGTGTTAATATTAAATATTTAAGTATATATTTGTAATACCACTGTTGATTCTGATATCCGTAACACAAGTGCTTAAGCTACTTACCTCGGAGTCAGATCAATGTATGTGATGTCGTCTGATATTTATTATTTATTTAAAGTATACTTACTTCGAGAGCAAAAATAAACTAAAAGACTTCAAATTGCTGCCGAAAAAGTGTCATAAATTGTTCACAATAGCAATATTGCTACCTGAACTTAGCAAAAACGACTAAGGCAACGCATGAAAGCAACCTTCTACCTCCTGCTATCCAGAGGCGGGCCGTGACTTATCAGGGCTAATTTTAAATCCCCTAAAAATCCAATATAATTAAACAAACAAACATAACATAACATCACGCCCATAATCCCCGAACGGGTAGGCAGAGTCGAAGAGGCAGCAGGCCCCTTTAACCACATTCAGCCAAAAACAAAACTGGGTTGGGTAAGATGGAAAATTGTGAAAAAGTAGTGACAAATCGCTAGCTCGTCGCCTACACAATCACATACCCAAAACCCAATACTATTAGTCGCCTTTTATGACATGCTAGGCAAGAAATACAGTTGGCCCATTCTTATCTAAGTCCCAGACCAACATCGGACAAAATCAATCTATATAATTAACTATACAGTATTTTCATTGAAATTTTATAACCTGGAATCCCTCATGATTAATATGAATTCAAATTGTCTCGGGGCTCTTTTCATCTCCGGGGCCCTGGACAGCTCAAAAAGGGGCTTTTTGGGCTGCAACCCAGGGCCCCAAAGATAACAGATCCGCCCCTGCTGCTATCTTATTTACATAAAACCTCAGTTCTCCGAGCAGTGCACAATAAATCTGACTGCTAACGTTCCATAAAATATAAACTGCCGATATATCATATATAATAGTCTATCTTAAGTTAAATAGGTACGTAACAGACCGGATAGTGTACTTAACAAACAACTTCGGAACTTCTTGTTATCAATATCCGGCGGCGTTTTTCCCCGTCTTCAGTTTGCGGAGATTGTTCTAATGACGTCATGATCTGTTTTGATAGGCAACAAGTAAATGTTAACTTCTATTGTTTTTTTATCCAGGCATTTGTCCTCACATATTATTATATTTACATTAGTTTAATAGAACATATCTTACTAATAATAGAACAAGAATTTGCCAACTGTGTTTTTTGCCTAGCATGTCGTAAAAGGCGACTAATATTTTTGGGTATGTGATTGTGTAGGCGACGAGCTAGCCACTTCTCACTAGTTTTTCACAATTTTCCATCTTACCCAGCCCATTGTCCCGTGTTGGTCTGGGACTTAAAAATAATGTGCCAATTGTGTTTCTTGCCTAGCATGTCGTAAAAGGCGACTAATGGTATATCGGGTTTTGGGTATGTGATTGTGTAGATGACAAACTAGCCACTTGTCACTACTTTTTCACAATTTTCCATCTAACCCAGCTCATTTTTATTGGTTAAAGGGGCCTGCTGTCCCTCTGACTCTACCTACGCCTTTTGGGATTATGGGCGTAATGTTATGACGTTACGTATATGTATAATACAACGCAACAGAGTCAGCCCTTTAACTAAGCAGCTAGCCTTGTACTAAGCAGCTCAGCTCGACCAGCCTCCTGAATAACTTATCTAACTGAACATTAAAATGCAGTTATAGGTTAAGTTAGGTTATATATATATTTTTATTATCATTCTCGTCATTAATCTACCATATAAAATTTCCATGTCACAATGTTAGTTACCGTACTCCTCCGAAACGGCTTTACCGATTTTTACCAAATTTTATATGCGTAGTAGGTCTGAGAATCGGCTATCTATTTTCCATACCCCTAAGTGATAAGGGTGGTCCACCCTAAAGCTATAACTTGAGAACGGCTGTACCGATTTCGCAAATTTTTTTTTAGTTGTGTTTGTTATTGTCAAGTGAAGGTTCTTATAAAAGAAAAAAATTAAAAAGTTGCGCGGTAAATAAAAAAAAATTGGTATTGAAAATCCGAAAACGGGGCGTTACGTAGTGCGCCGGGTCAGCTAGTATTAATATAATTATGCGTGATTGTGTAGGCGGCGAGCTAGCCACTTGTCATTACTTTTTACAAATTTCCATATTTATTTTTTTATCTGAATGTGGTTAAAGGTGCTAGCTGCTCCTATAACTCTGCCTACCCCTTCGGGGATTGCGGGCATGGTGAAATGTATATAGAAATTTTGTATGAACTAGATAAATATAAATATATCCGATAAATATATAAATATCCGACTACATCACATACATTGATCTGACTCCGAGGTAAGTAGCTTAAGCACTTGTGTTACGGATATCAGAATCAACAGTGGTATTACAAATATATACTTAAATATTGGATATTAACACCCAGACACACAACAAACACAAGTATTCATCATACGAATGTTTGTCCTGGGTGGGAATCGAACCCACAACTCTTGGCGCATGGGGCAGGGTCACTACCGAATGCGCCATCGAGCCAGTCTAATAGACTAATGCATTATTTTGTTCTTAGCACAGACCCTTTCCTCCTCATAGCTCCAGTTTAATTCGAATTCAAAATGTCTTTATTTATGTAGGCTTCAAGAAAGCACTTATAAATCGTCTAGAACTAACAAACACATTCTAATGCAATACAATATGTCTTCGACTGAACTATATATATAGACCTACTGAAGTGTAATATAATTAGAATTCTGTTACTTAATTATAAATTAACATCATGCAATAATGATAAAGTGATGAGACAATAATTGTAGGTAATATATGTTGCAATATATTTTTAAAATATCTTATGTCGTAAATTAATATTATAACTGTAGAATCCTCTCAGCAGTTGCGATGCCCTTATAGGGTGCTATATTGTTAAAAACCTTGTACTTAATCTATAGTTAACACTTATGTACATCAATGTGGAATGCAATAAAGAATTTGAATTTGAATTTGAATTTGAATTTGAATTTGAATTTGAATTTGAATTTGAATTTGAATTTGAATTTTAATTTTAATTTTAATTTGCATTTGAATTTGAATTTGAATTATATTGATAGATAGATATAATTGAGTTTGTACAAACTCGGGTCGCAAATTTGACTAGGCTAGTCCAGCTTTTAGAATTATATTGATAGATAGATATAATTGAGTTTGTACAAACTCGGGTCGCAAATTTGACTAGGCTAGTCCAGCTTTTATTAAAATCGGATTTTTTGTGGATAGTTATTGACGAACGAGTTTTTGATGGAGCTAAAATAGAGCTACGGAAATTGGTTGCTAAAAATGTCCTCTATTTTAGCGATTACTTTTATATCAAATTACCTTGGAAAGGGCACGAACTAGTAAAAAAAGATGGACTCCGCGCCACTAACTAGACGTTGAAGCTGCGCTGATGCTCCAACATGACACTGACGTCACACATTGATATAAGCGCTCCAAATGACAGATTTCCGATATCTGGTATCCTTACGAATCTTACTCACACATGCATAAACGTGGCTACACGCTGTAGTATGACAGCGCGGAGTCTTTCTTTTTTTACTAGTCCAGGGGAAAAGGTCCTAGTTTGAAGGTTGATTCTGTTCTTTAAAATTAGGAGGTATTAGTACTCTTCTAAGGAAGTAGAGGAGGAGCTTAGGAGCAATCCTGATTCGGATTGCACATGACCTTGTATTCTAACCATCAGGGTAGACAGGGAGGTGAGTAGCACTTACCTTTCTCTTAATAACTAGACTTAGGTTACCAAGAGTGAAGAGGTATACCCATCCATCATATTCTTGAGCAAAGAGACACTGTCGTTGGATTGTTGTGAAACGAGCAACAGGGCATGGAGGGTCAAAAATATTCTAAACTAAGGAAAATATTTAATAATAATAAATAACGCTTACCACACGTGCATGCACTTGTCTCTTTCTCGCTTTTTCTTCCTCTCTCCTCCTCTCTTCCTCGCTATCGTACCCGTCATCCTGCAAGTAAAAGTAGAAGATAATATAAATATACTTTTATATATAGGTAGTTAGGCTTGTATTCGAAGTTTACATCGGCCTTAAACACCTGTATGTAACAGGTATTCAAGGCTGACAGTGATATGGGTTTCTTATGTAATACTTAGATACTTAGGCAACCCACATCACCATTCATAACATTGGTATTAAGTTAAAGTTAAGCCATAGTTCCTATTTATGGCAACGTTAGCTAAATTGTAAGGAGACGTGAAACGAATGCGAAGTGTGTTGGTTCAAAACCGAGCAACTCACTCCTAAATGTGTCCTATATATTTATATATTTTTCCTATACATTATTTCCCATGTATTTATATATTCAAATAACTTTGATAATGTAATCATTATAAAAACATCACTAACTCAAACCTGACGGGTTACTACAAAGGTCCTAAGCTTCATTCTAAATAATCTGTGATCCAATTAGGATCCTAATAGACCCCGGCTAAAAACGGACTATTTGATATTGACCAATATTCGTGATTTCATCGTTATTTAGAAAGCATAAAAATAAGCTAATCCGCTCTTTCCCTGTTATTAACTAATTCTTACTCAAAAAATACTTTTTACTTATAAAGATTTGGAACAAACACTTATAAATCGTCAATTCAACAATAAAATCAACTAACAATATGAATCTACCAGCGGTTCGGAATGTTGCTTCTACCGAGAAGAAACCGGCAAGAAACACGGTAGTTACTCTTTTCAACAACATCTTTTACAAGGGTGTATAGATCATAATTTGTCTCTGAACCATGTCACAAAGTCGGCTAGTCAGACACCAAAATATAAAATAACGATGTTTACAAAATTAAAACATAAATTAACCAGACCAGAGCAGAATTCTTAATTTAACATTTTTACTGAAGATTGAGTCGTTGGCTTCAAATCAAAAAGTTAAACCTAATAATGGATAACACTCCAAACACGACCTTATTAATTAATAATAATAAAATATATATATATTATATATAAATATAAGATATTGTTAGTACTTACTTACTACCTCAAATCCTATTGTCAAAAATAATTAAGAAGTCACCTGGCACAGACATTATGCTTAAAAGGAGGCTTCGACAACTGGTGTATAAAACTGTCATTTGAACGAATAAACAATTTTTGATTTTAATTTTTTTTATTTTTGACCGCACATAGTATTTACACATTTCTGAGCTCCAGTGCAATTAGTCTGGACTCGTAAAATCTTTATCCAGACTTTCCTTGAGCTAACAAGCGTTCCCGAGGGTGTAATGAAACGTGACGAAGTGTTCAGGCGATAATTACTTCGAGCCGCGAAATCAACCGACAGACAAATTGACTGTGAAGATATACGGTTATCTGGCTTCTAACAGATGGAGATACTTTTATTTATCGGGCCAATTGGTCTTAGATTAAGAGTAGGGTCAGAAAGGTTAAGGTCTCCTAGTTATTAAAATGATATTTTTTTATAATCTTTTTGATAGATAGATTTTTTCTCCTCATACCATCATCATCTTCCTAGCGTTGTGTCCCGTGCTTAGACCATGATCCAGGATTAAGAGAGTCTGTTAATTACATGGAAGTGACTGCCTATTTGACCTTCGTAACCTTAAGATAGGGGAACCAGACAATATTTGGATCATGGTTACAAATCCAAAGTTGTTTGAATTTGCAGGTTTCATCACGATGTTTTCCCTCACCGTCGAGCTAGTGGTATAAATACGTACATAGATTGCAAAATCCAGAGGTACATGCGTACGTATACATCGATTGATGTATAATAACACTAGCTGAGCCGGCAGTTTCACTTGAGTTTATAGTTATCGTTATATAGCCGGTCTCGGTGAATAGGCTATCTAACACTAATTTTTTTTCTAATCGGATTAGTAGTTCCTGCAAGCAAACAAACAAACTATTCAGTATTGTAATATAAGTAAGTATAGATTCACATTCCCACCAGTTGTCTGAACAGGCAGTTTAGCAAGGATAAGGTGACAATTGGAGCCACAAACTGCTCACAGACGCCATCTTCATTTACCGCATCACATCATAAATCTTAGTTACGCACACACAAATAGCCGTGCAGGAATCTGGGCGGAAAACAATTTATACTCCAGACCGGTAACTCAACTAAGTATTTGACAATAATGGTATGAGTTGGTCTAGACCTCAAGGAAAGTTGTAAAATTAATACTTTGACGCTAAAAAGAGTAACTAGCGAGTTTCTTACCGGTTTTTTCTCGGTAGAATCAACATTCCGAACCGGTGGTAGATTCTACATGAATCTGTGTGCTTTAAGTGTCACCTGTGTAAATTTGACGATTTATAAGTGCTTTCTTGAAGCCTATATAAATAAAGTCATTTTGAATTTGAATTTTTAATTTTCGCTAACATCAAAAAATGCGCTAACTCGTTGAGTTAACTAGAAATTGCGATTTGTTCTAGCAAACGTAATGCACTGAGAGAGCTGTAAGGCAACCAGCTCGGCCCTTTTTGTATTCATGTCGTCCAGTACGCAATGCACTAACACATTTACACTAGGGACTGCAATGCTGTTACCAGCAATCCAACTAGGCCCAGCACAATTGAAACTGTGCTAGATTCAACGAAATCCGCTGGTTCAATGCCGCTAAATTACAAGAGATTGGAAGGCTATATCCAGCAATCCAGCCGGATCAAGCATAATTTTAGCGTGGTTGCAAAAAATGCCGCTGGATTTCAATTCCTGATCGCCACTGGAATAACAATACTTGTTGGCCTTGATAATCGCTTACAGTATCAGAAAATCGGCATTCTTATTTAACGCAAGACATTATAAATCTTAGTTCGCAGACGAATGGGAGCTCGGCGCACCCGCCGAAAGCAATTTATACGCACTTCCGTCTCACCTCGCGCCTCGATCAATTCATTAAGTCGAGTTAACGCATTCAACGCGATACACATCTCCATAATTCCAATCAGTTACCAACCCATTGTTTTTCGCCTTACCTTGTGCTGCTCACCCAATTCATTAATTGACTGAATTCGGTAAAAATCTAACTAACATAAATAACTCAAGCGCAAGCTGCACTAACTCTTTACGCTGACACAGTACCTAGCTAATGAGGATTTTTTTAACTAAAACATCCAAAAGATGGCGTAACTGTGACTTGCGGTCTTGTCACTCTCCTCATTGGTTACTTGTCAGACTAAACTGACATGATGTCAACAAGGAGCCAATAGCGACAGTGGTAAGACCACAAGACTACCTCGCGCCATCTGGCGGTTTTTGAATTTTTGAAAACCCTCATTGAAACGCCCCAAAACTGCGGGAACTGAAAACTGTAAACGCGGCACCTGGTCTAGTCATTCTGTGCAATATACAGAGCGCAAACACATTTCAAATAAGTGAGTGAACGTATCAACTTAATGAACGGACTTAGGCCACCACTGTGTAACGCAGCGTTACACAGTGGTGGCCTTAAATAATCTTAACTCAAAGGTACAGCGTAAGAAAAAAGTGCGGCATTTTCATTTAACACAACACGTTCATTATACATCTTAGCTCCACACAGACGAATGGATGCGAAAACAATTTATATGTAGTTCCGTCTCACCTCGCGCCTCGACCAATTCATTAAGTCGAGAGCGTTCAGCGCGATACACATCTCCGTAATCCAGTGAGTACCCGACCTATTGGTTCCGCTCCGGGCGACAGGTAGGAAGGAATAAAGAATAGATCCGATCAAGCAAGTGAATACACAACGGATACTTCTTGACGGTGAGAATCGATAAAATAATATTTCTCGCTTGTAAACATTTTGATATTTTAGGGCGGTGGTAGCTCAATGGTAAGGACACGCGCCTTTAAACAGAGGAGTGCGGGTTCAAACCCGGGCATGTACCTCTAGATTTTTCAAATCTATGTACATATTTATAGCACTAGCTCGACGGCGAGGGAAAACATCGTGATGAAACCTGCAAACTCAAACAGCTTCGAATTTGTAACCATGTTCCAAAAAAAAAAATTGTCTGGTTCCCCTATCTTAGGGTTACGAAGGTCAGATCGGCAGTCGCTTCAATGTAATTACCAGACTCGCTAAATCCTGGATCATGGTCTAAGCGGACCCCGTCTAAGCACGGGACATAACGCTAGGAAGATGATTAAATATTTGGATATCATGATAAGAGCGGAGTTTTAGATGCTGTTTTGTTTTATAAAAGTTGGGCTGAATTCCAAATAAACCAATTCGCACCGATGTATATATTACGTAATCGATTTATATTAAACTAGCTGTTTCCTGCGACTTTGCCCGCGTAGACTAATATTTCTGTATTCTACAGAAACTTATTCCAGACTATAATCTATATCTGTACCAAATTTCATCCATATCTGTTCAGCAGTTTTTGCGTAAAGAAGTAACACACACTCACAAACTTTCGCCTTTATAATATTAGTGTGATATTTATTATTGTATGTTTTTTTTTGTGATCATTACTTTAAAAATAATGTGATTCAAGAAGAACGCTTGATACGCAGTTCGTTGGTGAGCTAAAAGGGTGTTTTTTCTCCAAAACCTCAAATTAAAAACCTGCACAAATAAAAAAAAACTGCAATCTTTTATTAGTTTTATAAATCAATAGAAATACTGAAGTGTAACTTCATTATAGCATACTCAACAAATGGTTCGAAAGCTGGCACCAATTTTTAGGTGCAATATTAACTAAAAATAGGATTCTAAAAAAGATAAATGATTTTGGTGGGACTTTCTACTTGCCAGGTGATCTAATAATCTATCTATTTTGATTTCACCCCGCTACTCACGAGCCTAGTCTGCAGTTCCGCGTTGGGGTATAATAGGAGAGGTATGCGATAAGTTTCAGCTTGCCTCAAATACCTACCCAAAAAATTGGTACCGGCCTACTATAACTAATTAAGAATGAAAATGCACAAATAATTTAAGTCAACGAACGACTTAGTGTCTTAACACGTTCGCGTGAGCAACCACATGTCCAAAATGTTGCATAACGGCGCAAACTTTTTTCCATACAAAATAAAGCAACGTGTGAAGACGTCGCGCCGTAAGACATACACCATGTAACCAAGCTACACGGCGCAACAAACTACAAGAATGGGATGAAATGCGGCGCAAAGGAGCATCGGTATTTGAATTTACTCTTAAATAAGACGTCGGGCGACGTTCTGCCGAAATACATATCATAATCTTTAGGACGTCATAAGACGTTGCGCCGTTTCCTAAGCATATACTCACGACGTCGTGCGACGTAGCTCACGCGAACGTGTTAAATAAATTGTCTCAGGATTATATCTTCACGGAGTCATCATCCCTACTGTAACATCCGGTTAAGTGTAAAACCGGCATAACTACACATTCACATGCGAAACATATCATGATCCGAGATTAAAATGGATTTGTACGAACATCTAAATGACGACAGGGGATGTAGGTAATTTCGGCGTTACAAGAATTATTACTAACACAAGCATCCCTCAACGGGGTATATGTTATATATGAGTAGTCGTGAAATCACACAATATCAATATCACGCATCTGTCAAGACAAATCATAAGCTATAATAATTAATTAAGTAGTTAGTTACTCTAAGTTTACAATTAAATAGATAAATTGGTTACTCTATTGTAATAGGTTAAAGGCTGATTTTTCAACAGTCAGTTAAAATATAACAATCGAATAAATCACAGTCCGGATGATTTTAAAATGTCATTGCCTGTTTCCTAAGTCAAACACCGTATGACATCCGCACATTGGTGACGTTATACTTTATCAGTCGGTTAATTCTTATCTGACCATTAAAATATCGGCCCTTATACCTGTAAAGATAGCAGTAAGTGTAGAATAATCTATACTTATAATAAATCTGTAGAGAGGTCAATTCTGTACATGAAGTATATTTTCAAAATAACTATCAGGGGGTGATTAGTGATCGATACTGATGCCAAAAATGCAATCAGTAAAATTTTTGTCTGTCTGTCTGTCTGTCTGTCTGTATGTTCCTTATAGAAACAAAAACTACTCGACGGATTTTAACGAAACTTGGTACAATTATTCTTCATACTCCTGGGCAGGTTATAGTATACTTTTCATCACGCTACAATCAATAGGAGCAGAGTAGTGAAGGGAAATGTTGGGAAAACGGAAGAAGTTACTCCATTTTTTAAGCTTCCGTCGCGTATGCAGCCTTAATGGTTAAAGTTACATAGAAATCATGTATGACGGAAATAGTCTTTATAATATTAACCATAAACGCGGGTGACACCGCTGGCACAGCTAGTAAATAAATACATTTTTATTTTTATTTAATTTATTTTTGTTTAATTTGTAAGTTTTCGTTTACTTAAGTTAATGTGTCCACGCGTCTCGAACCTATGGTGCTGTACTTACAGGTAATGTATATTTCTATTTGCTGCGAAGGTTATATTTTTATTGTACTGACTTTTAATATAAAATACACGGTCAAGTAAAAAAAGAAGGACTCCACGCTGTCACACTACTGTGTGTAGCCCATAAGCATGTGTGAGTGAAACTTATTGATATCAGTTAACTAAATTTGAAGCGTTTATGTCAATGTGTAATGTAAGTTGCGTTTAATGTTGGAACTTGGCAGATGCCTCAGTGTGCAGTTAGTGACGCGGAGTCCATCTTTTTTTACTAGTCCGTGAAAATTAACCATGTTTGTACATTTATTAATGTGCATCTGAAATTCAATTTTTTAACTAAAACTATCAAATTACGTGTTCACTAACATTAAGGTACGACCGCTCTTTTCATTAAGATTACTTTATCCAATGTATCAATATTCATTACACCTTGCCGGAATAGATCTCATTTACCAATCTAACCATGCACCAGCTTAATGAAGAGACCAAATTTAATTAAGCTGACCGTCAAGTAGTTTAATTATCTGCCGCTAGAGGCGAGGCCGAAGCCAGCAGCATTTGCCACCTCCTGTTATACAGTTAATACGATACCGTTGTAGTTCGTAAACCCTTAGACAGGATTTTAACTTCCATCTAATCATCATCGTCATCTTCTTGCCTTTATATCATTGATTGGTTGACGTGAAGCACAGAAGTCAAAGACCCTAGCTACGAAACTAAGAGTCGCGGGTTTGAATCCCACTAGGGGCAAATTTTTCGTGTGATGAACATGGACATTTCTATTCGAGCCATTGATGTTTGTAAAACGTACTTAAATAGGTCTATTCGTTCTAGTATCTATAGCAGACTCATGCAAGCTTAGTAATAATATGCTCCTTACCGACGAGGATTTAGTCAACTGCGCAGGAATTATTATAGTGCACAAGTGTGTGCGCAAACACAGGTGCACTTCCTTCACTCATAGTGCAGTGAGACGACAATTGGACATGACTGGGGAGAGGTCAAGCGCAGGACCAACGGCTTAACATGGTTTTCGAGGCACGGGGATGATTAAACCTCTAACTTCCGGACTCCGGACATTTTTGGCCCGACCCGGATTTTGACTTAGGCTGGCAGCCTTAAGAATTTATTTATTTCCGTATCTCCCATTTAATCATCATGGAGATACACCCACTTACATCTTCTTTTATATAATCCATCTATTATTCATTTGGTCGTCCTCTTGAACGTATAACGTAGTGGATGAAGAGGAAGACCTCGCCATTCACTAACATTCAAACTCATTACTCTCTTTGTCATATACCTATCCTTCTTCTTATAACTTACTTCGTGACTAATTAGCCTAAGACTAAGCTAATCCTAAGTCTAAGACTAATTATAATAAGTCTATCCTTCGTCTCTTCTCATCAAACATCCTAAAGACAACAAGATATGACATTAACAAAGTCTTGTTAATGACAAAAAATATGAAAGGAATCAGTCGATTCCTTTCATATTTTTTGCCACTGGTTCCATTAAAACCCGTCTAATATGGAGGCTATTTTTACACATTATTATTTTCAATTCTCATTTTGCGACACAGGTATGTAGGCTGATTCAGTGATCGTTGTAGCCGACGTTTGTCGGCCGTAGGCGAATCATTATACACCCACATTGACGCAAAACATCCCCAATTTTAGATTTGGGGTAAGTAATTTGATACAATTTCTGAGGGATATTTCGTTAAAAGAATTATTTTTTGCTTGTCGCGACTGAGGTTTTTATAAAGCGTATTGTAGGACACTTAATCGGCAACATTTGTGAGATCTGTTTTCTATTTATTTTTAGATCTGAAGAAGAACATTTGTCTGTTAGTCTGGTCTGACTTAAAAAGAATGCGAAAAACTGTGTTCCTTGCCTTGAATGTCGTAAAAGGTTTTAATTTATCGATTGATTAAGTGATTCTGACTGATCATTACTTTTTTGAAATTTTGCATCTAACCCAACTAAATTTCATTATTGACTGAATGTGCTTTAAGGGGTTTTTTGCTCCTTTTTTGCTCCTTCCTTCGCAGATAGTGAGCGTGATGGTATGTAAACCAGGTTTCCATTGGTTGTGTGTAAAGATTTACTTTTAACCCCGAAAAATTTTAGATCCCACACGAAATTTCACGCGAGCGGAGCCACGCGCAAATACCTAGTATCTAATAACTACTTAACTAATCAATACAGGCCCATTGGTTGAGTGGCCAGAGACCCTGGCCACGAAACCAAGAGTCGCGGGTTCGTATCCCGCTAGGGGCAAATGTTTCGTGTGATGAACATGGACATTTTTACTTGAGTCATGGATGTTTATAAACGTATTTAAGTATGTCTATCCGTTCGCCTAGTATCTTTAGCACAAGCTTATAATATAAGCTTAGGATTTATTTATTTAATACCTACACGTTATCATCTTACAACACTAAGGTTAGAAATAAAAGAAAGGCAATTTTGCTATTTTCTTTTTTATATTCGCTATTCTAACATTTCTGCTTTCATTTCGCTTAAACACCACATTCATATTTACACTTTCATTGCGCACGTAAGAGCACTTTCTTTGGCCAGGTCCATTACTTTTTACGAAGTCATTAATTTTAGTTTCCAAGCCGCTAGAGCCCAAACAAAGGGTTCTAATATTCAACATTGGGCACAAATATATTGCCCTCTCAAATCTATTATCTCTGAAACTACTGGTCCGAATAGGCCAGATGACTAATTATAAAAAAATATTAAACACGTATTTTTTTAATTATTTGTCAAACAAACATTGACGAAGATACAATGTATCCGAGTTGCGCGTGATGTCATGCTTTCGTAAAACTAAATAGTGACGTCGCAAGCCCCCACTCCAAATCTTTGATGCTCTATATGTGATTTTTTGTTAATTTGATAAAGCGAAAAATATGTGTATGATTGTATAATCTAACTGACGGACTAAATAGAATTATAGTTTTTTAATGCAGTCATCATGCCTATTGAAAAAATATTTTTGAATTGTATAGTTAATTTATCGAGGAAGGCTTAACTATATAATGTTAACCATAAACGAGGGTAAAACCGCGTGCACAGCTAGTATGTCTTATAAAAATGTCTTACAAACATTTCGTAATATCATGGCGTACGTACATACAGTAATATCGCCAGGTTACCGATCCCAGGGTACACTCGACCTCATAAAGTTTTGAAATGAAGTTGAGTTTTCGGAGGGTTTTTTTTACATCTTATTTGATAATACAACGTGGCTAATGAAAGTCAGTCTACAAAACTTTGTGCGTTTGACTTTTACAAGTTTTCTAACTAACTAAACTTCACGCCACTTCCCTAGCGGGGTAGGCAGAGAGGACCGAACGCCATATGACACGACTCTTACACACCTAATAACTTGCTTTTTCCTCTTCTTTCTTCTTCTTATTTTTCATTTATAAAATGCCTGCCCCTTAGAGGATTACCGGTGTGATAGTATATATATATTATGTAAGTATGTATTTAGCGTCATAGCCGAAATCGGCAAGAATGATGATGATGATGATATTGATGATGACGATAATGTTTCCTTTATTTCTAACTTTTGTTTATACAATCTAGTTTTAAACTAAATAGAGCAAAACAATTTAACATTTGGACGCAAGTTCAGTATGTATCTATATATTTCTAACATCACGCCCATAATCCCCAAAGGGGTAGGCAGAGTCAAAGGGGCAACAGGCCCCTTTAACCACATTCAGCCAAAAACAAAACTAGGCTGAACTAGATAGAAAATTGGCAAATGGTAGTGTTAAGGGGCTAGCTCGTCGCATACATAATCACATACTCAAAACCCGATATACCTTTAGTCGCCTTTTACATGCTAGGCAAGAAACACAGTTGGCACATTCTTTTTAAGTCCCAGACTAACATGCTACAATGGGTTTGGATTATATTTCTATTTCCACAAAAAGTGAATTGTATCTTTAAAAAAATTGTTCACGTAAGTACCTATTCCTTATATGAAACTTGTACTTCAAATATTAGCAGTTATATCTAAATACGTTTTTATACACATCCACGACTCGAGTACACAACCATGGGCGTAAGGGGGGTAGCCCCCCTCCCCGCCTGGAACTCGTGTGCCAAGGTTTATTTACTATAAGAACCTACCAATAATGTTGTATCTCCCTCCCCCCCGGTCCAAAAGCTGCGTACACCCATGTACACAAACTAAGTGTTGCTGAAAAATCGATAGCTTTCAATCGATAGTTTAACGGCCAAATCATCTATACGATCGATAGTATGGATATCTCTTTAAGTGCAACACTATCGGTAAATAGCAATACTATCGATAGTATTAATAGTTTTGAGCACTGTCAACCAATGAACTATCGATAGTATCGATAAATGTTAGTCTATACGATATTGAAGAGCAATACTATCGATTTTCCTATCGATCAAATATATATGCTGTTCATTGCCAGTTTTCAGAATCGATTGCCTATCGATAGCCTATCGACAGTTTCAATGATGGGCGTTGGGAGAGCTTTAAATGACAAGACTGACCGCGATCTAAAAGCCTATTTAATGAAGTGAGTGTGCGTGTAAACAGATATAAGTAGTGCGCACACTACACTATCGATAGTTAATCGATATTAGCCTATCGAGCGGCAACACTAACACAAACTTACGTGGGATACGAATTCGTCACCTTTGGTTTTATAACCAGGGCCATGCCATGAGACCAAACAGCCCATCTTTTAATCATATAGTAACACTTAGTTATATTCTCTTGTCTGTACCACTAACCAAAGAAGCCTACATTTTTCACCTTATCATTAAAGTTAAAGTTATGTACTAACTTAGCTCCAAACTTGTTTACCACAAATTTCCGCTCCCGACTTCACTTATAGGGCTTTATTAGCATAACAATATTGTGGTAGCCCAACTTGCTCGATACGAGAACTTACCGGGGTACGCACAGGATGTGGCGGCTACAAAAACAAACTACCTCGTTTGCTGTTTAGCTGCTCCTGTTGGTTAATAGTTTTACATACTAATAAAGCCTTTTCTTCTCATAAAAGTCTATATTACAGAGAAGTTTTACTATGTAAATATGTTTAAAGAGTATGCGGTAGTTAACGAATAGATTAATAGGGATGATGACTGCATTAAAAAACTATAACTCTATTTAGTCCGTCAGTTAAATTATATAAAAATACTAGACACATATTTTTTGCATTATAAATTAACAAAAAATTACTAAGATAAAGAACATCAAAGTTCTGGAGTGGGAGCTTGCGACGTCACTATTTAGTAAAAATTTTACGAAAGCGTGACGTCACGCGCAACTTGAATGCATCGTATCTCCGTCAATGTTTGTTTGACAAATAAATAAAAAAATACATGTTCAATATTTTTGAAAAATCTAACTGACGGACTAATCAGAATTATTCAGTTATCTTGCCTATTATGGAAGACTTTTCTAACCAGCAATTATTTTTATTTAAAGTGATTGTAATTATTGAAGTAGTCGGTAATTGAAAACCTTGCAAGTCATCACGTTTAAAAACGATGACTGTATAAGTTAACAAAGTCATTTTGAAAAATCTTATTTATAATCTCTAGCGATTTAAGATCATAAAACATAACTAATAAAGTTTTATCTCACTTATTTATTCCAATTTATCATCTCCAATCAATCTTTAACCCTACTCATTATAATAATAATAATTTTTATTTTTATTTTTATTTTAAATATCCGACTACATCTCATACATCGATCTGACTCCGAGGTAAGTAGCTTAAGCACTTGTGTTACGGATATCAGACTCAACAGTGGTATTACAAATACATACTTAAATATTGGATATTAACACCCAGACACAGAACAAACACAAGTATTCATCATAAGAATGTTTGTCCTGGGTGGGGATCGAACCTACAACTCTTGGCACATGGGGCAGGGTCACTACCGAATGCGCCATCGAGCAAGTCAATATTATATAAGGGAAAAAATTGTTTTTGCATGATTTAATCATAACACTTAGGCTTTCGCAAATAAATCCCAAACCTCAGCCTCCCTAAATGTTAACATACGCACGAACGAACACGCAATCAACCTGTCACTATAATATACTAGAGGCAAAGGTATACCTTTCCGATCCTTTGTAGGTAAAAATTGGTTTCATACAGATGTTCTGAGGGAGAAACGTTCTATTTATAAAATTACGCCTCTTACTAAACTACCTACTCATATGTATTCAAGGGTAAGAAAGGGTGTTCAATTGAAATGAAATGAAATAATTTATTTCTGCTAGTGGATTCATAACAAAATTTGCACGTCAACATTTTTTTTTGCCTCTCCAGCACCTCGACGTGAATGGCCGACAAGAGGTGCCGCAAGAAGCTCAACAGATGCCCTCTTTTGAATACGTTCATATGTACCTATATCTAATTCAATGACATTATAAATTTTGCTGTGCATGCTAGCAGACTATGTTGTCCAAATATTTCTATCATTTAAATAGTCTTCTTATTTGTAGTAACCCTTTATCATTTAACATGCATTTAATTTAAATTTATATAGGTATACATAATAGGGATGATGACTGCATAAAAAAACTATAATTCTATTTAGTCCGTCAGTTAGATTATACAAAAATACTAGACACATATTTTTCGCTTTATCAAATTAACAAAAAATCAGTTTTGGAGTGGGGGCTTGCGACGTCACTATTTAGTAAAAATTGTACGAAAGCGTGACATTACGCGCAACTTGAACGCATCGTATCTTAGTCAATGTTTGTTTGACAAATAAATAAAAAAATACGTGTTCAATGTCTTTTTATAATTTAACTAACGGACTAAACATATTTTTTTTGTTACCTTGCCTATATATACATACTTACTTAATAAACTCTGTTCCCAAACTGGGCCTGTGCCCAGGTAGTCCGTTATCATACGTATTGGAATATTAATACCGCGCAACTCGGTGTAAGGGAACAATTTCAGCGTCGAATGTGCTAGCTTTGTATATACAACGCTGAATTTTCCGGCAGTAAAAAAGTATTGTTATGTTAGCCATTAGCAAGCAAATGATTGTGAAGCTGATGTGTTAGCAAATCTTTATAGGTAGTGAGCCTTGTGTTACGTGGTGGGTAATTGCATGTTTTTAAATATATTTAAGAATTCAACCCTTCCTTTCATGAAACGCATTTTCTGCATACAAGGTCTTATGTTTAAACGCGTATTTTAGGCCTATCAAACTCAAAGTCAAAATATTCTTTATTTATATAAGTTTCAAAGAAACACTTATAAATCGTCAAAAACAGTTCAAAGAGATATGATTCTACCACCGGATCGGAATGTTGCATCTATCACTGCATAGATACGTTAAAACTAAAATTTTTAATGCATAAAACCAAAAAATATCATAAGTGACTTACAAGAGGATCTTGGTAGCAGAAATAGGCATCTTCTTCATCTTCAGGCCTGTGCAGAAATAGAGGATATGGTAAGTAATCACTGCAAAAGTCAGTTCAATTTGGAGATTATAAAAATCCGTATATAGAGTTAGAAGTTACATCATTGCTTATGGAATTATCTCGGCATGTCCGTATCAAAGGGCTATTTTACTCAAAAAAAATATATAGTCCACTATTGAGATTAGAAAAAAATATTGCCCACATATTTTTTCTTTCATTTAGCAAACTATAAATTATAAAAATACAGCGGGTTAAAGTATCGCGTGACGTCACCAGGTGTGTAAAATTTTACAGTCCAAGTGACGTAAAGCGCTAAATTTAAGATCTTTGAAGCGCTGTAATTTTGTAATTTTTCGAGTATTAGATAAAGAAAAAAATACGTCAATATTTTTTGATAATTTTACTTACGCACTAAAAAAATTTTTTGATTAAAATTTTTGAGTAAAAATTGGGCCACCACAAGTTAACCAATGTTTGTTGTTATATACTAACCTATGTGTATACACATATGTAAAATTTCATTATCAATCCAGTATTTCGTGCGGAAATAATTACATATCTGTACAAAAAACCCCTAAAAAATTTTACATTCACATATTTGTGCTAATTAGATTTTAAAAACGATATCGATGCATTATCGAACTAAATAGCATTTGCCAATTTGCTTAATATCCATTTTAATACTGATTACAGATAAATAAGCTTTAGCATTAAGCTCGCCATTATTCACTGCCAACCAGTCTGTTATCGGCAACGGTTGATATTGGAACGCTGTTCACTAAAACAATTGGAATTATATCCAATTAGAATATGCATAATTACATGTCTATAATAATGCATGTTCGTGATAACAACACCTCTGATACATATTTGGTTTCAGAATTTACCATTACATTTTATCTTCAGTTTGGAGCGGTGGTAGCTCAATGGTAAGGACACGCGCCTCATAACCGAAGGGTGCGGGTTCAAATCCGAGCATATATCTCTGGATTTTTCAAATCTATGTACGTTTTTGTACCACTAGCTAGTCGAGGGAAAACATGATGAAACCTGCAAATTCAAACAACTTTGGATTTGTAACCATAATCCAATAATTGTCTGGTTCCCCTATCTTAGGGTTCCAAAGATCAGGTCAGCGGTCGTTTCAATGTCATCCCACTTGCTAAATCCTGGATCATGGTCTTTGCGGAGTGCAAAATTAACTTCTAAGTCAACAATCTACCGTTATTTCTATTGTGCCATTCACAACTTTTTACTCAAACCTTTTTACTAACTACCGTAAATGTACCAGTCATTCTCATTTATAAAAGCTACAAGGCCACACAAGGTCGTAGAGACCTTTTTGCTGTCCTTACGACTGGTAATTACGAATACTTATGTGGCGTCATGTGGCGGGTCGTTACATTCCCTCTTATGGTTGAGTGAAGCGATGGCTCTCAAGCAAGACGTATGGGTCTTGTCTGTGAACTGGCGTTGCCTTAGCGCTGGCTTCTTTTACCCTTACACTTTCAATTAGTCTCATCTTATTTCCAATAAATAAATAAATAAATTCTCCTAGCTGACACACCAATTCCCTAGGTAAATGGATAGAGAAACTTTATAAACATCCATGACTCGAGTACAAATGTCCATGTTCATCATAAGAAGCATTTGCCCCTAGCGGAATTCGAACCTGCGACCCTTGGTTTCGTGGCCAAGGTCTCTGACCACTCGACCAACGGGCCAGTCAAATGACAATAAATATCAGATATATAAGTAACTAATCAATTTCCAATTAGGTGCCGATAAGTCACGAATGCTGTCATTAAGTACTAACTAACTGCCGATAACGCGCCTCTTAACCGGGGAGTGCGGGCGGTTAAACCCGGGTACGTACCTCTAGATTTTTCAAATCTATGTACATATTTATACCACTAGCTCGACGGTAAGAGAAAACATCGTGATGAAACCTGCAAATTCAAACAACTTTGGATTTGTAACCATGATCCAAAAAAATGGTCTGGTTCCCCTATCTTAGGGTTACAAAGGTCAGATCGGCAGTCGCTTCAATGTAATTACCAGACTCGCTACATCCTGGATCATGGTATAAGCGGACCCCGTCTAAGCACGGGACATAAAGCTAGGAAGATGATGAACTGCCGATAAGTACCGGTTTAGTCCCAGTTAAATACAGATCAGTCCCAATACACTATACTTACGCAGTGACAGCGATTTTGAGGTGGATGCCCGACTCGAGGATGATCTCGTGCGCCTCCTGGATGGTGAGCGTGGAGGTGTCAATGTCGTTGATGCGCAGGAGTTTGTCGCCCGGCCTGATGCCCGCTTTGGACGCCCGACTGTCTGGCTTCACCTGCAAAACAAGACGCTCTTATAGTTACCAGTTGATCCCACAGCTCTACTATTTGGATATTAATTTATTAATTTGACTCCCTCGATGAACCAATAACTCATGGAACTTAGGACATGTCCTATTGGTTCAAGGAAAAACTTTTCCAGTAATGAATTATCAATCTAACTAATTAACTAACTAAACTTCACGCCACTTCCCTAGCGGGGTAGGCAGAGAGAACCGAACGCCATATGGCACGCTCTTACACACCTCACTCGCCTCTTCAACATTCATGATCCTTTTCATACAAGCTCTACGGTTTATATGACTTCTAACATCAACCTCTGTTAATACATGACCAATCTGGTCAAATTATCAATCTCATATTTGCTCTATGTAATTTTTAAATATTTATTTGTAAGAGTGCCGTTAGTTCAGATATGATTAACACATGTCAAACTACTATACTCAGAATCAGATATGTGATGTTCTCTTATATTAATTTCTGCGCTACCCAAGGATTACATTTGCCGAGTCGTGACAGACAGACAAGCAAGAGAAGACATTGGTGAGTCCCATGTTTTAAGAACTCAAAAATATTTGTTAGAGATTCTAGTGCCATAGCTCAAGCCTCATCATCAGTCAATTTTAATACTGGAGGTGTCAACTAGTTAACGAAAGTTAACTTACATGCGTGACCCTCAAAGGCGTCTTGTAGTACGACCCGCCGGCCAGGTCGAAGCCCCAGATGCAGTCCTCGAAGCTGACCCGTTCGTGGATGCCCTCGTTCCTGGACTCCCACGTGGGCTTCTTCAGCTCGCCGGCCAGCAGCGCCGCCTCCTCCGCCTTCAGCTTCGTGTGGCGCATCGACACCTGCGTCTCGGGAGGCATTGTGCTGAAACAGACATTGGGTTACGTAAGACAGTCTTTCTTGATTATGATCTGTGAAGCATCGGTTGGAAAGAACTAATAATTAGTTTATTGGAGAAAGCTGAATATTTAGAAGTTATATACAAAATAAGAATCAATCAAGAAAGAGTTTTAGCTCGTCAAACCATATTTAACCAAAAATTTAATTAACGTGGATTGACCACAAATTTGTGAAGAAGTAGTGACATTTTTTTGGATTACGGGAACCAGGGTTTCTTGACAGTGATCTGTGGACCATCAGTAGTTGGCGAGAGTTAATAATTATTTATTGGTCCGTCGAAAAAAAGACAATGAAGATAATGTAACTTTTCATATTCTTCCTTCCCTATATTAAGGTTTTCATGCATTTTGCATGTAGTAGTTAATAGCTGCAGAATAAAGCAAACTAAGGCTTTAAGTAAACATTGCGTAACATTTATCGCTACCAGGACTATGGAGGACTTATTTGGAAACCTTTAGTCTCAATGCCCTCAATTTAGCAGTGCATATACTCAAAATCTTTCAGGACATACACTGAAACATCGCTACCCCTGAAAAAGGCCCTGACATCTGCATCCTGACTGTTTCAGCCTCGTGACGGTTTCTGGGAGACTCATTAACATTTTAAACACTAAAATGAACGCCTCACAAAAATGTTACATTCATAACATCACGCCTATAATCCTCGAAGAGGTAGGCAGAGTCAAAGGGGCAGCATGCCCCTTCAACCACATTCAGCCAAAAATAAAGCCGGGCTGCTGGGTTAGATGAAAAATTGTGAAAAATTATATTCTCCCAGATTAATTCTCGTGTCACGGTGTTTGTTCCCAAACTCCTCCGAAATGGCTGAACCGATTTTGATAAAATTTTGTGTGCTTATCGAGTTGGTCTGACAATCGGCCAAAATCAATTTTTCATACCCCTTAATGTTAAGGGTGGTCCACCCCAAAGCTGTAACTTAAGAACGGCTTTACCGATTTCACTAATTCTTTTTTACTTGTGTTTGTTATTGTTAAGTGAAGGTTCATAAGAAAGAAAAAAATAAAAAAGTTGCGCGGTAAAAAAAAGGGTATTGAAATTCCGAGAACGGGGCGTTACGAAGTGCGCCGGGTCAGCTAGTATCCATCTAAAAATAAAAAGAGTACTGATTTTAAAATGTCCTAACTATACTTAGTACCTACAATGTTACTACAAAAACTACGAACTGAGGTTTCAATTTCAACCAAAACAGACGTTTATTACACTCATCTCGCTTTTGAATTTATGATGCTGAATATACTTGTCTGCAAGCTAAATTGCACTTTATTGCTCCATAATGAGGTCGCTATTCGTTCAGGCAGATTGTTCTATTCTAATACTGCCAAGCATCATGCCTTCATAATTACCGCTGCAAATTGGTGTACGGCTTTACCCAGAATTCTGACTCGATGGCGTGTTCGTTAATAACCCTAAACAGCGTTGCCAGGCGTCCGGATAAAGCCGGTCATAGGCTTTTTGATTGCGTGTCCGGCCAAAATGAACGGTGTCCGGCTTGTCCGGCTTTTTACATTTCGCAAATGAGCGGGTGCCGAGCGGGTTGAGCGCAGGCGAGACGACTATTGGTCGCTCCCGCAGTCCGTCAATAAAGTGTCCGGCCTTTTTACCTAAATGTCCGGCCAAACTGGCTGGTCTGTCCGGCTATTAGGTTTGACAACCCTACCTATGCGCCAAGAGTTATGGGTTCGATCCCCACCTAGGACAAACATTCGTGTGATGAATACTTGTGTTTGTTCTGTCTCTGGGTGTTTATATGTATATAATTTTTAAGTATAATATTTTTTTTTTTTTTTTTTTATAAATATCCGACTACATCACATACATTGATCTGACTCCGAGGTAAGTAGCTTGAGCACTTGTGTTACAGATATCAGAATCAACAGTGGTATTACAAATATATACTTAAATATTGGATTTTTACACCCAGACACAGAACAAACACAAGTATTCATCACACGAATGTTTGTCCTGGGTGGGGATCGAACCCACAACTCTTGGCGCATGGGGCAGGGTCACTACCGCATGCGCCATCGAGCTTGTCAAGTCAATATTTGTAAATATTTACTTTTCAATATTTGTAATACCACTGTTGCTTCTGATATTCGTAACACAAGTGCTTAAGCTACTTACCACTGTATCTTGTTAGAAATTTATTTTTTATTTGTATCGTGCCTAATCTATTATGTTCACAGGTATAATAATTTCTACCTTATGTCTTATGGCAGAGATCAAACTTTTCTTTGTACCAAATCCCATTACATTCGGTTCATGCGTAAAAGCGTAACAGACAGACTGACAGAGTTACATTATCGTTTAATTTACTTGCAAGGATTTATACTTTAGATGAAAGTTTTAATATAGATGGTTACATAAAGGCTGAACTTTTAATACATTTAAACTTATAAGGTAGCTTCAGTCAAAGCTTCGGTTAAAGCGGTTAAAGAACATGTAAAATGAGCTTCTGTGTAACTGCATACAAAAGCACTACGCAAATTGGTCTTTCAAAGAAAAATGTTGCCAGCTCCCTAACGAGATATGTGTACTAATAAATGAGAAAATAACTCTGTCTGTTACGTTTTCATTACCCCGAGGCAATTTAACTAAAAGGTTATGATAAAATTTTTGTACGCGAATGTTTTCACCTTTAGAATGTCCATAGACAATTACAGAGACAAAATTCTGAACAAAAAATTCACTTTTGTTATAATAACTTTATCCCACAGCTCCGCTGACGTTGAGCTTAGTCTGCTAGAGACGTTTTCGAAGATCGCGTGAAATCTAACAATTTTCTCACTAGCCTACTATTCAGTCAATAAATGTTTACTTCCTTTCTTTCTTTCTTTATTCCAGAGTATCATCTTTTTCTGGGCCAAATTTCACTTTAAATATGAAAACGCACAACGGGCCTACCAGCTAACCGCCTTGCATTACTTACATATCCATCATTTTCTTTATCTTTTTGCTCCTTGGCCTCTCCCTACCCATTCCTTGATTGCTTTGCGTTGCTTAAAATATAAAAATAGAAATAAATAACTTATAAGTATTTCTTTTAAATTTACGCTGGCAACATTGTACTAACTAGATTACACCTCTAGAAGTAACGTAGGTTTCAAGTAATTTCCTTATTAGCTGCATAGCGGGCAGTTTACGATGCCTTTGGGCACAAAGCCAACTGTTATCATTTTGTCTCTGCTGCAACGTGGAGCCACCTTCTCTTTATTACGACCTTGGCGCTGGCATTAAGGGAAATTATTGTTATAAATGATATATATGATAGAAACTGCAAAGGTGTGACGTATATTTACAAAGAGACTGCTAGAAAAACAAAAGGTGCTTTATATCAAAATAAAAATAGAATTCTCAACTTGAATACAAAAATAATAAAAAGCTCATCATCATCGAAGCGTTATGTCCTGTGCTTAGACGGGGTCCGCTTAGACCATGATCCAGGATTTAGCGAGTCTGATAATTACATTGAAGCGACTGTCGATCTGACCTTCGTAACCCTAAGATAGGGGAACAACACTATTTTTGGATCATGGTTACAAATCCATAGTTGTTTGAATTTGCAGGTTTCGTCACGATGTTTTCCTTTACCGTCGAGCTAGTGGTATAAATACGTACATATACTTGAAAAATCCAGAGGTACGTGCCCGGGTTTGAACCCGCATTCCTCAGTTAAGAGGCGCGTGTCCTTACCATTGAGCTACCGCTATCAATCAATTCAAAAAGGTGTAAAAAGTATTAATATAAAACTAATGAGGCCAATGTCGGCAACAAATGAAATATTTCCTTTATAAATCTTTGGTGCGGTTTTATTAGTAGAATATTTTCAAACTTACCCTGAAAAGTTTAGACTTGTTATAGTATGAATTAATTTGATTGTTTTAACTGTTTGAAGTCTAAGAAGGTTGTCGCTTTAATGTAGCAAAAGTTAAGCCTAAGATTATTGTAAGAGTTCTAACAAAACATAATCAAACCAGACAACGTCTTTTACAATAATTTCATGCGAAATTCTTATATTATTCAAGCATTGATTCAGAGAAGAGTCAAATAGCCAGACTTAGAAATACCTGATTCATTAACCGCTATCTGTTTCTTACATTCGTCGCTAAGCCTACCTTTACATGTAGGGTTGCCAACTATACTGTTTTAAACAGTATTATACTGTTTTTCACTAAATTATACTTTTTACTGTTGAATTAAGATAAAGTATACAAAATACTGTTTTCAGTATCACATTATTTTTCACTTTTAATTATGATGAGGCGTATGAAGTTTTTAAAAAAGATTGTAAATTAGTAAGTTGTGCGAGAAGCTCTAAAAAATATGTATTTAAAACAATAAAAAAAATTAAATACTGTTCATTTTTAAAAAATACTGTTCAATATTTTTCATAGACCTGAATATACTTTATTTCTTGTAAAAAAAGTTGGCAACCCTATTTACATGGTCATAGAAAAATACTATAGCATTGTGGCCATTGAAATAAGTGGAATGAGTGATCTATTTATCTCAAAGACTTGGTGCGTGTGGTCCTGTTGAAGCCTGTGGTATATTCAGACCCTGGTGTGCAACTTTCACAGCTATACGCATATGATACTACCACTATTCTCATTGATTGTTATTCGATAGAAGCAAACGAAATGTCACTCGTTTTGTCCGCGGTTCCGCTCGAATTCAGTATACTCGTCTATACTAATATTATAAAGAGGAAAGATTTGTATTTTTGTGTGTGTGTATGTTTGTAATGAATAAACTCAAAAAATACTGTGCCGATTAAACAAATTCTTTCACTATTGGAAAGCTACATTATCCGGAAGTAACATAGGCTATATTTTATCCCCCATATTCCCACGGGAACGGGAACTACGCGGTTGAAACCGCGGGGCGCTGCTAGTATTACACAATAGAGTGCCTTTCAATTTTCTCGTCATAAAAAAATACCTGTATCTCTTGTCAAGATGCAAGCTTATGCGCACCAAATATTACGTAATGATATGTATGTGATAATATCATGGGCGTATGCAAGGGAGGGCAGGGAGGGCAGCTGCCCTGCCCTTAATTTTTTTTTGACACCGGGAAATGCGTTACGCACCGTCACCCTACCCGGGGGGGCAGGATGGTGTGTGGGACTCCCGGGGGCCTCTGGTATTGGAGGCCCCTGCTCCGGTCAAGGATGGAAAATGGCCGGGGTACACACTCTAAAACCCCGCGGTATCGATCGAGTGGAGGAATGTCATAGCATAGCCTGAGCTTCCACAACTTCCTCCAGCGACCGGTCCGCCCTACATGGCGGGCACCACTAGCCTCCCCCCAGTAGGGGGGCGACGGGAATAGCCAGGGGTGCGGCGCTATTGTCGTCCGGCAGCAGCGGAGACGTGCAACGCAGGTGGAGGTGCCCCAACTACCCGCGTGTACGCCCATGAATATTATTATGCATGAATTTGAAATACCGTTTAACCTTCAAATGACGGACTCAAGACTCATCTTCCCCATTCCTCAAAAAAATTACATCTTTCACAACATCGACATTCCTGATCCGTCTCACCTGACAGATAATCTGCCAATATGTCATACCGTTGTAAAACTGACAGGAATATGATTGCAATGCGCAATGCATCCGAGGGGACTGCCAACTGCATCCCGCTTCTCTGATTCATGGGTAGCTCTTGTTTATTGATGCGACAAACAATGCGTTTTAGTCATAGATGATTATTGTAAATGCTCATTACGTATGTGGATCAAATATGCGTCACAATCATTAACAAAGTATGTCTGTACGATTGCGATTAGGAAAATTGGTCGAATTTTTGTTAAAAAATTTTTAATAATATATTGTGTTGATTTTGCACACAATCCTGCCCATAGGCCTGCAAAGTTAGTTTAAACAGCTTCAGGCTTCTTCAACCATTTTAGTCTTTAATAAAAATTGAGTTAGGTTGAATTGAACATTTTGAAAAAATTGTTACAATTAGCTATCTCGTCGCCTACACAATCACAAACCAATTATCCCATTATATACTTAACAGCAGATCGGGCAATCGTTTACCAGTAAAACATTTAGATATGAAGGTGAAAAATACTTTCGATCTATTCTTATACCTAACAAATATACATAAATAAATATATATAATGCTAGTATATTAGTAGTTTAGTAGACACATACATATCATTACGCCCGCACCCCCGAAGGGGTAGGCAGGACACCTAGCCCCTTTAAACACATTCAGCCAAAAAAATAAACGGACTAGGTTAAATGGAAAACTGTGAAAAAGTATCACACACCCAAAGCCCGATATACCATTAGTCGCCTTTTACGACATACTAGGCAAGAAACACAGTTGGCACATTCTTGTTAAGTCCCAGACTAACTTGGGACATAAAAGAATCATTTAAATCGGTTTTAATTGTAACAGGCCATAAGAACTCGTTTTGTTTCGAAGACCTCGTTTTGTGTTCAAATGCAGTCTCAGTTCTAAAAGCGTCTTACTTTACAAGCATCAAATGAATCCTTTATATCACCCTTAAAACAATTTTAACATTCGCCCTTTTGTTCAAAATATTAAAAGTATCCCTTTAATATAAATATGCATTTCCATTCCATAGTAACCTTTATTGCTCTCAGTCCACTTGTAACAAATTCAGTTTCACAAAAAAATCAGTTCTGTCACTCAGATATTACACCGGCCGAATTTATAAATAATCCTCAAGATTTTAATCTATTTTGCTCTCGTATCTCGGCCACTTCATATTGTTTCTTTGAAGATTCTGTTTCAATAAAGTCGTATTCAAATGGTTGTTGCCGGATCATAAGACCTCCTGCACACGAAGAAAGGAATACGAATAAATAATGAATTCTTCAGATTCACATACCAATTTCATGGTAAGCTCGTGCTATGGATACTAGATTTTAAATAGACATTCTTATTTCTTCTTCCACTTCGAAGATTGCATGATAGTATACCAGCCAATGGTTCTTTACTTCAAGAGCAATGGATTTTAAATGGTAATTGATAACTCCATCTATTCCTGGGGCACTTGTTTTATGAAGCATTTGAATGAGACTTATATTCTTCTGTAGGTCTATGGGAACCATTAAAATGGAACCCAGGGAGAGGATGGCTAAGAACACTACTAGCAAGTGGTTCTTGGATATGTATGTCCCGTCTACTAAAGTTATAAACGAAAGTTTGTATGGATGGATGTATGGATGTTTGTTACTCTGTCACGCAAATAATATCACCTTTTTTCCATGGGGGTAGGCAGATATCACATCCTTCCATGTACTAAGATCGCGACACACAACTACTAAATGGATTTTAATAAAATTTTAGAATAATATAGCTCATAGACCCGCATAACATATAGGCTATGTTTTACAGATGTACCACGCGAGTAAAGCTGCGAACAGAGCCTAGTAAAGTATATTGCCTTACAAAAATGTAGACAGGTTTTATTTGGCGTTGTTTAGCAAAAGTTATCTTCGTGTGACTACCGCCTAAGTATCGCAATTCAAGGATCAACTCCACTTAAGTCTTCTCAGGGTATCGAATTGAGAAATTGTTTATTGCATTCTCTTTGTATCGCCCTCTCACTCGCACGCTTGACTGCCAAATTTAATGAATTTGACACTAAATTAATTCCGAGAAGATAAACCCTTTCAACATGTCGATAGAATCTATTAGGTCAAGCAATCAAGGAAAGGTCATAAAAGTTAAGCTACCAATATCGTTGTCTGGAAATGGATGGGTGATCAAGTAATATTGGGGACAGGGGGGGTAGCAATAATAGTAGGAAATATTTACTATAAGAACCTATCAATAATATTGTTTTGTCCTGGATCAAGCTGCTTACCTCGGAGTCAGGTCAATGTATGTGATGTAGTCTGATTATTTATTTATTTATTAGTATAGATAGATACGTTCATTTATGTCTATACATATAAAAGAAGACGAGCGGTGATAGCTCAATGACAAGGACACGCGCCTCTTAGCCGAGGAGTGCGGGTTCAAACTCAGGCACGAACCTCTGGATTTTTCAAGTGAGGAAAAACATCGTGATGAAACCTGCTAATTCAAACAACTTTGGATTTGTGACCATGACCCAAAAATTGTCTGGTTCCCCTATCTTAGGGTTACGAAGGTCAGATCCAATTCAATTCAAAATGTCTTTATTTATGTAGGCTTTAAAAGAAAACACTGATAAATCGAAAATTTTACAAAATCTTTGGAGCAATGTGAATACCACCTGTTCGGAATCAGATTCCGAATCCGAATTCGGATCGGCAGTCGCTTTAATGTTATTATCAGACTCGCTAAATCCTGGATCATGGTCTAAGCGGACCCCGACTACGGGACATAACGCTAAGAAGATGATGACGATATAAAAGAAGACATCATGTTGGTCTGGGACCTAAAAATACCATACCAACTATACCGTGCCTAACATAGTCAAAGTCAAAGTCAAAGTCAAAATACTCTTTATATATATATATATATATATATATATATATATAGGTTTGAAACAAACACTTATAAATCGTCAATTCAACAGATATATCAACTAATAATATGAATCTACCATCTTTTAATATTACCGCATAGGTAATATTAAAAGGCATAATGATGTCTTATTAAAGTAAGTAGTAGGTTTGTGATCGTGTAGGTGCTTTTCACAATTTTCCATCTAACTAAAAATACTATATGTTCAGTCGCGGGCACGAGTTATATATTGTACTTATTATATATTAGATTTATTTGCGGCAGCTATTTATATATTTTCCTTATCACTAAAAGGCTCCATTCACGTGTCTGTCTATTTGTACTATGAAGCGCGTGTGGGCGGCTAAAAATATGTAGTTCTAAGATACATTGCCATTTGATAACTTTCCTCTCAACGATATTAAAAAATATATTGAAAGTAATGGTTCCCTTTTTGTGGCTGTCATATACAAACCTAAAGTATTTCACGTTAGATGTCTTATTGAGAAATAAATATAACGTTGCTAGTCTTAGCCCGCAGCTCCGTCGACCTCAGTCTACCACAAGGATCGTCGTGCTTATCTCTTAATAAGCTGTGAAGTAAGGTTTCACCCGTGTTTATGGGTAATGTTATATAGCCTGTAGTCTTCCTCGATAAATGTGCTAATACTGAAAGACTTTGTTCAGATCGGAACAGCGAGCGGACTACGTAAACGAATAAAACAAAGATATATTGTAGCAAATAAAAATCTATACTTATAATAAATCTGTAGAAAGGTCAATTATGTACATGAAATATATTTTCAAAATAACTATCAGGGGGTGATCAGTGATCGATACTGATGCCAAAAATTCATCATACTCCTGGGCAGGTTATAGTATACTTTTCATCACGCTCCAATCAATAGGAGCAGAGTAGTGAAGGGAAATGTTGAGAAAACGGGAGAAGTTACTCCATTTTTAGCTTCCGTTGCGTGTGCAGCCTTATTGGTTAAAGTTACATAGAAATCATGTATGACGGTATTTCCATATAATATTAACCATAAACGCGGGTGACACCGCTGGCACAGCTAGTATGTAATAAAAAAACCTAAAGATAATTAAACTAATTTGGAAATGGTTAAAATCAAATTTGGAAATTTGTCCCGTGTTGGTCTGGGACTTAAAAAGAATTTATTAACTGTGTTACTTGCCTAGCATGTCGTAAAAGGCGGCTAATGGTATATCGGGATAAGGGTATGTAATTGTGTAGACGACGAGCTAGCCACTTGTCACTACTTTTTCACAATTTTCTATCTAGCCCAGCTCAGTTTTATTTTTGGCTGAATGTGGTTAAAATAATAATTGCTTGCAATGAAATTTAATACACCAATATTGAAACGTTATAGAAAGACATATTTTTTTTATCCCGAAAAGCTGTTTTATCCTGTGAGACGCACGATAGAATCTCTGTAACGCAATTTCGCGACTTGATCAGTCCACTCGTAGTCCGTTTCGCTAAATGAACTCAATTTTACAGATCAACTCGCGTGCCTTAATCTGCTTTTAATGCAGTCAAAGATAAGTCAAGACCACGGGTATGTCAAGACTGATAACGGGGAACCCGAATAAGGCCATTTTCATCCTCATTATTAAGCACCGAGTTTTATTTGACTGGCTCGATGGCCCATTCGGTAGTGACGCTAGAGTTATGGGTTCGATCCCCACGCAGGACAAACATTCGTATGATGAATACTTGTGTTTTTTTTTGTGTCTGGGTGTTAATATCCAATATTTAAGTATATATTTGTAATGCCACTGTTGTTTGTGATATCCGTAACACAAGTGCTTAAGCTACCTACCTCGGAGTCAGATCAATGTATGTGATGTTGTCAAATATTTATTTATTTATTCAAGGGGGGTAGGGGGGAGTTCGCGAACTGCGAGCAACATAAACACGGAACTCGCCGGAAACATAACAGGCGTTCGGTTTAAACGCACGAGCGGACGCGAATCTAATTTTTATTCAGAACAAAGGAAGAACAAGGGCTCCAGACTACAATTTGTGGAGAATTTACTGGGGAACTTATCGGAGTTCCGCGCTCATTTTTGTGATGGAGTCTGTCGTCTTTTTCTGTAGAAATTAGAGTGAGGAAGATAATATACTCGTACTTTCTGTAAATACACTTTTTTGTATGGTTTTGCTGAAATTAATAAAGATCTTGTTGGCCTTTTTTTTGCTTCAACCACATATATAACATCATGCTCATAGTCCCAGGGGTCGGCAGAATCAAAGGGACAGCAAGCCCCTTTAACCACATTCAGCCAAAAATAAAACTGGGCTGGGTAAGATGGAAAATTGATAAAAAGTTGTGACAAGTGGCTAGCTTGTCGCCTACACAATCACATACCCAAAACCCCATATACCATTAGTCGCCTTTTACGACATGCTAGGCAAGAAACACAGTTGGCATATTCTTTTTAAGTCCCAGACCAACACGGGACTAAATACTAATAGTTATTTCTAATTAATGAATTTTACGTGAATAACATCCCGAAATATCTTAAATCTTACGCTCTTTCCACCCCAGAAGATAGAAAAATAAAATAAATATGGTTTCACATCTATTTTGCAATAATTCGAACGATTTTTTAAGAGTTATCTGCATTACATAAATACACCCTAGCATAATTCGGATTAGTAGCCTTTTGCTTCAGAGATCTGGGACTATCCATCAATATTAACATTATACAGAACAGCGGGATGCGAATCCGGGACCTTTGTTTTATGGCTATTGCCAACCACTAGACCAAGCGGCCGTTTGTACTGAACTCAGTTTTGTTCCGTCCATTCGCACTTATCGTTTTAATAACAAAAAGCGAAGTGGCTAACGGAATGATACATGTTGGCGAAGTTCTGGTTTGCGTTCATGTTTTTATCCTACCGGAGTCCTCCCCGGGGTGATTAACGACCCACAATGCTCAGATTGATATAGAAACTTTGGATTTTCATATTACAGTCCGCGTATTGGATACGAGCGGGCAGTAGCACAGCGGTTGCGGGGCGGGCGCCGCAAACCAATTGGCAATCAGATCGATAATGATCGATAATGGTCAGGTCGTTTGAGAAGTATTTTTTTGGAAGGTAGTTTCTCCTAAAAACAATTATTTGTACTAAATACTAGCTGACCCGGCGCACTTTGTAACCCCCCGCTCTCGGATTTTCAATACCCTTTTTTTTTATTTATTGCGCAACTTTTTTTTTTTTTTCTTGCATAAGAACTTAAAAAAAATGGAAACTGCAGAAAACAATGGATGGATGCATTGTTTTTCTGCAGTTTCCATTTTTTTTTTTTGTTTTAAACTGCTAAGACTGCTAGTCGCCTTTACGACATGCTAAACAAGAAACACAGTTGGTACATATCATCATCTTCCTAGCGTTATGTCCCGTGCTTAGACGGGGTCCGCTTAGACCATGATCCAGGATTTAGCGAGTCTGGTAATTACATCGAAGCAACTGCCGATCTGACCTTCGTAACCCTAAGATAGGGGAACCTGACAATTTTTGGATCATAGTTACAAATCCAAAGTGGTTTGAATTTTGCAGGTTTCATCACGATGTTTTCCCTCACCGCCGAGCTAGTGGTATAAATACGTACATAGATTTAAAAAATCCAGAGGTACATGCCCGGGTTTCAACCCGCACTCCTCGGTTAAGAGGCGCATGTCCTTACCATTGAGCTACCACCGCTCCATATACTGTAATTAAAATTAAGTTGCAATAACGTACAGTTTCACTTTGGCTCCCATTACTCGGCAGACAACAAAAATTACAATAAAATATCCGGCATCATTATTTATTTATTTATTTATTAGGTTTATCAACGTTTATGTACAATCATTATGGTCCCATACTCGTAAAAAACACCGCTTTTCATTGTCGCCTGACTTCCCGCTGACATTATAGTCACAGCCTTAGAAAATCTTCGGCGCACGCAATGTTCTATACATCGCGTGCGCCGAAGGACTTATAAATTCAATGTTACCTGATCATCATCATCATCCTCTTGCCCTTCTCCCAGTTCATCTGGGGTCGGCGCAGCATGTCTTCTTCTTCCATACGTCCCGGTCAGCCGTCATCAAGCTATCCACTTCCATTATACTCATATCATCTTTTACACAATCCATCCATCTCTTATTGTTACCTGATATACTGTAAATATTCCAAATCAACAAATTTTAAACAAACTGTAGTTTAAACTCATCGACATAATAAAATGATGATATGTCAGGCAACGTTGATTTTTACTATCAAGTATCTACTAACACAATAAAAAAACATATGATCTTAATAACAAAACCTTTAAAAAACCCTACATTATATGTTTGCCATATCTGATGAATATTTTAATGAGAACGCCCTCAGTGATTTACCTAAAATAACGCTTTATGTTATATTTAATATATTTATTACTTCACATGTTGGTCTGGGACTTAAAAATAATGTGCCAACTGTGTGTCTTGCCTAGCATGTCGTAAAAGGCGACTAATGGTATATCGGGTTTGGGTATGTGATTGTGTAGGCGACGAGGTAGCCACTTGGCACTACTTTTTCACAATTTTTCCATCTAACCCAGCTCATTGTCCCATGTTGATTTGGAATTAAAAAATAATGTGTCAACTGCGTTTCTTCCCTAGCATGTCGTAAAAGGCGACTAATGGTATATCGGGTTTTGGGTATGTGATTGTGTAGGCGACGAGCTGGCCACTTGTCACTACTCTATCCCCATTTTTCATCTTTCCCAGCCCAATTTTATTGTTGGCTGAATGAGGTTAAAGGGCCCTGTTGTCATTTTGACTCAACCTAACCCTTGGGGGATTATGAGCGTGATGTTATGTATGTATGTATAAGCTTTGTCTTTATAAAGGCACTTAACAGAATGCGATAAAACGCCTGAAAAAAGCCATAGACTACTTTTTAATACAAAAAATTTACAATGTTACCCGATAGAGACTGACGTTTATACATGATGCCATGTCTGGTCAGTCGCATACATCTTAGATTTCGTATAGACTTGACACAGACATTTGTTGCTACAGGCATCATTTAGACCGATTGAGAGATAAAACCGAATAGAAAAGTTATTATTTTACTTAAAAAAATGATTGTTTCACAAAATAAGCTTTTTACGTCATTTCAAGTATGGGCAGTGACCCTCTGTTGTACGTAGTATATTATTACTCTGTGATAATACGAAGGTAACTACGTAAAATACTATACCAAAACATTATGCCCTTCGGATACTTCCGATTCAAACAATCCCCAAACTATGAATCGAAACAACTCGTTTAAGACAACCAACTTATTTCTTGAACCCAAAGCTACTTCCAACTTCGACTCAATTGAATGGAACTTGCGAAACTCCCACTACTTAGAAGGAATTTTGTTCCTGTGTAGAACAGATAATGTTTCGACTTATTGTTGTATTGAATAGATTGTTACGTTACTACTAGTCACATGTTGGTCTGGGACTTAATATAATCCAGCTGTGGTCTGATGAACTGCATACTAGGAAAGGACCTTAGTATGCTGTAAAACGAATTTTGAAAATCGGTTTGCAATTCTCAGAGATATCGAGTCACATACATACAAACAAACAAAATGAAAAAAAGAACAGTCGAATTGAGAACCTTCTCCTTTTTTTGAAGTCGGTTAAAAATAATACTTAATGTTGAGTTTTTGCATGCCAAGGTAGCTTGTCGCTACTTTTTAACAATTCTCCATAGAACTCAAATCTTAAATAAGGAAATATCTACTCCTATACCCTGAAGGGCAAGGTGCCTTGCCCTCTTCCTGTTGGGAAATAGGTCTGCTACAGACACGGGTTCCTGTTATATATAAAATCTATAATTGTTCCCATAATAGATGGTTGCTTTTCTCTCCATTTTCTTACATTTATTAAGCTTCTTCTTTAAGCTTAGTTTGGAACTAGGGAATTGATGAGTAATTCTGGAGAATTGATTTATATACATACATAACATCACGCCCATAATCCCCGAAGGGGTAGGCAGAGTCAAAGGGACAGCAGTCCACTTTAACCACATTCAGCCTAAAATAAAAACTGGGCTGGGTTAGATGGAAAATTGTGAAAAAGGAGTGACAAGTGGCTAGCTTGTCGCATATACAATCACATACCCAAAACCTCATATTATTCCATTAGTCGCCTTTTACGACATGCTAGGCAAGAAACACAGTTTGCACATTATTTTTAAGACCCAGACCAACACAGGATAATGGGCTGGGTTAGATGGAAAATTGTGAAAAAGTAGTGACAAGTGGCTAGCTCGTCACCTACACAATCACATACCCAAAACCCCATATACTTTTAGTCGCCTTTTACGACATACTAGGCAAGAAACACAGTTGGCAAATTATTTTATAGTCCCAGACCAACACAGGACATAATAAATCGAAAACATAACAGACAGAATTACTTTTACAGTTATAATGCAAAAAGGAGCCTACGGAGCCTTTGTTATAGCCGCATATTCCTTAGCTCCGAATACACGTAGCAATGCTTTCTCCTGTAAAACCTTATTACCGACTAGAGTAGAATTCCGGTGCTCGTTAAACTCGCCTTTTTCCAAATATTCTCGCAATATGGCATTACAATGATGCGTAATAACAATTATCCGCCCTCACCCCTCAACACGTTGTCTATGCACAAAGGAATCTCCCCATTTTTGCGAGGAACCAAAGAGAATTTCTTATCTCTCTCATTACGGCGGTAATGACGTCAAAGAGAGAATTCTGGGAATCAGCTGTTTCTCGAGATGAAAAAAAAACAATACTCGTTCTCTTTATTCTTTGGTTACGGATTAAAGCAACCGCCGGATTGCTTTTGCATGATTGATCCAGTTTTGCTTTTCGTTATATTTTTTTCAACGGCCGTGAAAAAATGGCGTCTCTACTCTATGTTCAGACGAAGTTTTTATAGCGAAACAACTTGAGAACTGGGCTTAGGAAAAGCTTGAATCGTGGCAGCTTCACTCATTTGTTGTTTCGTTTGTGTTGTGCTTATTTTAAAAGTATTTTCATGTTTTCGTGTTGAGAACTGCCTCATTTTGTATTCTCTCGCGTTACTTAAATATTTTAACTTTTATGACTTTTATAAATTTTCATCATCTTCCTAGCGTTATGTCCCGTGCTTAGACGAGGTCCGCTTAGACCATGATACAGGATTTAGCGAGTCTGGTAATTACAATGAAGCGACTGCCGATCTGACCTTCGTAACCCTAAGATAGGGAAACCAGACAATTTTTGGATCATGGTTACAAATTCAAAGTTGTTTGAATTTGCAGGTTTCATCACGATGTTTTCCCTCACCGTCGAGCAAGTGGAATAAATATGTACATAGATTTGAAAAATCTAGAGGTACATGCCCGGGATTGAACGCGCACTCCTCGGTTAAGAGGCGCGTGTCCTTACCATTGAGCTACCACCGCTCACTTTTATAAATTTTATGACTGGATTTAACTTTTGTATATTTTATGACTGGCCCGTTAAGACCCTGGCCACGAAACCAAGGGTCGCGGGTTCAAATTCCGCTAGGGGCAAATGTTTTCATGTGGAACATGGACATTTGTACTCGAGTCGTGGATGTTCAAAACATATTTAAGTATGACTATCAGTTCACCTAGTATCCATAGTACAAGCATAAGCTTAGTTTGAAACAAGGGAATCGGTGTGTCAGTCTGAAGAATTTATGATTTATATAATTTATTTATTAACATAATTTTATTTTATAACTGGCTTCTGTCTGCTACATCTATCGAGTAGACGGCACAATTATTACGAGAGGAAAATTATTCCGGAAAATATCATAGGGATAAACTTACCGTGTAACAAATTTTATAAGTTAAAATTATGTACACTTAATAATTCAGTTGTTAAGGTGGCATTGAATTATAAATGATCATATAAGTAAAATAAATAAAATACGAATTATTGAAATGACAAGACATAATATATCTAAGTAGTAGAATAAATAAATATCAGACGACATCACATACATTGATCGGACTCCGAGGTAAGTAGCTTAAGCACTTGCGTTACGGATATCAGAATCAACAGTGGTATTACAAATATATACTTAATTATTTAATATCAAGAGTGTATATAAATGCACTTATTATCCCAAAGTCGATGCTTATCATATCGAATATATCGAATCCATGCATGCAGGAAAAAGATACAAATTAAATCCCATCTAGTATTTACTTAAAAACAGTGCTCGAATTTAAACCGACAAAAGATAATTTACTTACATAAAACTTCACGCCCGTAATCCCCGAAGGGGTAAGCAGAGTCAAAGGGGCAGCAGCCTCTTTAACCACATTCAACCAAAAATAACTAACTAACTAAACTTCACGCCACTTCCCTAAAGGGGTAGGAAGAGAGAACCGAACGCCTATAATTTAACATTATTTTTAAGTTCCAGGCCAACATAAGACAATTTACTTAGTTACTTTACAATATCACCGCATGTTACTAATAATTTAAAATTATTCACTTAATTTGCACTTAACTGATTATTTCGCTATCATATATTCGCAGGACACCTAATATAACTGTAACTTCAGTATACAACACCTTATTAGGCCAAAATCTAACACTCACATATTAGACAAATAAGCATATCCACACCCTCCCTTGTTTACAAACAATTCCATTTTCAAAATTCAAATTCAAACCTTCAGAATTCGCAACGTAAAAAAACAAAAAAATCACATTTTTTTTTCAGGTACGTATCACTCACCTGTTTTTTTTTCGGGACACCAAAGACCTCTTCCCGTAACCTTCACTCAGTGACCTTCTACTCCCGGCCCTCACCCAGTGAAGTGTCCCAGTGGTCTAACGCAACTGATCTGTCGCTGACCTGGCACCGAGCTGCATGCCGATACACATCTCCACTCGTCATGTGATAGGCACTTTTAAGTACCGATGATTCGATTTTATTTTAATCGGACAGTAGGAGAAGTCTGCTCAGATTTATTAGCACCACATCATATTAAAGTTAATCTATACTTATAATAAATCTGTAGAGAGGTCAATTCTGTACATGAAATATATTTTCGAAATGACTATCAGGGGGTGATTAGTGATGCCAAAAATTCAATTAGTAAAATTTTTGTCTGCCTGTCTGTCTGTCTGTCTGTATGTTCCTTATATAAACAAAAACTACTCGATGTATTTTAACGAAACTTGGTACAATTATTCTTCATACTCCTGGGCAGGTTATAGTATACTTGTCATCACGCTACAATCAATAGGAGCAGAGTAGTAAAGGGAAACGTTGGGAAAACGGGAGAAGTTACTCCATTTTTTAAGCTTCCGTCGCGCGTGCAGCCTTAATGGTTAAAGTTACATAGAAATCATGTATGACGGAAATAGTCTTTATAATATTAACCATAAACGCGGGTGACACCGCTGGCACAGCTAGTAAATAAATAAATTCTCCAGACTGACACACCAATTCCCTAGTTCCACACTAAGCTTAAGCTTGTGCTATGGAGGCACGGGGGTGATTAAACCGCCAACCTCCTTACTCCGGACTGTCACTGAGTAATTTCAATGTTGAAATACCCAGCTACATATTTTGGCCCGACGTGGGAGTTGAACTCGGGACCTCTTGGTCCTTAGGCGGCGCATGCTACCACTAGACCAACGAGTCAGTCAAACATAGTACAGTTCTGTGTAACTGTACTATGTTTGACTGACTCGTTCGAACAGTTCTAGTAAAATTAAAAATGCTATAAAACTTAAATAAATTCATGAAGCTGTCTGAGTTAATGTTAACAAATTAACACATAACCTAGGTCTAAAACATGTATCTATACTTATGTTATATATACACAAATATCTAAGACTTAAACACCTTGTTCAACTCTCGAACTTGCCTCTAGGGGGACTCCAACCAAACTTTATCTTTGTGACCAAGGTCTAACTGTGACCAAGCGCCTTATCTATACTCATAATAAATCTGTAGAGAGGTCAATTCTGTACATGAAATATATTTTCAAAATAACTATCAGGGGGTGATTAGTGATCGATACTGATGCCGAAAATGCAATCAGTAAAATTTTTGTCTGTCTGTCTGTCTGTATGTTCCTTATAGAAACAAAAACTACTCGACGGATTTTAACGAAACTTGGTACAATTATTCTTCATACTCCTGGGCAGGTGATAGTATACTTTTTATCAGGCTACAATCAATAGGAGCAGAGTAGTGAAGGGAAATGTTGGGAAAACGGGAGAAGTTACTCCATTTTTTAAACTTCCGTCGCGTGTGTAGCCTTATTGGTCTTTATAATATTAACCATAAACGCGGGTGACACCGCTGGCACAGCTAGTCAAACATATAAGTAGTATATAAGTAGGTTAGTTAGTCCCATGTTGGTCTGGGACTAAAAGGCGACTAATGGTATACCGGTTTTTGGGTATGTGATTGTGTAGGCGACGAGCTAGCCACTTGTCACTACTTTTTCACAATTTTCCATCTAACCCAGCCCATTGTACCGTGTTGGACTAAAAATAATGTGCTAACTGTGTTTCTTGCCTAGCATGTCGTAAAAGGCGACTAATGGTATATCGGTTTTTTGGTATGTGATTGTATAGGCGGCAAGCTAGCAGCCACTTGTCACTACTTTTTCACAATTTTCCATCTATCCCAGCCCAGTTTTATTTTAGGCTAAATGTGGTTAAAGGGGCCTGCTGTCCCTTTGACTCTGCCTACCCTTTCGGGGATTATGGGCGTCATGTTATGCATGTATGTTATGTATGTAAGTAGGCTATTTCTTCACTGGTGCCCCATGTACACTGCACATCGCCGTCTATTAAGAAACACCGCCCACTTTCTGGCTTTACATAAGTGCGAGCGAGTACTCTGATTATTTATATACATCGCTAAGATCAAGACTCATAAGTGAAGGTATGCAGCTGTTCATTCATGATGGCAATAATTCTGTTCACAACTTGACTGATGTACAAGTGAATCAGCTTTATATAGTGTGTATTTACGTACGTAGGAGCGGTGGTAACTCAATGGTAAGGACACGCACCTCTTAACCGAGGAGTGCGGGTTCAAACCCGGGCGTACCTCTGGATTTTTCAAATCTATGTACATATTTATACCACTAGCTCGACGGTGAAGGAAAACATCGTGATGTAACCTGCAAATTCAAACAACTTTGGATTTCTAACCATGATCCAAAAATTGTGTGGTTCTCCTATTTTAGGGTTACGAAGGTCAGATCGGTAGTCGCTTCAATGTAATTACCAAACTCGCTAAATCCTGGATCATGGTCTAAGCGTCCCTCGTCTAAACACGGGACATAACGCTAGGATGAAAAAGTGTCTATTAACGTATATGTTGAAATCTATTACTTACGTCAATATAGCAAAGTTGGTTTAACAATGAGGTCAGATTGTGTCACATTCATTATTCGATCCCAATACCGGGTCTAATACATAGTTCTTGATGAAACAATATTTGTGGTACCTTTGTTGATTCTGATTACCATAGCACATGTCGCATGCATAGAATAAAGTGACTGTTAACTCAAAATTTTTTGTATATTTAACTTAATACTACATACATGTTAAGAATTTTGAGTTGATTTTCCATAAACAGCATTTTTTGAGTTAGCTCACTTTAATTCTGAACATGCGGCGATAACTATTTTTTTTAAATACTTTTTTTATGTGAGCAGTGACAAGCAAGCAGATCAGTCACTTGATGGTAAGTGATCACCGTCGCCAATAGGCACTCGCAATACTATGGGAATCTGTAAGTTGCTTTATTTATTTACTAGCTGTGCCCGCGGTTTTACCCGCGTTTATGGTTAATGGTATATAACCTAGCCTCCCTCGATAAATGGGCTATCTAACACTGAAAGATTTTTTGAAATCGGACCAGTAGTTCCTGAGATCCGCGTTCAAGCAAACAAACAAACTCTTCAGCTTTATAATTTAAGTATTGATTACCACAACAATCGGGACAGTATTTTGCAAACTACTATTTGTCCTACATAGACATCGAACCCGTGCATAGACATTACCGACCTAGAAATAGTTAAATGCAATCTACACTGGACATTTAGCCAGACACGACGGTTGTGCCAAAAGAGCAACATGAATGGAGGCGTTGAAAGCCGTCACTGTAGCCGCGTTCCTCGCTTTGACTGAGATGTGACAGTCGCGCCATCAGTCTGACACTATGCGTTAGAAATTTAAATGGATGCGCATGGAACTTTACAGTATGCTGTGCGCACGAAAAATATCCACCATTAAAAGAGTAGACTCATATACTCCTAAATGGAAGAGTTCTAGACTCTATTTGTTTTGACAGGCCCGTTGGTCGAGTGGTCAGGGACCCTGGCCACGAAACCAAATAAGCTGAGGGTTCGAATCCCGCTAGGGGCAAATGTTTTATGTAATGAACATGGACATTTGTACTCAAGTCATGGATTTTTATAAACATATTTAAGTAAGTATGTCTATCCGTTCACCTAGTATCCATAGCACAAGAACAAGCTTTGTTTGGAATTAGGGAATTGGTATGTCGGTTTGGAGCATTTAAATTCCAATCCGTACAATCTCTTCATGCTATTATTTCATACATACCATTGTACCGAATAAATTAAACGCCCGAGAAATAATTACACGCGCTACAAATCAGGTTTGCTCCATTAACTACCAGATAAACAGCTTTAAATAAATCTGACATACTTCAATTTTCTGACTCCAACTTAAATTCCGTACATTCCCAAAATAAATTATCAGTTAAGGTATTAATCCGAATTGAAGGGTTGTCTAACAACTTTTTGCTTAGAGCCTCAGCAAAAAGTAATTTAAATTAGTGGGTAACCAAGAATTCCAGGGGTATCGGGAAATAACTAAAATGGTCGGTAGTTATTTCCACCGCCGAAGGGTATACTATGTTTAAACAGGCCCGGTGACTGGAACGAAACCTTGTTCCAACTTCGTGCGTAGTCATTCACGATCAATATGTACCTCTGCTTTGGGTGTTAGATTCATCAGATGTAAGTTTTTAAAACTAAGACTAATAATAGAGACACGTGCCATTAAAAATGGGGCGCTAAAATCTATAGTGACAGATATATATTATTTATTCGGCGGTGAGGGAAAACCTTTACCATAAATTTAATGTAATATAACTAACTAAACTTCACGCCACTTCCCTATCGGGGTAGGCAGAGAGAACCGAACGCCATATGGCACGATCCTTACACACCTCACTCGCCTCTTCAACATGTAATATGGAAGTAATAAACATTTTTATTATTTATTATTAAACTGTTTATGAATGTGTAACCATAATAAAATTTGTCTGATTCCCTATCTAAGGGTCACAAAGGTCAGGTGGGCAGTCGCTTCAATGTTATAAAATTATTATCTTCCTAGCGTTATATCCCGTGTTTAGACGGGGCCGCTTAGACCATGATCCAGGATTTAGCGAGTCTGGTAATTACATTGAAGCGACTGCCGGTCTGACCTTCGTAATAATAGGGGAACCAGAATTTTTTTTGGATCATGGTTACAAATCCAAAGTTGTTTGAATTTGCAGGTTTCATCACGATATTTTCCTTTACCGTCGAGCTAGTGGTATAAATACGTACATAGATTTGAAAAATCCAGAGGTACGTGCCCGGTTTGAACCCGCACTCCTCGGTTAAGAGCGCGTGTCCTTACCATTGAGCTACCACCGCTGTTACAAAATAAAATTCATTTATTTCGGACCTGGTCCATAGTGTTAGTAACAATTAAAGCCTTTGTTAGTACTTTTATATAAAAAACTAGCTGACCCGGCGCACTTCGTAACGCCCCGTTCTCGGATTTACAATACCCATTTTTTTTTTATTTACCGCGCTACTTTTTTATTTTTTTTCTTTCATAAGAACCTTCACTTGACAATAACAAACACAACTAAAAAAGAATTAGCGAAATCTGTTCAACTGTTCACGAGATTTTCGCTTAGCAACACATTCAGCGATTCATTTTTATATTATAGATAATCTTTAGACAGATAATCTTTCAATTCTGGAACTGGGTCCCCGAATAAGCACGGGACATGATGTTAGGAAGATAATAAACATGAAAGCTTAAACGTGCCAAAAAAGCTCCTATCCGAAAAGCCCCTCCTTCCTTTATGAAACCATTTCATCTGTAACTGATGAAATGGTTTAGTCAAGTAATCGATTGAAATCTCATTCGTCAAATTCGGTTGAGTTGTTTAGACCCTACGACGGTACACGTGTAAACCCAAACATGATCCAATTTCTCAAGAACCACGAAGGTCAAGCAATGTGACGTTGACTTTGTCAGTTAACGTCTTCAAAGTAGCTAAATCAATTAAAATCGAGATTAAACTAAGAACGGGACGCTTGGAAGTTGGTGATTATTGAACTTGTAAAGACCAACAGAATTACAGATTGACCAAATGTGACTATACTGAAATGAAATGATCTTTATTATATTTATGTATATAGGCTTAAAAAAAGCACTTATAAATCATTAGAACAAAATAAATATAAACTTGATATATGTTCATAAATACATAACATCACGCCCTTAACCCCCGAAGGGGTATGCAGAGTCAAAAGGACAGCAGGCTCCTTTAACCATATTCAGCCAAAAATAAAACTGGGCTGGGTTAGATGGAAAACTGTGAAAAAGTAGTGACAAGTAGCTAGCTCGTCCGTCGCCTACACAATCACATACCCAAAACCCCATATACCATTAGTCGCCTTTTAGGCCATGCTAGGCAAGAAACACAGTTGGTAAATTCTTTGTAAGTCCCAGACCAACTCGGGACTAATATAATTTTATTTATATACTTATATATATTCAATGTTTACATATTCCAACTCATATGTAAACATTGAATATATATATATATATTTTGACAGTGTGTAACGCATTCCGCGTCACGCGTGAATCAGCAGGTTGTGTCGGACTCCAGCGACCCTCAAGATGACAAGAGGACCCTGCCGCCCAAGGTGGTAGTGGGCGGGGTATACCGACTGAACCCCTAGGATGTACCGTTCACGCCTTTATATAAGACGTCCACACCGTGCCAAACATTGACTATATGCTTGTTTGATACACATCCGAGCAGCAATTAATACATTGAATTCAGAATCATCCAAGTTACCTTACATACCCGACCTATACCTATTCCACCAACAACTTTTTGTCCCGGTGCGATAATTTGACCTCTTACTTTCGACGCGTCTAAACCAACCGACGATTCTATAAGTTCGCTAACAATACAAATGTTTGAAACTTTGTATTAATTAATAAGAGCAATTAGAAGGAAACGATTCCCATAAATCACTAGCCGCTTGACTCACGGCGTCTCGCGCCAGCACATACCACAGTGACAATCATCTGTATAAGTATTTAGAGCATTTCCTTTCATGGGTTCGGTGCAGTGACTGTACTGATGAATGACTTTTATTGACAAATAGATGAGTTTTACGTCTATAAGGAACATTTTATACGTGAGGTCAATGCGAAACTATAGTCAGTCTCTATATACTCAGTCAGTCAGTGCCAAGATTTTACATGACAATATTTTTAAACCATAAGTTAGGAAATTGGCTAATACGTACCTATACTTTGTATTACCTCAAATATTAATATTTATCTATATGAATCATAAAACAACATTACAAACATTATTCTGACACCAAAGTAAGTAACTCAACCACTGAGTTATAGACATCAGATTTAACGACACCACAAACACTAGACAACCTCTTTTACCAATAACTATTTGTCCCGGTTCAAAAATCGAACTTGAAATCCTAACTATTGCACCGGGACTATAAAAAAACAAAATGGCCGAACTATTTGCACAATCCTCGCGCTAGTATGCATATTTACACGTTTCCCGACAGAGTTGGTAATCAAAGCTGGAGTAACCCATTCCCTTCCGGTTAATGAGCCGGGAGTACATTTAATCAATCCTGCAACTTTGTTCGTTACTTTCCCTGATACACAAGCCGTTTTCGAGTCATTAATGGCGTTGATTCGTTAGTCATTTAGCTCTGTATTTATAGACTGCCTCGTTGGTCTAGTGGTAGCATGCGCCGCTTAAGGACCAAGAGGTCCCGGGTGCAAATCCCGGGTCGGCCCAAAAATTTGTGGCTGGGTATTTCAATATTAACAATCCGGAGTCAGGAAGTTGGCGGTTTAATCACCCCCGTGCCTCGGAAAGCACGTTAAGCCGTTGATCCTGCGCCTGACCTCTCTCCGGTCATGTCGAATTGCCGTCTCACCGGACTAGAGAGTGAAGAAATAAAGAGTGCACTAAAGTTTGCGCATACACTTGTGCACTATAATATCTCCTGCGCAGTTGGCTAATCCTGTTGAGATTGGCCACCGTGACCGATATCGGTAAGGAGGACATTTTTTTTTTTTATTTATAGATACGTGTGACCTATTACGCACTTAGATAGTGTGACAACATCATAATATATTGATCAGGTAGAAGCTTACGCACTTGTGTTGTGGATATAAATTCGGCTTAGATATAATATATACTATGTGTGAAAAACGATATGAGTAAAATGGAAGTGGATAGCTTGATGACGGCTGACCGGGACGTATGGAAGAAGAAGACATGCTGCGCAGACCCCAGGTGAACTGGGAGAAGGGCAAGAGGATGATGATAGAGCGGTGGTAGCTCAATGGTGAAGACTCGTGACTTTTAACTCGGGTTTAAACCTGTTCCCAGAGTAGGGTTTTCAACCTTACTCTAAAATAGAATATTGTATGTACTCTATACCATGTAGGCGTACTCTATAATCTATAACACTAATAGAGAACGCTAAAATACTCTGTTTTAGACAATGATTACTATACCTACCTACTAGTCAGCCAGTCATCTAATAAGACGCAACCATGAAAAATTGTTATGTGCTGCAAAAAGTAAAAAAAAAAAAATATACTGTTTTAAAAATATAAAATGTATTTATTAAACTCTTTTTTGTAAGTTCGAGACTCTTTATTTATCTCCTTTGAAATCAGAAATACTTTATTTCTTCTGATAAAAGTTGGCAACCCTAACCCAGAGAGGTCCGAATTCGTACCTCTGCATTTATCAAATCTACGTACGTATTTATACCACTGGCTCAACATCGTGATAAAACCTGCACATTCCAACGACTATGGATGTGTAACTATGATCCAAATTTGTGTGGTTCCCCCATATAAGGGTTGCGAAAGTCAGATCGGCAGTCGCTTCAATGTAATTACCAGACTCGCTACATCCTGGATCATGGTCTAAGCGGACCCCGTCTAAGCACGGGACATAACGCTAGGAAGATGATGATATAATAAATACCCGCAATCAATGCTAGGTGTATTAATATCTATTTACCAGCCTTATGTTTCTTGCCTAGCATATCGTAAAAGACGAATAATAGTATATGGAGTTTTAGGTATGTGATTGTGTAGGCGACAAGCTAGCCACTGTCACTACTTCTTCACAATTTTCCATCTAACCCAGCCCAGTTTTATGTTTGGCTGAATGTAGTAAAAGCAAGGTAGCAGCAGGCCCCTTTGACGCTGCTCTACCCCTTCGGAGATTATGGGCGTGATATTATGTTTTGTATGTTTAAGTATTTATTTTTGTAATACCAATGTTGATTCTGATATCCGTAACACAAATGCTTAAGCTACTTACCTCGGAATCAGATCAATGTATGTGATGTAGTCTGATATTTATTTATATTTATTTAATATCTTTGGAATCAGGTAATTTTGTACAGCACAAATGTGTTAGAGCCGTGTAATTGCCATTTATTGACTACTAACTGATACTTCGTAACGCCACGTTCTTGAATTGTCAACACCTTTTTTTCCGTGCAACGTTTTTATTTTTTTTCTTTCCTAAAAACCATTACCTGATAATAACAAACACAACTAAAAAATAATTAGCGCAATCGGTTCAGCTGTTCTCGAGATTTGCGCTGAGCAACACATTCAGCGATTCATTTTTATATTATAGTTATGAGCGAGACCGTGTACTTACACTCAATAATGTGCTTGTGTATGTTAAGTAAGAATACCAGAAGCTTACCACCCTTAAAATCCAGCAACACATCAGCAATTATTTTGGGACATATAAACTAATTTATGTGTTCCCGTGCTGGATTCCACCCCAAACGCGCTGAATATAAGGCTTCCACGCAACATTTAAACATTGCACAAAGGCGGCTGTTACTATGACACTATCACGATATAACCATCTTTATGTTGCGACAAGTACATTACTGAGTATCTCGAATACGTTTGCATGACGTAACCAGAGATCCGGCCTCACCTTTGTTATTTAAATGAAGACTAAGTGTGTGGAACGGGTCCCTGTGCCCTGAGTCCCTAATAATCTCTAAACAGGAATACCTCAGGGGCGGACTAGGGCAAAAAAAGGGTAATGCATCGTAGCTATATGGGATTGGGATATTTCTAAACATTAACAATCCTGTGTTGGTCTGGGTCGTAAAAACAATATAACAACTGTTATCCTTGCCTAGCATGCCGTAAAAGGCGGCTAATGGTGTATCGGGTCTAGGTTTTTTTGTTGTGTTGGCAACGAGCTCAAAGTCACTTTATTGTGGTTTTCCATCTGATCCAGCTCCATTTTATTTGTGGCTGATTGTGATTTGAGAAGTCTGTCTCCATGTACCCCTTTCGGGATTGCGGACGTAATAGTAATAATATGTAAAAGGTGACTAATGGTATATCGGGTTTCGGATGTGTGATTGTGTAGGCGATGAGCTAGCCACTTGTCACTATTTTTTCACAATTTTCCATTTAACCAAGCCTTAAATGTTTTCAAAGTGGCTTGCTGCCCCTTTGACTCTGGCAAGTCTTTGGGAATTACTGGCAGGGTGACATGATGAAGTTCAGCGAAGTGATGCACTTCTCCATGCGCCAACAAACATTTAGTTGACACATCCGACAGTCACTGAGTTAGCGTAATTCATAACGTAGCTCAAGATTACACGTGAGTACCTTATACTCTCCCGGTAAGGCCAAGTCTGCTATCATCCTAGCATTATGTCCCGTGCTTGGACGGGGTCCGTTTGGACCAAGATCCAGGATTTAGCGAGTCTGGTTACGAAGGTCAGATCCGCAGTTGCTTCAATTAGTATGAAGCGATTGCCAATCTGACCTTCGTAACTCTTACATAGAGGAAAATTTGGATCATGGTTACACATACCATGTTGGTCTGGGACTTGGCTCATGTTGATCTGGGACAAAAAAAAGAATGTGCCAACTGTGGTTCTTGCCTAGCATGTCGTAAAAGGCGACTAATGGTATATCGGGTTTTGGGTGTGTGATTGTGTAGGCAACAGGTTAGCCGCTTGTCACTGCTTTTTCACAATTTTCCATCTAACCCAGCCCGGCTTTTTTTTTTGGCTGAATGTGGTTGAAGGTGTATACTGCCCCTTTGACTCTGCCTACCCCTTCGAGGTGATGTTATGTATGTATGTATGTATGTATGGTTACACATCTGCGCAGGTTTCATCACGATATTTTCCTTTACTGCCGAGCCAGTGGTATAAATACGTGTATAGAATAAAGAAATCCAGAGGTACGTGCCCAGGTTTAAACCCGCTTCTCTCGGTTAAGAGGCACAGCGGTGGAAGCTCAATGGTAAGCCATCGAGCTTCCACCGCTCTCAACGAACCAAGTCCGCTACTGAAAACTATTAACTCTTCACAGATTTTAGAATAAAGGGTCCTGATTTATTAGTTCCTTTGTTTAGCTTTACTGGGGGACAAATAAATCAATATTAGTCTATGCTAATAGGCAATCAACAAGAAACTATTTATGAGCACAAAGGACTATGAGGGCGGAAACTCAGCCTTTAATCCTTCATCGACGAGGGAGGTTGCCAGCACTTGATAAACACAATACTATGATTGTTTTGTAAACGCTACATCTCATGGGTTTAGGCGGTATACCTTATTGTTACTCGGATCGAAAGAGAAAAGTCCTCATCCCGTAAATATCATTTGTGTAAATCATGACATAATTTGACTGTCCCGTTGGTCGAGTGGTGAGAGAACTGGCCACGAAACATAAATATAAATTTTTGCCGAATTCCTTAAATTTTATTTTAAATATTTATTTACTTTTTTTTATATAAATATTTTAATTGTGTTGTGTGATGAACATGGACATTTTTACTTGAGTTATGGATGTTTATAAACGTATTTTCACCTAGTATCCATAGCACTCGCTAAGACCTGCACGGATTTTGTTTTCGTTACGCGGAACCCTAATTATTTTGCTAAAATATAAGTTGGTTACACTTATTAAGTTTAGGCATTGCAATATCTCCTGTGTAGTGTGGCTAATCCTCGTTGAGATTGGCCGCCGTGACCGATATCGGCTAGGAGGACATTATAAAGAAAAACCTAGGTTCTTTAAGAAATATTAATTCAGATCCACCGATACGGTTATATTGATACACTATACACTACCAGGTGACTGACTCCCTCACGACTGACATTGTATAATACATAGTACATAAAACGAAGTCTCGCTACACACAATTTGAACCGACAACAAGAAGACACGCACATCAAAGCGATCCGCGCATTCCGGCGACGCGCGTCCGCGTTCATGCGCATACGCCGGTCAGCCGGCAGTGCGTACGCGCAGAAGTATCTGAAGTATTTATACAGTTTCTGCAGCCAGCCTGCTCAACCACATTCAGCCAAAAAATAAAACTGGGTTAGATGGAAAATAGTGAAAAAGTAGTGACAAGTGGCTAGCTGGTCGCCTACACAATCACACACCTTCAACCCAATATACCATTGCAACCCTAATATAAAATATGCAGAAATTCAAGCCAAGAAACGCAGGTGGTTACTTCTTTTTCAACCGACTTAAAAGAAAAGGGGAAGGTTCTAAATTTTACCGTATATATTATATATAATTTTTTTAAGTCTCAGAAACATGAAACATTACCATTTAACGTTCAGTTTAAAATGTGGGTCAGTGATTGGTAGAGTTAATGAGAGTTGTGTATCCTCTAACCCAGGTATTCCTAAAGTGGGTTCCGTAGACCCCTAGGTTCCACGGAACCCACTTTAGGTATCCGAAGAAAATCGTAAAAAAATGTTCTTATATAAATAAATAATAACCCCATATAAACGATTAAAAATTATCGTTGAAATAATTTTTAATCATTCAAATGATATGGGGTTCCATTAAATAAATGGTATTTGGTTGGTGATCCGTTTAGGGACCCCGGCTCTAACCCATATTGTTATTTTGACATACCGCAATGTTTGGTTTATTTTCAGGAAGACCACATTTAAATTTTGGCCAATCATAATTGAACAAGAGCTCGCCTCACTTATGACATCTGGTTAGTATTTCCCTTCTTGAAACCTTTGTTTTAACCATTTTGTTTTTAATCTATACTAATATTATAAAGAGGAAAGATTTGTATTTTTATGTGTGTATGTTTTTAATTAATAAACTCAAAAACTACTGTGCCCTATTTTAAAAATTCTTTCACCATTGGAAAGCTACTTTATCCGGAAGTAACATAAGCTATGTTTTACCCCCATATTCCCACGGGAACGGGAACTGCGCGGGGCGCTGCTAGTAATTAATAAAATATATTTATTCTAAATTCATAAAACAATACATATTAGGTAATATGTATTTGGGGTGTTCAGAATACAAGAAACAATGTAAGTATCAATACATTTTCTTATCCTATACGAATATATTATATATCATATATATATATATATATATATATATATATATATATATATTCCACGCATTTGGCACAAACTGACGAAAGAGGCGGGGACGTACTTCCCATACAACTGTCAATCTGGCTGTCAGGCATCAAGGGAATAAATATTTAATGCTTCTTATCCATTGCTCATACATGAGCGCCCGCTCTCGCGATCTCTAAATTATATTCGTGTGGGTGTTATCATACTAATATTATAAAGCGAAAATATTTGATTGTTTGTTTGTAATGAATAGGCTCCGTAACTACTGGACCGATTTGATAAATTCTACCACCAACGGAAAGCTACTTAATCAGCAGATAACATAGGCTATATTTTATCCCCGTATTCCCACGGGAACGGGAGCTACACGGGTGAAACCGCGGGGCGCTGCTATTGTGAATAAAATTGTGAATATTGTGAGGCTTTTATGGATTAATCAAGGTCACGTTTTGATTTACACTCGTTCTTTTGGATATTTAAGTCTAGATGCAGAATTTGAACACTATCGGTGATTAAAGAAACTGCACATTCAAATAACTTTGGATGCACCGCCATGATCAAACTGCCTGTGTCTACAACGAACATCATAAGACAGCCGTTACAATTTCGTCTTATACTTCTTAACTCATCATCATCCTCTTGCCCTTTTCCCAGTTCATCTGGGGTCGGCGCAGCATGTCTTCCTTTTCCATACGTCCCGGTCAGCCGTCATCAAGCTATCCACTCCCATTTCTCTAATTTCACACAATCCGTCCATCTCTTATTTGGCCTTCCTCTTCCTCTCCATCCACTAACATTCATACTCATCACTCTCTTTGTCACATGTTCTTCCTCTCTTCTCATCACATGCCCATACCAAGATAAACGGTTTCCTCTCATCTTATCTACCACTGGTGCCACTTTCATACTTCCTCTTATATATGTATTATATACTTCTTATCTATACTAATATTATAAAGCAGAAGAGTATTTTTGTTCGTTTGCTTGAACGCGCTAATCTCAGTGACTATCTACTGGCCCGAATTAAAAAAAAATGTTTTTTTGATAGTTCATTTATCGAGGAAGGCTATAGGCTACATTACATTAACTAACGCGGGTAAAACTGCGGGCATAGCTAGTTTCATAAAAAACAGACTTGCTAAATCCACGCTAAGGCCGCTCATCTACCAAATTAATCGTGTATTAACAAAAAGTGATGTTAAGTCATAAATAAATAAATATCAAACTACATCACATACATAGATCTGACTCCGAGGTAAGTAGCTTAAGTTTTTATTATACAGACATCAACAGTGTTATTACAAATATATACTTAAATAATATATATTAATACCCAGTTATTACTGGGTATTAATATTACCTTATAGCACTTTTAAAGAATGATAAATGATGAATAAGCGAGCGAGATAAATTATGATCAGCAACCTATGGCGCTCTCTTCTTTGTACCTACCAAAACAGGAAATTGCCTTGATGTTACTTAGTTATTCCTTTTGAAGACAGTCGATTGACAATCTTGCATATATGTAAAAGCCCTCTTCTACCGCATAAAAGAAAAAAAATGAATAAATAAATAAATATCAGACTACATCACATACATTGATCTGACTTCGAGGTTAGTAGCTTAAGCACTTGTGTTACGGACATCAGAATCAACAGTGGTGTTACAAAATATATATACTTAAATATTGGATATTAACACCCAGACACAGAACAAACACAAGTATTCATACGAATATTTGTCCTAGGTGGTGATGGAACCCACAACTCTTGGCGCATGGGGCAGGGTCACTACCGAATGCGCCATCGAGCTTGTGGCTATAAAATATCAGGAACGCAGTTCATGCGAGAAATTGTGCATTCAGATGTAGTCCCGCCGAGATTGTCTATAAACTTAAATTACACTGTTTCAAAGATACCGGCGCGGAGGGAAACGTCGCAAGCAAGATACGCAACCATTGATTGTCCGTTAGAGTGTAATGGGGCGTGTAATGGGAACCCACAACATTAAACTGCTGTGTGACTCATTGATAAGCACATAGAATATGGGTGCCATATTTGTATTCCATATTTCTTGTGATCATCTTCCTAGCGTTATGTCCCGTGCTTAGATGGGGTACGCTTAGACCATGATCCAGGATTTAGCAAGTCTGGTAATTACATTCAAGCGTCCGCCGATCTGACCTTCATAACCCTAAGATAGGGGAACCAGACAATTGGATCATGGTTACAAATCCAAAGTTTTTTGAATTTACATGTACCATCACGATGTTTCCCCTCACCATCGAGCTAGTGGTAAATACGTACATAGATTTGAAAAATCTAGAGGTACGTGCTCGGGTTTGAACCTGCACCCCTCAGTAATGAGGCGCGTGTCCTTAATATTAAGCTACCATCGCTCCGTAACTGTTATTTTTATAAAACAAAATTAATTTATCAGTGCCATTGAAGTCAGTACTCATCACGCCCAACATTAACGCCATCAAATTGGACCGTGTTCTCAACAAAACATTAGAGAGGCTTATCAAAAGTGGAGCAGATGACTTCAAACAAAGAAGGCGCCAGCTGTTACAGAAGCGAGTCGGCAAGACCGGCGCGCTGCTTGGCGTCCTTCCGCATCTGGCGATATTTGCTGGGGTTAGCACTTTGTCAACGTGTAGTACACTTACGACAGTAGGGTCATGTTATATAGATAGTAAGCAACGGCCTATATACTCCATAACCATTACTCATCATCTTCCTAGCGTTATGTCCCGTGCTTCGACGGGGTCCGCTTAGACCAGTGATTCCCAAAGTGGTCCAGGTGGACCCCCAGGGGTCCACGGGAGACTTGCTGGGGGTCTACGTAGGCGTGAACAAAAATGGGGGTCCATAAGATGCTAATGGGGGTCCACGAAAATGTATCTGCTTTTCTTGGACATTATTCACACATAGCCACTAGTCCCAAACTAAGCAGAGCTTGTGTACTATGGGTACTAGACAACCGATAAACATACTTAAATACTTTTTTTTTTGTAAATACATACTTATTATACAGGGTGTATCGTAAATCGTTTAAAACCTCTCGGCCACGTGGTCTATAGGTCACCCTGAACAATGTTTGTTCTACGACTTATCCAATCTAGACATTAAATTTTTCGACTTCCCATACAAAATGACCAAACAGCTGATCGAGGTTTGTATGGGAAGTCGAAATATTTAATGTCTGTATTGGATAAGTCGTAGAACAAACATTGTTCAGGGTGACCTATAGACCACGTGGCCAAGAGGTTTTAAACGATTTACGATACACCCTGTATATAGAAAACACCTGGACAGATACAAACAAACATGTTCATGCACACAAATGTTTGTACCCCGCGGGATTCGAACCCGCGACCTCTTGGTTCAGAGGCAGCGTCCACTACCACTGAACCAAAGTGGCCGTCAATAGTAAAGAGCAAGCATAGTTTTTATAAGGGCCTACCTACATTATTTTAAGTACCTAACTAAGCAGATAATATTTTAATAAGGCAAGCGACTGTTACTTGTCTAAACTTGCGTATGATATTACGTACAATTTCGTGTACAGACTTGCAAAGCGCTGTCCGCCCGACAATGCTTAAACTTGTTCAGACATGAATTTGATCACCACTATAAATACTTGATGCCAAAGGCAAACTCATTCATTTGTTTCCGGAATTTCGAAAAAAAGGTGTGAGAAAATTTATATCAGTGATTGCTAGTGCCGAAGAAAAGTAAGTACTTACCTTTTTTTTTGTTATAGTAATTAAGTATTTTGTTTACGTGTACTAGTCAGTTGATCACAACTGCTTGTATAGATAGGTGACTTAGTAACTTACGGATATTTTAATTGTCCTCTTTCGATTTGAAGACAAACACAGCACGTTTTATTCAATTGTTTTTTCACGAGAGAAGCACTGCCTCTCTAAAAAGGCCGAATAAGCAATATTGCAGAGCAATTAAGCGTGAACTCATTGATTTGATGTTAGTTATGGTTTTTATGGACAATTTTGGGATTTCGACTTTTATTTTTTCCTACACAAATTTGATCAGCATTCGATACTGAGTTTTTTATTTGTAGTATTAAAAATTAGTGGTAAATTACCTAATTTACCACTAATTTTTAACAAATACAGACGTATCAATTTTAAAGTACCTACTTTAAAATTGATACGTCTGTATTTGTCTTAGCGGTTTATTAGTTGGTCCCTTCACAAGCCGTAATTCTATTCCCGCGTGCTGACAAAGGCTGCGGTGTGATACCTATATTCAGAAAAAAACTTGGTTACAAAAACATTTTTTTTTTCAGGTAAGTTAACTGACACGAAACATGGCTACAGCAAAGAAAAAATGTCGACAATATAGTGTCGATTATTTGAAATATGGTTTTGTTCCATCAGAGGCAGGCAAACAATTGCCCATGTGTCTATTATGCAACAAAGTTTTGAGCAATGACTCTATGAAACCATCAAAGCTCGAAGATCATCTAAAAAGGTGTCATACTGATAAAATAGGTAAAGATTTAAAATATTTTCAAACATTGAAGGAAAAATATGAAAAGAGACCCACCATGCACAGTATGTTCGCTTCAACATCTCAAAGTAACGATGATGGCTTGCGGGCATCTTATAATATCTCATTACTTATATCAAAATGTGGAAAACCGCACACTATTGGAGAACAATTAATTTTACCCGCTGTTGAAGAAGTCTTAAAAACTGTTTTGCACAAATCTCCATTTGACGTACTAAAAAGAATTCCATTAAGTAACAATACTGTACAAAGACGCATTGATGAAATGAGCTCTGATATCGAATGTTTTTTGTGCAATCATCTGCAAAAAACTCATTTTTCTATACAACTGGACGAGTCAACGTTACCCGGTAATGAAGCATTATTATTGACATATGTCCGATATATTATGAAGGAAGAAATTCACGAAGAATTGCTATTTGCCAGAACTTTGGAGACTGACACTAAAGGCGAATCAATATTTAATGTACTGAGCAATTTTTTTACGGAAAAATCGATTCCATTTACAAACATTATTTCAGTGGCAACAGACGGAGCTCCTGCAATGGTCGGGCGATATCGTGGGTTTATAACTCATCTCAAAAGAATTATACCAGGGTTTACAGCTATTCATTGCGTAATCCACCGCCAACATCTTGTGGCAAAACATTTAAGTGACAGGTTGAACCAATCTCTTCATTTTGTAATAAAAGCTGTCAACAAAATCAGAAGCAATGCATTGAATACGCGTTTATTTGCTCAATTGTGCGACGAAAATGATGAAGACTTCCAACGACTGCTCTTACATACTGAAGTACGCTGGTTGTCGAAAGGCGCATGCTTAACGAGATTTTACTCTGTTTTCGATTCCGTATTAGAGTTCCTAGAAAGCAGAGATCCAGATTTAAAAGAAAACTTGATCAAATTCAAAACAGACATTGCGTATTTGACAGATTTGTTTAAAAAATTTAATGATATTAACTTGCAGTTACAAGGGGACAGCCTGAATTTAATAAAAACAAAGGGGATAATTTCGGCTTTTCTTGGGAAATTGAAATTAATGAAGCAAAACATTAGTCGGCGCGAATTCTCTCAATTTCCAAACTTGTCACAGGTAGAATGTATTGATGAGGATATCCATACCTACAGTCAACATTTAAGTGCCCTGCATGTTGACTTCAAAACCAGGTTTGAAGATATGCTGACAATGGATATACCACCATGGATCATAAATCCATTTGATGAAACGGAAGTGGCCAATGTTGTATTACAAGAGGAGCTGCTCGAGCTAAGCACCAATGAGGAGCTGAAGGTGAAATTTAGAAAAGGCTACCAAACATTTTGGCTGCAAGCAGAAATACCCGAAAAATATCCTGGACTGTGGGAAATCGCAAGGAAATTTTTAATAGCTTTTCCCTCGTCATACCTTGTAGAAAGGAGTTTTAGTGCCGTTACAAATCTCTTAACAAAAAAAAGGAGCAAATTAAACATCACAGAGCGGGGGGATTTGCGGTTATTGCTCACAAAAATAAAGCCAAACATTGATCGTTTGCTGACACTCCACCAAATACATCCTTCCCATTAATTAAAATTGTGACTTACCTTTTTAATTTTTTCTTGCAATTCTATTCTTTTAATAAATAAAGTGTTATAAAATGTACCATTTTTCGTTTTTATTTTACCTGTCGGAATATAGGGACAGAACTCAGAAGCGACACTTTTTCATTTTTTGGCGACTTTAAGAATGTGGTAGAAATGTAGCAGCAGGGGGTCCATCGAAACTAGTAACATTTTGAAAGTGGTCCACGAGAAAAATAAGTTTGGGAACTACTGGCTTAGACCATGATCCAGGATGTAGCGAGTCTGGTAATTACATTGAAGCGACTGCCGATCTGACTTTCGTAACCCTAAGATTGGTAAACCAGACAATTTTAGGATCATGGTTACAAATCCAAATTTGTTTGAATTTGCAGGTTTCATCACGATGTTTTCCCTCACCGTCGAGCTAATGGTATAAATACGTACATAGACTTGAAAAATCTAGAGGTACGTGTCCGGGTTTGAACCCGCACTTCTCGGTTAAGAAGCGCGTGTCCTAACCATTGAGCTACCACCGCTCTATAGCCATTACTATAGGTCATTATTTATAGCACTGTAGTAATAGCCTCCTTGTTACAATGCAATAAACTAACGTACCACACTCGTTTCGATGCGTTACCCGGTGGTTGGCAGGGCCTTTGAGTTGGCCTTTGGTACTATTGATATCTTAGCCTAGCCTTAATTATCTCAGCCTCATCAGTGACCAGTTAAAAATACAGCAGACATCAGTTACCACCTTCACCTTCTTACCTACGTACGACAAGTAATATAGGGAACTTACTGCTAATGATATTATTTTTAAAATCCTACTGTAATTAATGTCACAGCTTGATCAGATTGTTTTATGGTGAAACCTCGTTGTGACCAAACACTGGCTGCAAGAATATACTGGAGTCAGTGAAATATCTGGTAGAATAGAGCATCGTCACTTAAAACAAGCGACATTTCAACAAGGTAACTTACTTTTCCAATGTGTACTGCGCTTCAGGCGTGGCATCCGCCCTCGATCGCGCAAACACTTCCCTTGCTGAAAACAAATCTGTGTCAAAATTAGAAATAAACAACTCTGGCGCAGGGTGTTTACGAGACATTTTCGACGTTTGCTCGGTTATCTGAGCCAGGTCGCGTCCGACTCAGCGAGGCCAACACTAATTTATACTGCCCCTATTCTGTGCCACGAATCATGTTTACTAGTAGTGTGGGATATGCGCTCGCACTGAAAGTGGAAGTACTTCCGATTAACTAGGCAGGCATTGCTTGCTCGGGGATCTAGGTCCGACTAACCGTCTCGGTGTATTGTAGGTATCTAAACTTAGAAGCAAGAATAACTTCGTCAGCGCAATGCAGGAATGTATGGCATTTCTGCATGTTCAATCAACGTCATCGGTTGACATATTATTGGAGCTATAATCCTGACTTGTAGCGCGGTCGCCACAGCAACAATTTTTACGGGGCGATGGTAGCTCAGTGGTAAGGATAGGCGCCCCTTAACCGAGGGATGAGGATTCAAACCCGGGCACGTTGTTCTGGGTTTTTCAAATTTATATATTGTACCACTAGCTCGTCGGTGAGGGAAAACATCGTGAAGAAACCTGCAAATTCAAACAACTTTGGATTTATAGCCATGATCCAAATATTGTCTAGTTCCCCTATCTTAGGGTTACGAAGGTCAGATCGGCAGTCGCTTCAATGTAATTACCAGACTCGCTAAATCCTGGATCATAGTCTAAGCGGACCGCGTCTAACGGGACATAACGCTAGGAAGATGTTGAAATATAATAAACAAATATTGGACGATATCATATTTATTGATCTGACTCCGAAGTAAGTAACTTAAGGAATCGTAATACGAATATCAGAATGCTACTAAAAATACTTAAATATCTGATATTAACACTAACACACAAAACAAACACTTGTATTCATCAATCGAATGTTTCTCTTGATGCCAAGGACAAAAAATATTAAAAAAAATTATTAACCCGCACCCCTAGGTTATGAGGCGCGTGTCCTAACCAGTGAGCTACCACCGCGCACCGCATGTTTATCATGTTTATAAGAAACTTTTGATAAACAAAAGAATTTTCTAAATCGACTTGTTGTTTGGAAATTTGATTGTAGGCTCCCCGTCCGGTACTTTGTCCCGGTAACTCGATATGGACTAAAGCCCTCTGCGTCCCGCTCCGTTTATTTTCTTTTGTAGGGTACACTTAGTTTTCGTTTCACAGAATCACTCCACAAATAGGCGTCGATTTCCAGGATATACGATTTCGCTGAAAAATTCTAGCCGAAGTATGGTTTTATTTTTTTTAACTGGCTCGATGGCGCATTTGGTAGTGACCCCGCCCCATGCGCCAAGAGTTCTGGGTTCGATCCCAACCCAGGACAAACATTCGTGTGATGAATACTTGTGTTTGTTTTGTGTCTGGGTGTTTATATATATTTTGTAATACCACTGTTGATTCTGATATCCGTAACACAAGTGCTTAAGCTACTTACCTCGGAGTCAGATCAATGTATGTGATGTAGTCGGATATTTATTTATTTATAATTATTATTTTTTTTTTATGTCGTAAAAGAGGGCTTCTATATGCAAGATTGTCAATCGACTGTCTTCAAAAGGAATAACTAACTAACTTCAAAGCAATTTCCTGTTTTGGTAGGTACAAAGAAGAGAGCGCCATAGGTTGCTGATCCTAATTTATCTCGCTCGCTTATTCATCATTTATCATTCTTTAAAAGTGCTATAAGGTTATTACTGTAGTATATATATTTTGTACTACCACTGTTGTTTCTGATATCCGTAACACAAGTGCTTAAGCTACTTACCTCGGAGTCAGATCAATGTATGTGATGAAGTCAGATATTTATTTATTTATTTATAAACATTAATACTTCGGCGAGACAGGTAATAAAAAGTGTTGTCCAACATACGTTTCATTTTGTAACAGAGAGAACTCTACAAAATTTATGTTTGTTTGTTTGCTTAAACGCGCTAATCTCAAGAACTACTGTTCCGATTTAAAAATTTCTTTCAGTGTTAGATAGCCCATTTATCGAGGAAGGCTATCCTTATCCTAATATCCTAATCCCAATAATAGTATAAATGCGAAAGTATGTTTGGATGTATGGATGTTTGTTACTCTTTCACGCTGAAACCACTGAATGGATTTTAATGAAACTTTACAATAATGTAACTTATACACCCGAATAACATATAGGCTATGTTTTTTCGACGTACCACGCGAGCAAAGCCGCGGGCAGAAGCTAATAGGCTATGTAACAAACCACAAACAGGAGAGAAACCGCGGGCACAGCCAGTTTTAAGTAAAAATTGGACATAAGTTACTGGAAAATGTGTCCAGAAATACAAAATACTTTATGCCTATGATACTATCATAGGCATAAAGTATATTTGTATAGGTAAAGATGTAACATGAACAGTTCGACAGGCCTGTTGGTCGTGGGTTCGAATCCCGCTAGGGGCAAATGTCTCGTGCGATGAACGAACATGGACATTTGTACTCGAGTCATGGACGTTTATAAACGTATAAATGCATTGTATCTTCGTCAATGTCAATTGAGCGGTGGTAGCTCAATGGTAAGGACACGCGCCTCTTAACCGAGGAGTGCGGGTTCAAACCCGCGCACGTACCTCTGGATTGTTCAAGTCTATGTACGTATTTATACCACTAGCTCGACGGTAAGGGAAAACATCGTGATGAAACCTACAAATGCAAACAACATTGGATTTGTAACCATGATCCAAAAATTGTCTGATTCCCTTATCTTAGGGTTACGAAGGTCAGATCGGCAGTCGCTTCAATGTAATTACTAGACTCGCTAAATCCTGGATAATGGTCTAAGCGGACCCCGTCGAAGCACGGGACATAACGCTAGGAAGATGATCTTTGTCAATGTTTGTTTGACAAATAATTTTAAAAAAAATTTTTTTTATCTAACTGACGGACAAAACAAAATGTTATAGTCGTCTTGCCTATTCTAGATAAGATTACATCCCAAAAAAACCATAGGCTTTTATATCTATCTACATTCCACTTAAACAGGTCACAGCCACTCAAACTTACAAGTCAATTGTGTTTCCATAAACATGAAACAGATAGTAAAAGTATTTATACCGTTATAGGCAATATCGTCGGAACAGGCCCTCACAGCCGCTAGTGTGTACGACGAACTCCAACCTAGTTGAGTATGTTTCTGAGAAACTAGAAGGGCCGGGAAATATGAGAGGTGGACGTGGGACGAGAACATAGGGCTGGCTGGCTCAGAAAGCTGTATTTTTTATATTCATATAGCTTTACTAGTTTTTGAGATATTAACGTTTAAAGTAGGCAATGAACGCGCGCTCAGTTCGCGAAAAACCGTTCGCGGCGCTCGTACATGTGGGGTGACGGGAGATGTCAAACGATGGGCGGACCAGGAGTTAGACACTGCTGTTTATACATACAGACATTACGCCCGTAATCCCCTAAGGAGTAGGGGCAACAAACCTCCTTAACCACATTTAGTAAAAAAGCACTGAGCTGGGTTACATAATAAATTGTGAAAAAGTTGTGAAAAGTGGCTAGCTCGTCGCCTACTCAATCACACACCCATAACCCTATATACCATTAGTCGCCTTTTACGACAAGCTAGGCAAGAAACACAGTTGGCACATTATTTATAAGTCCCTGACCGACATGGGACTAGTACTATTTCTCTTGTGTCGAAATCGTCATCTCCCTAGCGTTATGTCCTGTTTCTCGGGTTCTCTATGGACTATGATCCTGGATTGAGGAAATATCCAAATTACATTGGAACGAATGCTTTCATAACTACATATTATACGGGGAAACTAGAAAAATGGTAGGTATAAGAATTCAGGTCGACAACACAATCGACAACACGAGTTTCGTTGAAGAAAGCCATTTTTTCTCGATAAGAAGTAGATCCTTTCCTGCAACCTCAACTAAACTTAAGCTTTCATGATAATGAGTTACACTGTAAAAATTCAATGTGACATGCACGGACTAGTAAAAAAAGAAGGACTCCGCTCCACTAACTAGACATTGAAGCTCCTCAGGTGCTCCACTTGACACGCAACTTACGTCACACATTGACATAATAAGTGCTCCACATGACAGCTTTCCGATATCTGGTATCCATAAGTATCTCACTCACACATGCATAAACGTGGCTTCACGCTATAGTATGACACTGTGGAGTCCTTCTTTTTTTAATAGTCCGTGGTGACATGCAATGGAATGTAAATGTAACAAACTCAATCACATTCACATTAATAATATCAATTAGAATATCATCGAAATTCGGTTCTAAGCCGGTGCCATCCCTGATATAATATAATCCACTCATGTCTTGATACCTCGGGCGTGTTGCAAAAGTTCCGATTGCGATATTGCTTCCAACATGTTGTTTCGCGAAATGCGATACTGAGGGGGCGGCCGGCTTACTCGTTTCCAATGAAATCTGTCGAGTCATAAGCGTTGAAAAGTGCTCACGATGTCGATAGCACTTGGGGGGAAAGTATGACCGTCTGTTATATAAATAAATACATTTTGTTCAATGGTATTCGGTTTGAAAATAGCTTTTGTACGTGTTTTGAATTGTTTTCAAGTAAGGTTGAGAGAATATCATTGGAATATTGACTTTTGACACATGTATGGTTAATTAAGCAACTAATATGATTTTTAAACTTTCACGTTGCATTATACTTTGAAATAACAAATAACGGGTCTATTTTGCATGAAAGTAAAAAAAATGTCCATTGTTGGTTTGGAACTAAAAAAAATGAATGTGCCAACTGTGTTTCTTGCCAAGCATGTCGTAAAAGGCGACAAATGGTATACGTGGTTTTGGATGCCTAATTTTGTAGGCGACGAGCTCGCCACTTGTCACTACTTTTTCACAATTTTCCATCTCACCCAGCCCACTGTCTCATGTTAGTCTGGGACTTAAAAAAAATGTGCCAACTGTGGTTTTTAAAATTGAGACTTTAAAAAAATGTGCCAACTGTGGTTTTTGCCTAGCATGTCGTAAAAGGTGACTAATGGCATATCGGGTTGTTGTGTAGGCTATGTGCTAGCCACTTGCCACTACTTTGTCACAATTTTCCATCAAACTCAGATTTTTTTTTTACTGAATGTGGTTAAAGGGCCTTGTTGCTTTGACTCTGCAGAACCCTTCGGGGATTGCGGGACAAATTCCTCCCCTAATATGACGAGGAAGCCATCTCACTCACTCCGTGTATTAAAAAACCTGTTTCTTTTCTGCAGAAATGACAACAAATCGACTCCGCGTCCTTGCTTATAAGCTCTTATGCAAAATACACGATAATACGGATTTAAGTGAAAATCCTTTACCTCCCAGCTAAGGGTATTACTTGGTTGTAGCGTAAAATACTTATGCAAAACAGTGTAGGCGAGGGTAACGTGCAATTTGCGTCAGCGTGGGGAAAGAATACGACGATAAGGGTAGGAGGGGGGAAAAGGGTTAAGTGTGCCCTATGCCTTGAACTTGAACAATGAATACCGATGCCTTAGTGGTTACAACGGCGAGATCTGCACACGTTGTTGCGTTATTTCCCGTTCCTTTTCTAAAAGGGAATATTTTTAGCATTACTCTACAATATAGTCCCGTGTTGGTCTGGGACTTGAAAATAATGTGCTAACTGTGTTTTTTGCCTAGCATGTCGTAAAAGGCGACTAATGGTATATCAGATTTTGGGTGTGTGATTGTGTAGGCGACGAGCCACTACTTTTACTTGTCACTACTTTTTTACAATTTTCCATCTAACCCAGGCCAGTTTTATTTTTGGCTAAATGTGTTCAAATGGGCTTGCTGTCCCTTTGACTCTGCCTACCTCTTCGGGGATTATGGGCGTGATGTTATGTTTGTGTGTATGGACTCAACAATAACTAACATCCACCAACTAAGTGAACCTCTATATTTAATAGAATTTTATAGATAGTATTTTTATTTTCTTGTCGATACCGTTGTGGCTAGTCTTGGTCCCTGGACCATCATAATGGATTCAGCATGTCTGGCAATTTCATTAAAATGTCAGATATTAGACCTTTGTAACCTATAGAAAGAACTAGATAAATTATTGGATACACATCGATTGTCATGTGAATGTGCACATTTCTTTACGATGTGACGTATTTATACGAAGAGAATCCCTCACGACCGATGGAATTGGTAATTTTTTAACTTTTTTAAATCCAGAGGTATGTGCCCGGGTTTATAATTATAATTCTTTATTCATCCAGACAACTTAGGTCTAATTGGATTAATAACAATGTCTTATCCTATGTTAGTTAGGACACAATTTACACATGTGCCACATAATGGGGCAGCCATGCTGCCTGCTCGCAATGACACCTCGCAGTCGCACGTTTCCCAGTCACCGCTCTAAAATATCATCTCACCTAAATACTAACTTATAACTAAAATGACTTCCCGCATTTAAAAATTGAAACGTGCCATCTTATCAAAGGATCCTATTTCCAATCAACGCCAAAATACACCGGAATATTATTAAAACACCAATCGAAATGTCATCAGTGTCAATAAAAACCTATTTAAAGTAACGACAAGTAATTTAGTGGCCGGATAGCGAGTGGGCTGAGAGGTGGCAGAGGGCCAGGATATCAGCTGAGTGCTCATGAAGCGATACTTAATAAAACATTTTAAAAGAAGAGATCAAGTGGTGATTTTTTGGGCATACTTGAACGCGTTATATTTATTATAAATCTATAACCTAAAAATGATTCACCGAATGTGTTGCTAAGCGCAAAACTCGAGAACAGTTGAACCGATTTCGCTAATTCTTTTTTAGTTGTATTTTAACAAATACAACTAAAAAAGAACACACCTTCACTTGACACGTCAGTGGTTTTTAGGGAAGAAAAAAATAAAAAAGTTGCGGGGTAAATAAAAAAAAAATTGGTATTAAAAATCCAAGAACGGGGCATTACGAAGTGGGTCAGCTAGTATATAAATAAATAGTAATAAATTCTTCAGACTGACCCACCAAATTCCCAGTTCCAAATCAAGCATATGCTTGTACTATGGACACAACTAAAAAAGAATTAGCGAAATCGGTTCAGCTGTTTTCGAGATTTGCGCTTAGCAATACATTCAGCGATTCATTTTTATATTATAGAATTAATATGATTTAAATAGCTAATTGCTTTTGGAAATCGTTTGCGTGATACATGTGTCAAGGTGTGTGTCAATTAAATAAATAAATTCTTCAGACTAACACACCAATTTCCTAGTTCCAAACTAAGATTATAAGCTTGTGCTATGGATACTAGGTGAACGGATAGACTAGGTGAACGGATAGACATCAATACGTTAACATCCATGACTCGAGTACAAATATCCATGTTCATCACACGAAATATTGAGAACCCGCGACCCTTGGTTTCGTAGCCAGTCTAAAGGTCCCAAGTGTTAAGCAGATGTGTAAAGAACGCTTTTAATACATCTAATATAACAAGTGTACACGCATCTTACATTCAGAGCAATTTGTAACACAGACACTGCGGCCAATTATAGTTCGTAAGTCCATTGGCAGTCACGCGTGCGTCTCAATGAATTCCTATTAATTGATTGGTGAACAGATTGATTCCATTTTAAATTAGCCCCACATACCTTGTTTAGTCGGACATTGGTGTTATGGCCTTCTTAATTAATGTTTGACACTATTAATTATTTTAACATGATTTATGGAGAAGATGCATTCTCCTTTCTTGGAAGGGCAACCATTATCTAATTTGTTTCTCTCTTCTGCCTTTACGAATTAATTAAATTTATAGACGTTACGAATGAATAGTCGTTAATTAATGAAATGTAGTTATGAACAATCTTAAATACTTAGATATAAAATGGAAGGAATGATCGTTGTATGCAATGATTCACATCTAGGTGAACTAAGTATAGCTAACTTTTATTTGACTGGCCCGTTGGTCAAATGGGTATTGAAAATCCAAGAACGGGGCGTTACGAAGTGCGCCGGGTCAGCTAGTCAAAAATAAATAAATTACCTACATGGAACATCGTGTCAAAGTAACTTCGATACTCAATACACCATTAATCGCGTCAAATGAGATGCTAAGCAAGGAATATAGTTGGCATAATGTTCTTATTGAGTCACATACCAACATGGGAGGTTATGTATATTATACTGATAACATGGGACCTGTCCTAATAGATAATGATATAATTTGACTGGCCCGTTTGTCGATGGTCAGAGACCCTGGCCACGAAACCAACAGTTGCGATGAATATGGACATTTGTACTCGAGTAATGACTCGTCATGATGTGTAGTAAACGTATTAAGTATATCCGTTCACCTAGTATCCATAGCACAAGCATAAGCTTAGTTTGGAACTAGGGAATTGGTGACACGATATAGATCAGTATGGATATTATCGATTAGATATCGATACTTTACAACCGATTCATTTTATTTGGTTATATTGGTATTTTGATTTTAATTATTAATCTGAGAATTGTGAAATTATTATTATTATTGTGAAATTATTATTATTATTTTAAACTCTGTAATGTGATATGGCCAATCGCTGAAATAAATGAATTGAATTGAATTGTCAAGTAAAACTATCGGTACTCACTATAATAGTAGTATTATAGTATAATTTCATCCCCAACACATCGTGTGGACTGTTGAATTAATGTTCAATATAAACAGCGCTCTAGTTATTTAAGTAAATATCGGATTCGGATTCACGGAATGTAATTATAGAGAAAGTATTCGAACCAACGCGACTGACCGAACTTGATTGCAATTTTGATGTATTTAATAAAATTCTTGTTCACTATATATAAATGTACCTTTTTAGGGGTCCGTATCCAAAGGGTAAAACGGGTCCCTATTACTAAGACTTCGCTGTCCGTCCGTCCGTCTGTCACCAGGCTGTATCTCATGAACCATGATAGTTAGACAGTTGAAATTTTCATAGATGATGTATTTATGTTGCCCCTACAACAAAAAAATACTAAAAAACAGAATAAAATAAATATTTAAGGGGGCTCACATGTTTTTTTTTTGCCGTTTTAAAGATCATGTTACGGGACCCTTCGTGTGCGAGTCCGACTCACACTTGGCCAGTTTTTTTTACCTGAAATTGAGATTGATTGGAAATCAGTTGGCCGTAAGTTGTTATTGAAGAGAATTCGATTAAAATTACATGCATTCTGCATTATGTAGTACAAGCTTAAGCCTTTCTCTGTAAATGAGCTATTTTTACTGAAATGAAATGAAATTAAATTGTCTTTATTTACGTAGGCTTAAAAAAAGCCCTTATAAATCGTCAGAATAAGATCAATATCTACCGGTTCAAAAAGTACATTCTATCGAGAAGAAACCGGCAAGAAACTCGATAGGTACTATTTTAAAATGCCAAGTCTTAATAACTATTAGTTACAATTTATACGTGAATGTAAATTTAGCAGTGCAGGCGAACAGCCTATTCTGGGTCTAACCATACTAACATACTTTTTGAAATTTGATTAATAGTTTCTGAGATTATCGCGTTCAAACAAACTCTTCCTCCTAACAAAATTAATAAAAAAATAGATTACTAGCTTCTGTCCGCGGCTTTGCTCGCGTGGTACGATAAAACATAACCTATATGTTATTCGGGTGTATAAGCTACATTATTCTATAGTTTCATGAAAATCCATTCAGTAGTTTTTCATGAAAGAACAACAAACATGCATACAAACTTTCGCATTTTCCCGTTCGCCCTTAGCATTAGCCCGTTGGTCGAGTGGTTAGAGACCCTGGCCACGAACCCGAGGGGTTCGAATCCCGATAGGAGCAAATGTTTTGTGTGATGAACATGGACATCTGTACCGAGTCATGGATGTTTTAAACGTATTTAAGTATTTCTATACGTTCATAGTACAAACATAAGCTTAGTTTGGAACTAGGGAATTTGTATCAGTCTGGAGAATTAATTATTTATTATTATTCTACGAATGAAGAGATGTTAGTGCTCGTTTATGTATAATCCCCTATAAGACTTCAAAGAGAACAAAATAATATTTTATAGAAATATGGAAATAATTTCAAAAGAAATTATGTTTTAGCATTTTATATTTTATATATTGGTGTAGCTTAGATTGCCTACCTGACAGAATTTATCAGTAAAATATTAATCTATATAAATAGGAAAAAAAATGTATACCAATACGTATACACACGTGATTTGCAAAAATAAACCAGCATCAAATTGAAAAACTCTTTTCTTGTTGTATTTGCATGTAAAGACACGGGTCTTTAACCAGTGTGTTCTTCCCGTCATGACATACGCTTGCGAGACGTGGACACTTACTGCCGGGATACTACACAAGCTCAAAGTAGCGCAGAGAGCTATGGAAAGGGCTATGCTGGGAGTCTCCCTGCGGGATAAACTCCGGAACGACTACATACGCCAGCGCACTAAAGTAACCGATATCGGTGAAATGGCTGCGAAGCTTAAATGGCAATGGGCCGGACATATCTGCCGTAGAGACGACGACAGATGGAGCCTTAGAATCCTGCATTGGGTACCTCGGACAGGAAGGCGAAGCGTGGGCAGACCAGCTGCCAGATGGTCGGACGACATAAGAAAGACGGCAGGGCCGACCTGGACCAGAAACGCCGCATCAAGAAGTTTGTGGAGATCCATGCAAGAGGCATATGTCCAGCAGTGGACGCAGACATGCTGAGAGAGAGAGAGATGTGCTATTAAGTGTCAGAAAAATACAGGAACGATCGAAAATCAGGGTAGTATTAAATGATTTTAAAGTGTAACTTGATACGGTTCCATATTGGTCTGGGACCTAAAAAGAATGTGCCAACTATGTTCCATACCTAGCATGTCGTAAAAGAAGACAAATGGTATATCGGGTTTTGGGTATTTTATCATGTAGGCGACGAGCTAGCCACTTGTCACTACTTTTTCACAATTTCCCATCTAACCCAGCCCAGTTTTATTGTTGGCTGACTGTGGTTAAAAGGACCAGCTGTCTCTATGACCCTGCCTACCCCTTCGGAGACTACGAGCGTGAAGTTATGTATGCATGTATGTAATTTAATAGATCGGCGACTGTCGGGTCAGCGACACAATACAAAATACACTAGACTATATCTGATAGTGTATAATTTGAATAACAAAAACTAGCTACATACCTAACCCATAGAAACCTGACCCATAAGATCTCCGTTTCCACATGACCGCGGGCCATTGTTTTCTATACAAATACGTGCCCGGAATGACGGCAAACGAAATTAACATACACTGACCCAAAAGCTATACCTTTATTAAAATGTTAATTAAATCGTGATCTGTAGGGCTAACTTAAAGACCTTTTTAAACATCTTACGTAGGTTTCTCTGTTGATAGAGGATCTTAAAATCATTTAGGCTCGAGTCGGTAACGAAATTCAGATTTGCCAACTTAGGGGTTTTCCCTCCAAATTTAGGGGGTAAATATGATGAATAGAATTAGATTTTAGGGGCGTTCTATTTTAGGGACTTTTGCCTTCTTTTATATTATTCATTACTTGTTGATTTAAAAAAGTATAAGCAACATCTAATAGTACGATTAGTCGATAGATTCATGAGAATGAGGCATAGGTATTAAATTTTTGCACGGATATATATTTTTTGTACTAATTTATTCTTATTTTAATAACAACATTTATAGGGGGATTTTCATGTACCTAATTGTGGCAACATTAGAAGCTTTTAAATAAGCTTTTGGGATAAATTATTTTGAGAGTTGGTAACACTGGAGGTTATTAAGAGAAGTTGATACAATTGCGACCTACACAAGACCTTTAGAGATGTAAGCTGCTTACTTTGGAAACGGTAACAATAAAACAATGAAGGATTATTAAATATTCGTGCTGGGGCAAATATGTGAATGTTTAGCGTCGTCATAGTAATTTAAAATGTTTGATACACAATTGAACTAGATTATGCGAAATAGATGTAAATAATGAGAATTTTTACACAATTTTCACTTGTAAGACCAGTACTTTAAGTCATTGGGTAGCCTTTAAAATACCAATGAATATGTATACCTCATTCCAATGATCCAATTTATTCAATTCTTTTGAGCAGGGGTTACATAGGTCAAATACACGATGTACCTGACTCTATAAATCCAGGAACATGGTCAACTACCATCACAAGTAGCACAATTTAGTTTTTAATAAGCTTTCCAAAATGCTAGTTAAGAAACACAGTCGGCACATTCTTTTTAAGTCCTAGCCCAACATGGGACTCATTCGTACAGGCGTAGAATCGTAGAGAAAAACAATACTTATAAGCTATTACTCATTCACCCAGCATGGATAGCATGAAATGCTATAAATAACGTTCAAGAGATCTTCGTCCCCAAATAAACCACAATGACTAAAACAGGTAATCCCAAGAACACTCTTCAGCTGAAACAAGATGACGCTGTTCATTACAGGTGATGCGCAACTGAGTCATCATTGCATCGATTAATTACATCAAACAGATCTATTCTGAGCACACAATCAATCGGGCATCGATCACCACAGAATAGATCAAGCTTGGAAGCACGCCAGCAGCCCACTGAAGACATGTCAGGTAATATCTCTGCGTCAACACAGTGCCGTAACTCAGGCACAGGTTGAGCTCTTTAAGATAACTGAAATAGCATTAACACAGATCGCCTTTTTGCGTTATCTCTAGAGCGCAACGGTTAATAAGCCAGCTTACTAATAAAAAAATTGTGCTGTAAGTTAGATTATTAAAATATATTGAATACGTATTTTTGCTTTATCTAATATTCGAAAAATTACAAAGATACAGCGCTTCAAAGATCTGAAATTTTACGCACCTAGTGACATCACGCGGTACTTTGACGCGCTGTACCATCATCTGGTTTTTCGAACAATAGAAGAAATACGTACGTAACTATTTTTTGTAATGTCAATAATGGACTATAAATTTTTTGGAGTAAAAAAGCCTCTTGAAACTTGCCAATAAAGTCGTTGGATGCTAAATGCGTAAATTTATTAATTAAATGCGCCGACTTCTTGTGTTATCTCAACATTGCAAAATAGGGTGCCGAGTGACGTACTAAATGCGCTTTGCGTTAACACAATTTCAAGAGTCAGTCGAGTGAGTCGAGTCAGTCCATGGATTGTAGGTACTGAGTTAGCGCCATTGCATGGCGCAGTGTCATATCTGTTTAGTCTATTAGTTCGAATGCAGATACGATGCCGATGCTATCATAGGTGAGTAATTCGTTCATTTGAGCTGAACTACGAACGTCTTGAGAAATGTTATTAATTGAAAGTGAAGCTAAAGTCAGTAAAAAAAGAAATATGTACTGTTATTGTTTAATATATTACATGCTTTTAAAATAACAAATAATGTATTTTTTTTGGGTCATTATTTATAATTGTTTTTATTCAAGTTTGGAACCGCGAAAGCTACCGCAGTTCGACTATAGGTTAACGATCCCTTAAAAAATAATGTGCCGACTGTGTTTCTTGCCTAGCATGTCCTAAAAGGCGACTAATCGTATAAGGGGTTTTGGGTATGTGATTGTGTAGGCGACGAACCAGCCACTCTTCACTACTTTTTCACAATTTTCTAGTTTTATTTTTGGCTGAATGTGGTTACAGGGGCCTGCTGCCACTTTGACTGCCTACCACTTTGGGGATTATGGGCGTAATGTTATATATAATTATTCTTGATATGTACACTTATTAAGGCGTCGTCATATCATCGCCATCTTATAATTACAATTAACATTAAACTTTAAGGACCCGTTCCCCACATTTCACTAGGGAACCCGAAACACAGTCCTTATCTCCAAGGCGATGTACTTTCATCCCTCCTCAGTAAGTAATAAAAGGGGGTAAACTTTATACGGGTGCTCCAGGCCGGGTGTACCGGGAGATCTGCTGCTGGATCTACATTATTTGTGCCGATCCCAAGAGCCCTTCAGTATTTACAGCTTCTTTGCGTTTGCAATAATCTCGCCTCGGAGATTTTGAGACTGTCGAAATATCTGAATCTGATTTGGAAAGAAAAATATATATTAGTCGTTGTGTGTTAGAATTGGCAGTATATTAAAATGTTAATACTTAGATAATACCTAAACTAAATTGAGATGACGTGAAATAGTAGCCAAAGAGATGACACTTTCGCATTGTTTATATTATAACATATTTAATACCGATCTCAAAGATTTTATTTAATCAAGTCGGATTTGTTAATTAGTTTAACAATTTTCTAGCAGATAATTTACTTATTAGTTATTATTCAATGTATTATTTATTCATCTACCATTGAAAGATTCAGCAAGTATAAATAAGATACACATAAATGTGTATTCAGTATTTGGCTCATGAATATTCTGAGTCATTTAATAATATGGCTTATCATGTCATTTGATCGCAAATTCGCTTCGATTTTCCCATCTGTTTAGCTATAACGTCAAAGTAATACTCATAATAATTGTCATAAAACCCATGTAACTTATTTACGTCTTGCATTAAACCTACATTACACTTGCATTAAACCTACTTACATTCCCTAAAATATGGTTGAGTGAAGCGATGGCTGACACATACGTCATGCTTGGGAACAGGTGCCGCCCTTGGGGACTGGTCTGCTCTGGTCGGGTCAAGTTTTTGGTTGTAATTTATATTTTTTTTTATTTTGATACTCTACAACAGGCCCACACTAAAACGTGGTTCAAAGTTAATTATGATTCATAATTAACTTTGAACCACGGTAGATACAACATTCCGAACCGGTGGTAGAATCATATAGCTGTGGCTTTACCTGTATTTGACGATTTATAAGTGTTTCCGTGAAACCTATATAAATAAAGAATATTTTGACTTTGACTTTGACATTGACCAATGGTGATTTGTACACAACATTGCAATTTTTCTTTAAACATTATATCTATTTAATGGCTCATAAAAATCTTAGTAAGAATTAATATTGATTGAAATAGAGTAATATGCCCAAAACAGGTTTAACTAATTGTCCCATGTTTACCATCAGTAATTAACTATAATATATAATATAATATGGTACAGTCTGTTTGGCCGGGCTAAACGGCCGCGCCATGACATTCGCAGAATACCAGTGGTCGTGTCGCGCACCCTGCTTGTCATGGCTCGATACTGAGCGGAGACCATTTTGGTACCTACCCTTCTTGTGTTTGTAAAGTATTTTTTGTAAATTGTATTTTTATTTCATTTATTTCGTTTTCACATGTATTTTTGGCACCAAATAAACATTTTTTCTTTCTTTCTTTCTTTCAATTAAAAAGTCATTAACTTGACTTGAGGTAAGTTCTTCAAGTTTTTCTTAGAATTACATGATTGCCTTCAAGATTTCGTGAGGTCCCGCAATTAAGTTTAAATGAGATATATTCTAAATTATCTTGAGAATATAATTTGGACAGTGGATTTTTTTGAAAATATTGTTGATATCTCTGAAATAAATAAACATTTTTAGAATATTCATTATTCTTTACAAATTCTTTTTTAAGCATAACGATGTTAATTAAACACTGATTGAAATAAACATGTATGTTTGTTATGATAGTCTCGGACCATGAATCCTCATATCAGGAGTCCGATTATTACATGGAAGCGACTGTCACCTGAACTTCGTGATATTATCTAAAATGATGGTGGTTCATTCGACCAATACCATTAGTCGTCTTTTACAACATTTTAGACATGGAACATAATTGATTTTTAAATTCCATACCATCGTAAAATATGGCGTAACCATCCTTACCGATCTACTTTAGTATAATATTAGGAAAGGATTGATTTGATTGTCTGTGCGGTGGAGTGTGTGTGGAGCGGTGGTAGTTCAATGGTAAGGACATGCGCCTCTTAACCAAGAAGTGTGGGGTCAAACTCGGGCACGTACCTCTGGATTTTTCAAGTATATGTACGTATTTATACCACTAGCTCGACGGTGAAGGAAAACATTGTGATGAAACCTGCAAATTCAAACAACTTTGGATTTGTAACCATGATCCAAAAATTGTCTCGTTCCCCTATCTTAGGGTTACGAAGGTCCGATCGACAGTCGCTTCAATTCAATTACCAGACTAGCTAAATCCTGGATCATGGTATAAGCGGACCCCGTCTAAACATGTGACATAACGCTAGGAAGATGATGATGATTTGATTGTCTGTTTTTTATACAATTTGAATCTTTGATTTGAAAAATTCTTTCACCATTGTTAAGCTACTTTATCAGCGCATATTAAATGTTCTTTTTTATCCCTGTATCCCCACAGGAACCGGAAGTCCGCGAGTGAAACCGCGGGACGCAGCTTGTTCTTAACAAACATGATAGCACTCTCAAGTACGCACTTAAACTTCTCACCAAGAACTTTTAGAGTAAATATATTTAAGTAACGATCGAAAAAAGTTTCATTACTGTCGCTAAATAGCTATTGTTTCAGCAATAAAAGAAATCCGCCGAAGTGTAAATAGGCCGTTTGCAACATAAAGTTCTCATTAAACGATCTTCATAATACCAACTTATTGTTTTCTATGAAATGAAAAGCAAGAAAATATCTATATACTTGTATACATTCTATTGTTCCAATCTACTTACTATGAACTGTTCGTATTGTGTACTTTTTTATTATTAGTGGTTGGATTGTAAACAGTTGAATAATTGTAATAAAAGTTGTAGCAATCAACTTCTATTACACAAGCTAGATGGCGCATTCGGTAATGACCCTGCCCCACGCGCCAAGAGTTGTGGGTTCGATCCCCACCCAGGACATACAATCGTGCGATGAATACTTGTGTTTGTTCTGTGTCTGGGTGTTAATATCCAATATTTAAGTATATATTTGTAATACCACTGTTGTTTCTGATATCCGTAACACAAGTGCTTGAGCTACTTACTTCGAAGTCAGATCAATGTATGTGATGGCGTCGAATTTATTTATTCATTTGTTTAGCAAGAGAGCCTGGTGACAAATCTCGCGTCGACCCACCGGCTCTCGGGTGTGGGTGATAGGAATACTTTGATTCTGATTTCTATAACACAAATGAGAAGATCTTCGTAAAATAGCAGAACATGTACTGCTGTGTTTAGGGACATGTATCAGCAATTCCTCTGTTGGAGTTGACCATGGATGGCCTTTATATTTACCATTAGGTGATCCGCAGACCTATTTGCCGCCTCTGATATAAAATTATTTGTTCCATGTTGGTTAGGGACTAAAAAAGAATGTGCCAACTGTGGTTCTTGCCTAGCATGTCGTAAAATACGACTAATGGTATATCGGGTTTTGGGTATGTGATTGTGTAGGCGACAAGCTAGCCACTTGTCACTACTTTTTCACAATTTTCCATCTAACCCAGCCAAGTTTTGTTTTTGGCTGAATTAAAGGGGCCTGCTGTCCCTTTGACTCTGCCTACCCCTTCGGGGATTATGGGCCTGGTGTTATGTATGTATGTATGATATAAAAAAATATCAAGTGATCTTCAGTTCTACTTTGGAATTATATCAATGTATGATGTTACCAATTATTTATAAGACAAGAACATCTGTATTCGTTGCTTGTAATTTCATACATAACTAGTTGTGCCGCAGTTTCACCCGCGTTTATGGTTGATGTTATATAAGATACAGCCTTCTTTGATAAATGAACTATACAACACAAAAAAATAAATTCATTCGGACCAGTAGTTTCTGAGATTTATATAGGGTCATTTGTAAAACATCAACAACCTCGCAGGAGTAGATTTCTGACATTTGTTTTACGTTTTTTTTTAATGGAAAAAAAATCTCATTTTCATACAAACTACATCAGCCGTTTAATACGAAAAGCCGTTTTTTTTTGTCGATTTAGGTAAAGTCGCAGAACAAATGTTGTTGTTTATAATGTCTGTAATCTACTCCTGCGAGGTGGTTGATGTTTTACAAATGACCCAGTATATTATGAAACTATGAGCAAGGAATTCGCGTTAGATTTAGCTGCGCCATGACGAAATTTTCAGTTAGGTAACTCAGACGACGCAGTAACTACGTCTGAGCTACTAAGTTGACGCAATCAATTTTCCTGAGCTGCTCACATCTACCATGTGTCCTCAAAACCCATCAACACCAGAGAAAAGAGAAAAGAAAGAAGAGGTTAAACCTTGAGAATCTTTTTTTTGTCGCGGGGAAATGCCTTACGCACTGTCACCCTACCCGGGGGGCTAGGGTGGTGTGTGGGACTCCCGGGGGCCTCTGGAATTGGAGGTCCCTGCTCCGGCCAAGGATGGAGAATGGCCGGGGTTTACCCACTAAAACCCCGCGGTACCCCTCATCGCTCGAGTGGAGGGACGTCATGGGTATAGTTGAACCTTACTACCATACCAAACCTTGAGGATCTAAAACAAAACTCCGAACTACCACAACCTACCTATTAACCGAGTTGGATGTGATCCTTAACACTTGTCAAAACAATCCGTAACGAGTAATAATTAGTTTAATTGCCAAATTAATGAGTTGCAAACAAACTAATTATAACAGCCTAATTAACTACCTCTCTGTGGAACATTTAGTGAAGTTGGTTATTTTATCTGATATTATACATAATACATACATACGTAAATAACATTTTGATTGCCTCGTTGGTCTAAAGGTAGCATGCGCCGCCTAAGGACCTAGAGGTCCCGGGTTCAAAACCCGGGTCGGACCAAAAAGGACAATGCCAGATCCTGTCCCAGCATTTACAGAAAAACAGAATTAATTAAAAAATATCAATTATTTTTTATCTTGTTTTTATGAAACTTTGAATTTAGAAAATGTTGCGGATACGAAATAAAAATAAAATGGAATTAAATCGTGTTCTTCATGCAGGGAAGTCATTTTGAAATATCCGACGGGCGTTATAAATTACATTTGCGTTAGTTATATCAAAATTTCAATATTGAAATTACTCAGTAACAGTCCGGAGTCAGGAAGTTGGCGGTTTAATCACCCCCGTGCCTCGGAAAGCACGTTAAGCCGTCGGTCCTGCGCCTGACCTCTCTCCGGTCATGTCGAATTACCGTCTCACCGGACTATGAGAGTGAAGGAATATATTGTGCACCTGTGCTTGCGCACACACTTGTGCACTATAATATCTCCTGCGCAGATGGCTGATCCTCGTTGAGAATGGCGGCCGTGACCAATATCTGCACTCCTCAGTTATAAAGCGTGTCATTACCATTGAGCTACCACCGCTCTATACTTTAAAAAAAAAGTGTGTGAAAATACATTATTTCGCATGATTTGATTACTCTGGGATTCATTATACGTTTACCCAATAAGTATACAATAGAAGGTGGTTTTTATAAAAATTTTGTGTAAAATAAAACGTCAGTTACTAGGCTTGATTAGAAGTGATGATAACTTGTTAAATGTTGCTAAAAGCAATGTCTAAAATACTTTTTTATAGATACAAAAAAAAAATCGTACTTTATTTAGATAGAATGTACTTTTTTTCCCTGCCTTCAATAACCAATATACTTTATTTGTCCCAAATAAAGGTGGCAACCCTAGTCCCTCACCAGACAACATGGGACTTAACATTTGACCTGATGACGCAATTAAACGTAAAAAAAGCTCTGAAAAGTTTCTAGAAAAAATAGGACTACAGTGCCAAGGCAAACCAAACCTTACTACGCATTGATAAAGTATAATTTTGTATGTTTACACTGTACTACTGTAACCTACGTGCGGGATTTAACACTGAAATTACATTCAGGATCAGGTAATTGTTTTACCGTGTTTACCACGGCGTTATATGAATGCTTAGAAGAGATACGGCACGCGTATATTTAGTCTTAAAAAGTATGACTGTAACATGTACATACATACATACATACCTAATACCTCTCTATACATATGACCACTACATCACATACATTGACCTGACTCCGAGGTAAGTAGCTTAAGCACTTGTTTTACGGATATCAGAATCAACAGTGGTATTACAATTTATATACTCAAATATTTGATATTAACACCCAAACACAGAACAAATATAAGTATTCATCATACAAATATTTGTCTTGAGTGGGGATCGAACCCACAACTCTTGGCGCATGGGGCAGGGTCACTACCGAATGCGCCATCAAGCTTGTCATTGGTACATAAGGAATCGCTTACTCTATTTACCTATAGACAAATGGTATAACAAGCTAGAAACTTATCACAATTTTTTTTTATTTTTCAAATCAATTTAATTTTTAGCTGTGATAAAATAAAATGAAGGAACCTATTGCTCGTTGGACAGGCCCACCCCTTAGAGGATAGAGAGCGGTGAAGAGAATCCGAAGCACAAATAAAGAATCCCGTTTTCAACCTTGAAATTGAAAACAAAACTTCCCTAAAGCAAAATGTTCATCTTTAATATTTAAGATACTTCCCCGTCCGTTCGATTCACCCTGTGCATAATGCTTCGTTGCCCGTACAACTTTAATGGAACCCTTTTCAATCACAGCCAGACAGGGCTGCCATAGTCAAAGACCTTTATCTGGGAAAGAAACATTAATATTTCGTTGAAATCTCTCATCTGTGTCCGAGATGTAACATTGCCCATGTGATCGAATACCAAACTAAGTTTGCTGGTTGATGTTCGATCGTATAGCGGCCATGGACGTACGCAATAGAGAGTGAGGAAGCTGCGCTAGAAAACGTGTGCCAAGGCACCTCTGGTCTTTTTACTAATGTTGCCGAAAAATCTATAGTTTTGCCATTGAACTTTTATTACTAGCGCATGGAACCGACGCAGCGATCAAGTTTTTTGCGCCGTGCGTTGTTGCCGATCGGCAACAACTCGTTTAGTCACTCGCCTACGTTCACGCGTAAGCGCCATGAAATTCACGGCGTTTACGACGTTTTGGTCGTGAAAAAATGTACTCTATGAGCGATCTAGCGCTGCGTGTTTTAATAGCTTAATTAGACGACAATTGTTAGTTTTATCGCTGCAAATGCTGAAACACGCTCAGTCTTCGTGATAATATTTTTGTTTGACATAGCTTCTCTATACGTAGTAATAATAGCTCAATGAGTTTTGCAATCGATAATTTATCGGCCTAATCATCTATACGATCAATAGTACAAAACTATCTGTAGTATCGATACTACAGATACTATAGATGCCATCGATACTATCGATACTATAAATACTATCAGTATATCAATACTATCAATACTATCAATACTAACGATTTAGTATCGATACTATATACTATACAAGTGCTTAAGCTACTTAACACGGAGTCAGATCAATGAATGTGATGTTGTGGGATATTTATTTATTTATTATTTAACTATAGCTGGTGTATGAATATAATATATGTTCATATCAAACGAGATAACGAGATTCAGCTAAAAATATATTTGAGTTGGGTAAGATAAATAAATAAATATGTAAATTCTCCCGACTGACACACCAATTCCCTAGTTCCAAACTAAGCTTATGCTTGTGCTATGGATACTAGGTGAACGGATAGGCACACTTAAATACGTTTATAAACATCCATGACTCGTGTACAAATGTCAATGTTCATCACATGAAACATTTGCCCAGCAAATACAGTTAGTACATTATTTTTGAGTTCCAGACCAACATGAATCATAAAATACGTACTTAGGTACTTCATAATAAAAAATAAAGTACATACGTAGTCCCGCAATAACACTTCTCTCATATGATTAAAATAAACGACCACTCTTCCAGGCCATAGTTTGTTTTTCTTTGCCCTGTCCTTTCATTTATCACTTACAACAAACAAGTATAGCGCACTTGATTTATATTACAGAATTTGATTTATTTGCTATTGTTAAAACAGAACATGCAAAAAAATATAGGCTTGATTTTTTCACAAAATAACATCAGGTCTAACTAGGTATTTGATACATTCAACTTATACTTTCTTTCCTATAGAAAAGTACGTTAAATAAATAAATAAATAAATATCAGACTGATCACATACATTGATCTCACTCCGAAGTAAGAAGCTTAAGCAATTGTGTTACGGATATCAGAAACATCAGTGGTATTACATATATACTATAATATTAAATATTGGATATTAACACCCAGACACAGAACAAACACAAATATTCATCACACGAATATTTGTCCTGGGTGAGGATCGAACCCACAACTCTTGGCGCATAGGGTAGGATCAGTACCAGATGCACCATCGAGCCAGTCAAATTTCAAATCGTTATCAGACAACTGGAACCCGAGTCGATTGTAAAAAAATTCAGTCATATTCAGAACCTCCTCCTTTTTTTTAAGTCGTTTAAAAAGAAGAAAGTCATGTAATTGGACTCTGCCAAGTACTTCCACCACTTGTGCAGTACAGGAGTTTTCATCTTTTTTTATCTGGAAACTTCATTTGCAGGGCCACAGCCGTAAGTTCAAAACGGAAAAAGCAACTTTTTTAGCTTTTGTCAGGCAACGCTCGGGTGACAAGAGTGCTCGAAGTTCGCCGTGTTAAACAGTTTACAGTTCAGTGCCCTTTGAGATATTCATCTGAATTTACGGAGATTCCGCATTTTTCTCGAAGACAGCAAAACCTTTAGGGGTAGCGGTAAATAAATAAATAAACATCCGACTACATAACATACATTGATCTGACTCCGAGGTAAGCTAAAACACTTGTGTTACGAATATCAGAATCAACAGTGGTATTACAAATATATACATAAGTATTTGATATTACCACCCACGCACAGAACAAACACAAGTATTCATCATACGAATATTTGTCCTGGGTGGGAATCGAACCCACAGTCACAGTTAGTCCTTATTAATACAAATGAAAAAATAACTGTCTGTTACATTTTAATGTTACATGATCAAATTAGCTGCATCAAATGTTTGAACCTAGCTAGCCACATTTTTCCTGAAATATTGATCGATACCAAGTGTTAATAAATATTGCATTAGAAAAACGTCGAATTTCGACCAGCGGGCAACCACTAGACCACTTACATTCATACATACATACATAACATCACGCCCGTAAACCCCAAAGGGGTAAGCAGAGTCAAAACGACAGTAAGCTCGTTGAACCACATTCAGCCGAAAATAAAAGTGGATAAAAAGTAGTGAGTGGCTAGCTCGTCACCTACACAATCACATACCCAAAACCCGATATACCAATAGTTGCCTTTGACGATATGCTAGACAAGGAACACAGTTGGCACATTCTTTTTAAGTCCCAGACCAACATGGGACAAGACATCCATACATACAAATTTTGAATTATTACCTCACTGGTAGTCTCGACTTTCCTTGGCATAACAGCACATTAAATCACTTTCAGAACTCTATAATGTAAGGTTACAATACCGATATTCCGGCACAAAGTGTAACTGCCACGAAATACATGAAAGTATAACCCTCATTATATCATAAATCATTCCCAATTCGCAGTAATATACAAAAAATACATGGCTATAATAACTTAAACTGAAGTCACGCAACTCAACAAAAAGTTGTTCGATGCGAACTCCCATTTTATATAGCAGACCTAACTTAAGACCCAAGTAAACTGGAACGTGACACGTGCCAGATCCGTCTCCTAATATATTACTATTGGGCGGAACTTCCGCGAAGAAGCAACATCTGTGCTACAACTGTGTACTTTAATTGGCCGAATAAATAATTCATACGCCCCTTCTCGGTAGGGTTACCATTTTGAAGTTTGAAGTTTAGTCAAAAGTCAAATATTTCTGCAAATTTTGAAAATTTCACAAAGTACCTCAATACCCTACATAAGCCCAAACACTACCTGAGATTTTCAGTCAAAACGATCACCTACCCCAAGATATATAATATAAGCACGTACCTCTAAATTTTTCAAATCTATGTACTTATTTATACCACTAGCTCGCGGTGAGGAAAAACATCGTGATGAAACCAACAAATTCAAACAACTTTGGATTTGTAACCGTAATCCAAAAATTGTCTGGTTCCTCATCTTTGGGTTACAAAGATCAGATCAGCAGTCGCTTCAATGTAATTACCAGCCTCGCTAAATCCTGGATCATGATCTAAGCGGACCCCGTCTAAGCACGGTACATAACGCTAGGAAGATGATGAATATCTATATAAAACTGGACAAAATTCCGTACGAAAGTTCCATAATCCGCTCAAGACGAATGGTGATCCTAATCGTATGGGGCCCTTGGTGAAACTAATGCAACTTGTTTGTGTGTGGTGACAGTTAACTATTAATGTCACACCATTACAGCTTTAGGAGCTAACACCGTAAATATGTCGTGGCCAATTTGATTAATAAGCTTGGTGACATTTAAATGTTTTGAACTTTTAAATATTTCGACAAGGCAGGTCGTTAATAATTCAAGTAGTTCCTATACTTATACAATTAAATCTCTGATTAACGTTCAGTGCACTGGTAGAACGGTGCTATAAAGAAACACGGCTAACCGTTTTTTGAGGAGACTAATAAAGTTGGTCAAAGCGGATCTCGATTAAAAAATCCTGAAAGTATTAGCCGTTACCATGACTAGACACATTCAGAGCCAATTCGCTCTCCGATATCTGTAAACGCAAATGAAAACACAGAAAAAAACCCACTTAGTATGAAGTATGTCGCTTACTTAACAAGCCACATTCTTTGTCAGTCCAATCCAATTCAAATGTTTTATTGCCTATATGTGTAATTACAAATCCAGGAGCTAAAGCTAGCTGGGTAATATAGCGAACGTGTTAATCTTCGCAGCGAACTCGACGGCTTAGGTAGTTTATTGGCTAATCGCAAATAAAAACTTCGCCGCAATCAGAAGGCGCAATCCGCCCGGAGATTAATGTGCCGCTGATTAGCTAACGAAGCTACAGCTCGGACGACGTCCCAGGGGAGCGATAGGGGACGATACGCGAATTGCGAAGACTTCGTATGCCGAAGCAATTTTGCTTTCCACGGCACTATAATTGATACTACGTGGCGTCCCTCTCTTAAGTATAACTACATACATACATACATAACATCACGCCCATAATCCCCGAAGAGGTAAGCAGAGTCAAAGGGGCAGCATGCCCCTTCAACCACTTCAGCCAAGAATAAAGCCGGGCTGGGTTAGATGCAAAAAATTGAGAAAAAGCAGTGACAAGCGGCTAACCTGTCGCCTACACAATCACACACTCAAAACCCGATATACCATTAGTCGCCTTTATATTCATATTTTTTTTAAGTCCCAGACCAACATGGGACAGTGGGCTGGGTTGGATGGAAAGCAATGAAAAAGCAGTGACTATATATATAAATAACTAACGGTATAATAAAACGAGACTCCTCTCGCATAACTAGAGATGTGGGCACTAGTTTAACTCGAATTCTTCTTACCTAATTATTTTTTTTATTTTGCCATAGGATCAGAGTCTTTGTAACTAAAGATATCTACAATTATACCTTAAAATTACAAAGAAAAACTAGAAAGCCTGATAATGCGAGACATATGTGTGAGCGACATAACGTATAATCCTGAATGACGTAGAAATCTTTGTAATCTCCAACAAAGATAACAATGTTCCAAAACATAAAGACTACTGAATATTATGTTGACCTTTGGCTTTGTTATTTCTACTTGCCCACCAAGTATCGCTCCACAAGTCCTGCTCACATAGGACAATACCTAAATGTCGGCATACACTAGCGGTTTTTCGTTTCTTTTGATGTTTCTAGATAAAGTGATTGAGACGCTAGCGATTAATTCAATATTCCTTGTTTTCGCTCAATATACATACAATCATATCACTTGATTCATTAACCACAGTGATGTCCAAAATAACAAATCGAATCACCCATAACACAAACTGAAGACTCAGGTGGAACTTTTACAGAAAGAAAATTTAGCCTGAAAAAAAAACAAGAAACGCTTTTCCGTTTTCCATTTCCATAGTTGCTAAGCACTATTTGGTACAACACCATGTGATCTGAAGCAAGTTATCAACTCGTATAAATTACTTTGAATCCCTTACAAGTAGTGTTCACGAATATCCTCCCTAAATAAACACTGAGGAAAAACACTCGATAAACGCAAGTCTGATCTCACCCTCGCTTGAATAATACAATTAGATTAGAGAACTTTTGCGTTTTATTTCGAGAGCCCCTCCGCTGAGAAAGTGAGGGTCATTAAATGAAGTATTTCTTTTATTTCGTTTAATCAGTAGTGTTTATACCAAAATAACCTTTGTTTAGTGAATCAAAAACAACGACGTGAGAAAGATATTAACATCTATGTAATAGATATTGCACCTAGATAATTGCAGATACATTTTTAAAATTAAACCCTGACTTGTTGCATGATGGTCTGGGATTCAAAAATAATGTGACAACTGTGTTCCTTGCCTAGCATTTGTAAAAGGCGATCATGGGGCTTGTGATTGTATAGACGACAAGCCACTTGTCTGTCACTACTTTTTAACGGTTTTATTTTAAGCTGAATGTAGTTTAGGGAGCATTTTGCTTCTTGCATGATGGTATTTTTGTTTTGTGTTGGACCCAGACAGTAGACGTAACTCCATAAATAGGTACAGCTTTCCTCGCAATGTTTCGCCTTACCTTTTGGTAGCACTCCAAAATAAGAATACCTTCTAAGGAACCTCTTTGTTACAGCTATCTCAGCATCTAAACGAATCAAACTCGATTATCGATATTCTATTAACCGTCTCATCTGATTGATTGCTAAGGATCGGAGTGCGAATTAGGGTGTTCATTTATTTTGTGTTCGTATATGTTGGAAACCTAATCATGCTTTAATGATTGTACAAAATTGGCTGAAATAACACTCATATAGGTAATTCTTGATCTAATCCAATGAACAGGATTATCCAATTTTTGTATGCCTGCGCATTGATATTCACGGGATATTCATCAAGGGTAGTTTTCTCTTTGGTTAATTTTTAAGCCTACGCAAACGGTGTCGCGATCAAAGCTTTTTTTATGAAACAATTTATTGGTAGGGTTCACATTCCATGGTCGTTATATTTATATTTCAGCATCAAATGTGTATTTGTACAACTACTTCGTACCAAATAGTTCGTCTAATTTGCCTGCTCAGAGAAAAGGTCGAGTGCATCAAAAAACCTAACTTCCTCCCTCCATTTCATATCGCACAAGTAAGTTAAACACCCATTAGGTGAAAAAACCCTTCACAGCCAGTGTAGTGTGTTGTTCTTGTTGCGGTCTCAACCCGTACGCCATTTATCTTGTGTAAAAACTGTAACAAATGGCGAGATTCCGCGTTCCATGTTCCATTATCCGCTAAACGGGAGCGGAACAGATAAGTAATGATACCTGTTCCAGCATTGGATAAATAGTTAGACTCGTTTCTAATCCGTCTCTCTGCGGTTGTGTTTTGTCCCCGTCCAGTTTAAAAACGGCGGCAATATTGTCCGATCCAAGATGGCGGCTTGTCCAACATGGTTGCGTGTTTTTCTCCGGGTCGTGTGTTCAACACGAACAAATGGTTCCTAAGTCTTAACAAAGGGTACTTAATATAGCTTAAAATGTAACGTGCAGACATTTCTTGAAAACATCGCTTGTACGAATTCCTGAGGGGAGCCCCTCAGGAATTCATTGAAGTTGAGGTTACGAAACAAGAACATTCCTTTAGATGGGTTTTCCTCGAATACCTATTGGTTTTCACATTTCTAGTTAATGCTTACATGTCATAGGGCGGAGCAGGAAATGAAGCGTTGATTCAAACCATGAATTTAAAAAGAGGTTATAGTTACATCTCTAAAACTACTTCGTAGGTACCTATTGTAAATTCGTTCTTTTAATTCAGTGGTAGATAAATTAGTTCCCTTAATACCAACAGATAACATCCCTTAATTGTAAATGATTACCTTCCTACGCTGTTGCGTAAGAATAATGGAAAGCTTTCAGATTGGAGAAGTTTCATTAATTTAAATTAAACGGCCGACATTGCACACTAATTATTTCTTCTGGAACTAGGGCTCTAGGGAAATTCTTCATTAAAATGCCTGGAGTTAATATCTATCTAATATTGAGTTTTAAAAGTTATAGTGAGTTTTCGCTTTTAAATTGTGAGTTTTGTGTTTTGACAACAAATCCTAGTTTACTTAACTTGAAGGTATTTATCTCAAGCATGTTAAGCTGTTGGTCCTGCGCCTGACCTCTCGCCGGTCATGTCAAATTGTCGTATCACCGGATTATGAGAGCGAAGAAACAGGGAGTGAACCTGTGTTTGTGCAGAAACTTGTCCACTATTAATGGAGCTTGCAATGTCCTACAGTATATCAGTGACATTCATCATCAATACGTAATTAGTAATTTTTATATTCAGCAATCATATTAGCAAGTTACAGCTATTGTCTATCTGCAACAAAAAAGCCGTAGTAAATGTGGCGGCTTAATTAATGTGGTTTTATTTTAACCAATTTTTGTTAATTTGACACAATAAAAAAATACTACACAATATTATGAAAACCGTTAGTCGTTTTATGATTACCGATCCAAAGCCACAGGAAACTTAGGTACAACATAATTATCATCCCACATTTTCCAAGCATATTTTCAAAGTTTCGACAGTGTCAGGCAAGTTCACATATTCTTTACAAATTAACATTATACATACAACATCACGCCCATAATCCCCGAAGGGGTAGGCAGAGTCAAAGAGGCAGCAAGCCCCTTCAACCAGATTCAGCCAAAAATAGAGCCGGCCTGGGTTAGATGGAAAATTGTGAAAAAGCAGTGACAAGCGGCTAATCTGTCGCCTACACAATCACACACCCAAAACCCGATATACCATTAGTCGCCTTTTACGACATGCTAGGCAAGAACCACAGTTGGCACATTCTTTTTAAGTCCAAGACCAACATGGGACAGTGGGCTGGGTTGGATGGAAAGCTGTGAAAAAGGAGTGACAAGTGGCTAGCTCGTCGCCTACTTATACACATACCCAAAAGCCCGTAAACCGTTAGTCGCCTTTTACGACATGCTAGGCAAGAACCACAGTTGGCACATTCTTTTTTTTTTTGTCCCAGATCAACATGGGCCAAGTCCCAGACCAACATGGGACGAACATTCTTACTTCAAATTAAATAAGAGTTAATATGCAAAATATGTGCAATCCGTTTCTGCCTCAGAACCTTGCATGCTCCAGGCTTCTTTGATCGGGGTGTACCGAGAGAGATGTTTAGCCGAACAGATTGGAACAAAGAGCGAATGTTTACGATCGGCTGGGCACTATACAGTTTTCTGCGAAGCGAAGATTGCTGTAGTGAAATGTTGTCAGCGAGGAATGTCTTTCTTAACCTATAAATCAGGTTTCTAATACGTACACACGTGGTGAGTAGGTAATAGGAAAGAGATTAGTACTACCTACACAGGTAACTGGTTCATTATACTTTTTATGAACTAGCTATGTTATGATAAAGTTTATGCTCATTCTTTTACTTTTCGTAGATTCTTGAGCAATCAATCACTTTATTTATTTTTTAAATTGAATCTTGCTTGCAATGTCACGTTCTTTAATGTTTTTTTTTTTACACATCAGTTTAATATGTAGATGTGAAACGAATTCGGTTTTTTTTTTTTAGAACGATATACCTACCTAGCATTAATTTTTCATTGTAACTCCTACACTGTATGATTAGATTATGTTTTTAAGTCAATGTTTAATATTCGCCTTGAGCTATTATTACAATAATAATTGATATCTGTAATAATCCTCGCATAATGTGTGAGCACTCACCTCCACCTCGCAGTCCGGTGGGTCTTCAAAGTGATCTCCTTTTGATGGTACCTATACCTACAGGGTATAATCGTATTTTGTTACCGGGACATATTTCATAAAACACAGATACCGTTTATATTTTCGATTTATATAAAAAAAATTGCAGGCATGATAATTTGTACAGATAGCGAGTTGAATGCAGTCGGGGCCTAAGACGAGACATACCTACCTGAGCTCTGCATTAAACTCGCGCGCTATCTTTATGTAAGTATGTATATATATAACTACGTAATCTATGGATAGACCAATTAACTAATTTACCTAATATATTTATTTTAGAGTGACTACTTTATGCCGGTTTTCTCTAGGACCTGAGACCTACAGTAATATCGTAAGAAATCATCAAATAATTCTCTAAACATAAGTATTTCTTTTTTTTTTTTTTGACGCGGAGAAATGCGTTACGCACCGTCACCCTACCCGGGGGGGCAGGGTGGTGTGTGGGGCTCCCGGGGGCCCTTGAGTAGGGGGCCCCGGCTCCGGCCAAGATGGTAGTGGCCGGGGTATACACTGTATATAAAACATAAGTATTTCTAGACGATCCTTATCAACTTCAGTTACTTATGTACTTAGATCATATTAAATTCCAATTGTGTCGCTTAACTTCAAACTCGGATAATTCCACTCTGCTCTTTTATGAGATATTTAGAAAAAAGTGATGAAAACATAATTCCGTGTTTCATAAGGTATTTTTTCTTTAATCATGGCAACAATATAATGAAAAAAACGACCTTGTTTAGAAAATGTTGTATTAAAATAAATATATAAATATCCGATTTAGTTTGGATTAACCCTTCTTCGATATAATTGCTTGCAAGCTTGAAATTGATCTGTTTGAAAAAAATCAGTACCTAAGGATTTATACAATTTTGATTTAATACATCTATATTTATTTATAGCCATGTTGAACAAATGCTATGCGCTGATTGGCGCTCATGGACGTAAGTATCTCTCTACATTTGAATAAAACTGTCTCATGGATCTATCAGACTTTGATAAAATATAATGATTTCAACGGTTTATTTCTTAAGAATCATGCGGATTTATACATAACCGAAAAATTGATTCAAACCTTTTTTTTTCACTCTTTATTTTGATAAAAATCTTTAAAAATATCAGAATTGGACTTATCTGAGTTTGAAACTAAGCGACACAATTCTCCCAATTTCAACATCAGCTAAACGGGCACAACTCAATACATTAAAAATAATAAATTAAAAATAGGGTTTATCCATAAAGCTCCATTCAGTGCCCAAGGAAACATTCAGGTCGTACCCGACATAAGCAAGCCAAATCCATTAGTAGGTACGTGGAAGACTGTTTGATCTCAAAGCATAAATAAGAGCAACGAATAATTCCCGATGGCCGAGTATGATCGCCCACGCCAACGATACCTTTTTGCGGAACTTCCCATATTAAACGATCGAGAATCCCTTTTTTTTGGGAGAGGACTATCTGTAGTTGGCCGAAGGCGGCCTTTACTACCTACCGGGCTAGCGGGGGAGCGGGAAGCTCTCACCCCTAAGTCGAGAATCCCAATCAGTGTAATTCCTCTCGGCCCAATAATTTGACGACGAATCGCTCTTTACATCGAGCGAGTTCATAACAATGCCTTAGTTTTTTTGCCTAGCGATCAATCCTTAGTCATCCTTCTGGCTGTCCGCTTAGACCATGATCCAGGACTTAGCGTGTCTAGGTATTACAGAGAAGCGACTACCGATCTATGACAAACACCAGACTTAAAGCCACTTAATTTTCTACGGATATTATGACACATACGGCCTATTTTCCCAACATGGCAAATACGCGAGAAGAATAATGGTTTTCACAATAAACACGACTGTTTATCATTCTATTCTTGTTTAATGGACAGTGAAGACTATTCTTCCGGTGTGTTCAAGACGCTGTAGAGCATTTACGGGACATTACATAACGTCACGCATTTTTTCACCTTGGAGGTAAGCCGTTATCATATTCCTTCATTTGCTACAATCCTGCCTCACACCTACCGGTTTTTCTATACCTACTTATGGTCGTCGGTTAAAAGCTCAGTCACACGTGTCTACATCTATACTTATAATAAATCTGTAGAGAGGTCAATTCTGTACATGAAGTATATTTTCAAAATAACTATCAGGGGATGATTAGTGATCGATACTGATGCCAAAAATGCAATCAGTAAAATTTTTGTCTGTCTGTTGTCTGTCTGTCTGTCTGTCTGTCTGTATGTTCCTTATAGAAACAAAAACTACTTGACGGATTTTAACGAAACTTGGTACAATTATTCTTCATACTCCTGGGCAGGTTATAGTATACCTTTCATCACGCTACAATCAATAGGAGCAGAGCCGAGAGCCGTCGCGTGTGCAGCCTTAATGGTTAAAGTTACATAGAAATCATGTATGACGGAAATAGTCTTTATAATATTAACCATAAACGCGGGTGACACCGCTGGCACAGCTAGTATATTATGAGTAAAGATTTGTTGGTTTGCGTTGAATAAGCTCCGAAACTACTGGACTGATTTGAAAAAATATTTTATCGATGCAAAGTTATTTTATACAGCTATAGTCCAGTCAAAATAGACATTCCAGTTTGCATTAATTTCCAACAAGCTGGATTTTTATGCAGGCCTTGAATACGTCATTACAAACGATATGTCAAAAGTCCCCATCGATCCCGCTTGTGCGTTGTTTTTTATTCGAGGTCAAAGATCACAAATTTGCGTTTTTTGCGCATATCTCTGAAACAAAACAAAAAAAAATGCGAACTGGAATCATAATTTAGTCTATTTTGACTGGACTACTAGTAACATAGACGATATTTTATCCCCGTATTTCCATATCCCCGGGAACTACGTAGGCGAAACCGTGTGGCCCCGCTAGTTTGATTTACTTATTTCTATCTATACATACATACATACATAACATCACGCCCACGATCCCCGAAGGGGCAGGCAGAGTCGAAGGGGCAGCGAGCCCCTTCAACCACATTCAGCCAAAAATAAAGCCGGGCTGGGCAATATAAAATTTCTATCTACTTATTTCTAATGTCAATATTCTTTCATCAGTTCCCTCAAGACACTCATTAGTTTAAGTAACAAGTAGGTACAAGTACCTAGATGAAGTGACAACGCGTTTCGGGAGAAGACGTAAATTTTTTTTTTCAAATGTATGTACTTATGTATTTTTTAAGTAAAGTATTTACATACATTCATAAAATATCTACTTTGTACCTGTATCTATTACTATCAAAATTAAAATATAACTTCTTGTGACTTGACCACGACTTTGGCGCCGGAGGGTGGGGGGTGTTTGTGTCAAAGCTGGATGGCCCTTTCGTGGTCAAAGCTGGATCCGCCCTTGGGTTTGATACAAGGATTTTATTAAACCGCGCCTGTTGATTGGGCTTTTATTTCAATATTCATAATTTTACACGAACTGATTCGTTCATTCGATATATTACGTCACTAAATTCACGTAAAAACCCATCAAATTAAAAATATTACAAAACACCAAAATACTTACCAACCAGGTAAGTAAGTAGTGGTAATTAAAAGATCACTTAATGGTGGATTCATCGGTAGTTGACTTTATTCTTCACAATTTCCACATAGCTTACCCGCTTGATGTTTCTCAACGCCCTGTATAGAAAATGAGCGAATCATATATTTGTGCAAAAGCCTGTATTCCACAAGGACCAACCCACGGACGGAAGTTGGCAATAAATAAAGACGGTTACCCCTCGACCTTCAACCGTGGCCACAATCATTTAGGCGTAAACTCCGAGCAACTTCACTGAAGTGTGGTTAACACAGTTAATTGAATAATTATGTATCAATTGAATATTCATCGTAAGAAGTGTCCATGTACCTTCTTGCTTACAAGGGTAGTAGTCAGGTATAGGGAGGGTTCCTCCCCTAGCATAACGAGAAGGTAAGCCCTCCTTGAGAATTGAATTATATGTTTAATTCCACTCCAACATTTTGCTTTACAAATTTTACCTATGAAACAAATTATTTCCCTAAGCTACTTACCTCATGGCGCTGACTGAAAGATCTTTATTGATCGATTAGACAACAAGTCCCCTTTTCTAGAGAGACGTTGTTATAAGTTTCATAGCTAACACCCACAAAATTTTAAGATTGTTGGATTTATATAGGTAAGCAACAGACACGAAAATTTCAATATTAGAGGATTAACAATTTTATTATATTGCCACTCTTACTGGTACTTTTGTAATCATTTTGAAGAAGAGAGTGAAGTGTTCAGAGAAAATCAAATCAAATCTTTATTTGCTTACAATGTACATACTTAGGTGTTAACATAAAGGAACTTATTAGGGCTCCATAGACAATTTTATAAACAAAAAGTATAAGTATAGTATAGTAATAGTTTGTCCCATGTTGGTCTGGGACTTGGCCCATGTTGATCTGGGACAAAACAAAAAAAAGAATGTGCCAACTGTGGTTCTTGACTAGCATGTCGTAAGAGGCGACTAATGGTTTACGGGCTTTTAGGTATGTGACTGAGTAGGCGACGAGCTAGCCACTTGTCACTCCTTTTTCACAGCTTTCCATCCAACCCAGCCCACTGTCCCATGTTGGTCTGGGACTTAAAAAGAATATGCCAACTGTGGTTCTTGCCTAGCATGTCGTAAAAGGCGACTAATGGTATATCGGGTTTTGGGTGTGTGATTGTGTAGGCGACAGGTTAGCCGCTTGTCACTGCTTTTTCACAATTGTCCATCTGACCCAGCCCGGCTTTATTTTTGGCTGAATGTGGTTGAAGGGGCTTGCTGCCCCTTCGACTCTGCCTACCCCTTCGGGGATCATGGGCGTGATGTTATGTATGTATATATGTATGTAAAAAGTATAAAATAAAACCAGCCGTAAAAGGAGATAAAATACGTTTATTTCTTAAAATTTGTCAAATAATCAGACACGGATATCCAGAACAACCAATATCTCTCGGAAAGGGAACATTTCCCGCATTCTATGTTATATAGTATGCCATATACACAACAAAAATTATATACCTATCATTATGTATCGCGTACAAACTAGTTTTACATTATTTAGACACAAAGTACCTATTAGCATTTTAAATGCCTTATATTCTAATATATAAATCATTTTCGTCACCCGACTCGGCATTTCCACCCACAACTTATACAGTTTTATACATCCCTTTATACATTGCTCCTTTGTAGTGTGTATATATCGGTGTATAATTTTCACATAAAAATCCATCCAATCGTAAGCTCGCTAAATTATTTCATGTTACATTTTTAAATAAAACAAAAGTTTCATAAGACCGCAATAAATAAAACAACGATATATTTATTACCTACTTTTTTTTTTTTTTATAAAATAACTTGACAGGTTTTTACTTTATAATTAATTAAAATAAAATATTTTTTACACTTTAGTTTTTTTCCAGTAAAAGGCTAAAATATGCTTTGTTATATATATACCATGAGGTAACCACAAATTATGCATCTTTGAATTTATATAACTTCTGAAGATCGACAAATAAACGTACATTAGAGAAATCTTAACGTTTACCTTTTATTTCTACTAGCAAAACTTTATCTGTTTAAATGTATTTATTTAGAACTGTTTGTGTTGTGTTAAACGACCGGTGAACACTTCGACGTTAGTTTCGACGTTGCTTCTGTATAAATTAATCGCGCTCTGTTTAGGCGCTGTCAATTCATAATCACGATTACAAACAGCTGTAGTTGCAGGGTTGCCAACAAATAATTTGGTAGACCAAACGAAAAAGACCAGGATTTTCTCGACGGGATTAAGACAAAATCTCGAATAATTGATTAGTAAAGCCCTTATTTTAGGATTTCTAGTTCTTTTAACTGTCACATTTCATGAATCTTTAGGTCAGCAATTTTTCATTTTCTATATTTTTTCATGTCTTGAACTCCATGTATAAAAATCCCATAAGTTTTTTTATGGGATTTTTATTTTAAAACGTACGAAATATGTATAAAACGAATCAAATGTTAACTCTTAACTATGATATCATGTCTATATAATCTTAATGTAGTTATATCGAGTTAATGGTAAATTTCCGAATCGAACGTGATGTCTGCCAACCTTATCCCCACTTATTATCGAAACAATGTAAACAGCCGGTGTTCCAGACAGCCTTCGTTATCGAAGCCCAGCCACACAATAAATTATACCGACAAATTATATCTCTCAGTGCTCGCAAATTATGTATATCTCCAACACGTGACGTGAATGGTTGTTTTATTTTAAATTCGCTTTTAAAACATATAACGATGACATATTTCATAATTAAAACATGAATAGTGTAGCCATAATAAATTTATCAGCCAACAAAATTGTTTATAAAATAATAAAAATGCTTTCATGTACGAATATAAATATTTATGACCGCTAAAATAATACTTCTACATATTATACATTAAATGATAACTAAAATACGCCTTATAGTTCCCATGTCATAAAATATGTATAAATGGCGTAAATTATACTTTATATCTCTTATATTTTAATATAAGATAGCACACATACAAAGGAGCAAATCTCAGACCCAAATGATACAATTCATTAAAAAAAGCCTCTCACTAAACATAATTCACAAATATAATAGTTAAATGCTAAAATACATACCAAGTGCTTCGTCGTGGTCACCCAACTAACTATAATATTGTATAGCGTATCTAGATGTTATATTAGTTTACAATTTTAATTATTATTGTATTTTATAACATATTTTTGTACACCTAAACAGAGTTATTTAATGTTAAGTGACAGGAGCTCTAAACTAAATCACAAGGGTTTCAAACAGCTAATCTTCGCTTGCTTACCAAACACATCATTTACCTATTAAATATTAATTTTGTTATACATTTCCTTTACACTACTTATATTTATATTTGTAGTATCTCCCAATCACCACATTGATGAATGTTACATAGTTTAATAGGCATACTATTAAGAATAATGATAACTAAATACGCACATTTATTTATATAGATTTCATATTATACTAAAGGCATTTCCCATACATTATTCGAGGTTCGAAGTCACATGTTTGGTAAACGAGCGAGTTTCGTGTCAAACGAATTTGATCGACATATAATTGCATAAATAAAGCTTAAAATCCAACTTACTAGCTAATGCAGTTATATTTTATTTAAGGCGTATTTCCAGTTTGCATAACTGAAGACTGAGCCGCGTATAGGTGCCGGCATAACTATAATTGGCGCGCGCGGCGGCCGTTTATAGATACTACAACTTCGCCGCGCGGGCCAATTCATAAGCCCCTTTACAAAGAATGCGTGGGCGGTAAAATACGTTGAACTAATTATATCGGATCTATAAAATGCACAATTGACTATTGCAAAAAGACATTATAAATCTTAAATTTGAAGCCAATTTAGAAGATTTCTACACTTGAAAGGTATTATGGAAGTAACCAGTTCTATTTCCAAATGGGCGCTGTACTCAATCAAACGAAGAACATAGATTCTAACGTCATCCAAAATGTCAACTGTGCACCGAGTAAATCAAACGATAGCGTTGAACTGACGTCACCATCCGCAGACAGTTCAATGTATACTCCCGCCGACTCTGAAGGAGGCCAAGACCAATGTTTTGGCCTCAGCCAATTCACCTCGCATTTACATCATTTATAATCGTTTATACTTATACACAGCAAGTGCAGAGGAAGTAAAGTTATTGAACAGTTGTGAAACAAGTTTCTAGGATACAATTAATGTATTTTATAACGACACAGTTGCGTATTTATTTATGTATAAACTACATGCGATTAATTTTTAGCTTTTCGGTACGATGGATATTAAAACATATCCATGTGTTCGAAAGGATTGCATGCTTACAAACGATGTATTTAATTATGTTGATATTATACAGTCTGCGATACTATGTTCAGATGTTTCGATTCTATTTTGACGACATAGAAATCGCAAACTATATATTTTTTTTATATAATTCATCAAGTATAACTAACCAGATGCAAAAAAAAATTAAACGGTGACAATTAAAGACAAGAACCTATTAAGAAAATATAGTCAAATTTTACTTGATGAACTGTATCATTTATTTAGCTAGTCAAAATTATAACATAAGCCAAAGTAAGTGGAACCTCACGGAGCATGATTATATTGTACTAACTATATGCATAGAGTATAATTGTTAGATCCCATCTCACACTGCTTTTTAACTAACTAAAGTGAATCAAATTATTCGCTACGCTTTTGTTTTTTTTACTAATTTCATGGAGGCAACTGTGATTTGAGAATAATTGTATCCAAATATTATATGTAGGTATATCCGAATGATAGACAAATGTAGTGTCATAATTATGTATGTTAACTTAAAAATATAATCATTCGAATTTTATTAAAAAAAATGTATAGTGCATCTATTTAAAATTATTTTCTCTACTAATTATGTCTTGGTTTCTTAATTAATGGTTAATAAAAACTTCGTAGCAACTTTCTCGTGGCATAGATTTTATTTGCTCAAGAGATATGAATTTAATAATGATAGAAACTGTTAACATCATAAAATCTGACTGAATGTTTTTATATATTTTTTTTTTCTTTATGCTAATAAGTTATTCACGTCAAGGAATTCATATTGAAACTTTTACCTAGTCATCAATTAGTAAGTTACTTACTTTTCAAGCTTTCGTTTAGATTTCAGTCGTAATGAAGAAAATTGACATGTCAAAAATCGTGATACCTCACGGGCTCTCACTCCGCTGTGGCACAACGGTCCGTGCGTTTCATTTCACGGGCAATATCGGCGGCTATACCATTTCACGCGTTAACGAAACGGCGTGCGACGGTTATTGGCGCGTAAATATCGAACCCCAAACAAACCCAGCTTGTAACAAGTTTCACATTTGCACATTATTTAGCTGGAAAATATCCTCTGACGTCATTACGTCAAGAGTAAACAAATACCAAAACTATTTATTTACACAAACCGTAACAGATATTGTACTTTATGTCCAATATTTTTGATTTTTGAAAAACAAACATCAGTTGTTTGCTACTTTTACCAATAAAAAGAAACCTGTTTATTTTTATATTGCTAATATATAAACAACAAACATTTACTGATAAGCGACGCTAATTAATATTTTATTAAACTGGTTATTGATGTTGATTTAAAAGCATTTGCGATTATATACCATATCTGTCAACACATTTGTTATATAATTTATGTTGATGAGTTTCTTGCCGGTTTCTCCTCTGTAGATGCGACATTCCGAACCGGTGGTAGATTCAAATTGTTCTATTTTGTATATTACTTGACGAGGCCTACGTGAATAAAGATATTTTGAGTTTGAGTTTAATGTCAATTATCTGTGACGTCATAAATGTATCTAAATAATTATGCTTCCTATGTAAATATCGAGTTGTGTATAACGCTCTCTTTTATATGGTAGATATTAGACCAATGATATTTTATGTTTCATATTTTATTTACATGTAGGACTTTACAGTTAAAGTTGTATAGTTCATTTGGGGTAATATCTTTCAATATTGGAAAGCATTGTAGATATTTCGTACCTACGTGTGTATGAAGCTTAAATTTAATATCTAAACAAAAAAATAAACAAGTTGAATGTTCACAAGACACGAAAGAGTAGGTGTGGCGGAGAATTTCATCCTTTTAGATCGGCTAATAGTAAATGAACGAATAAGAAAGAAAAAACTGGCTAAGATTCACAGATAAACATTTTCATTCAAGTCAAAAAGAGAAGGTTCACAGTGGTTTGTGATAAATGTGTAAGTTTCATTTGAAAGCTCAAAATCTAAGCCACAAGAACTCGTTGTCTACCACTGATTCATATTAAACATAGACGTGTTTCTTTCATATAGTCCGCAAAAATATTTAACAGCATCACTTTGGACAAATTTGAGAGATATTCACGAAGTGAGTTAGTGAATGGAACGGATACACCTGTTTGATGTTGAAGCAAAAGGATTTGTATAGTTCAAATGTTCAAATCTATTGCCACTTAATTGAAGTTATACAAAACATGGCTAAGCCCAAGATCTTGGCTACTTGCTTTGGAATCAGATTAATTTATGTAATTTCCGATAAGTACATTTATTTTATTAATTTCATGTATCCGATTATGAAACATGTATTTTCTATCGTTATAACAATTAAATTAGACCCATTAAACACTCCATGTTTTATCAATCTCCAAACATAGAACATGACGTCTAAAGAACACATCTATTAAATATGCTTATCAGTAATGCATAGCCGACTATATTGAGCATTTAAAACTAACTATTACTATATAATGTTTTCACGTGGCAAAATAAAGGAACTATTCATTTGCGGTAGTGTTGTGCGCGTCATTATCGATATATAGTTGAGATGTTATGGTAACTAAAGCTGTCGGATATCAGAAATAAAGATCTATTTGAAATCTTTCCAACATAAACATTTCGAATGATTTCAAGAGCTTTTTTTTGAGATAGTAGAACCAAATTATAGTTTAGAAATAAAGTCAAATAGAAATCGATTCTGACATGCAACTTCATATACTAACATCCCTGATGCACAAGAAGTTCTCGCCAAAATCGCTCATGTTATCGACTATTCTAAATATATAGTATATATACGCAAGTCTATATTAATTTAATATAAAAAATCATTTCATATTCAATCAATCAACATTTGTATTAAACCAGATTTGTTTTAAGTGGTTATTCTACTCCACCACAACGCACAACAAGGATCTTGTAGGAAAAATAACTTCGTACTATAATTAATATGAAATAGTCTGGTCCTTCCGTATTCTGAAGTCCTCCTCTTGCTGCGTATCATATAGAACAGTCAATATAATAAGTAATTTGGGTACATTGGGATTTATCGATATCGACTATCGCACAACATTAATTGCGAGTATACGTTGAACGAAACGTTATATAAATCGCTGTATTAGGTATACACAACACTGGCTATAGACTAACAGAAGCAATAATTTAACTATAATTCCTTTTGAATCGTAGTCTATCCTCAGCCAGCAGATGTACTATAAACATATCTTGTTATTTATATTCCAAGTATTTGCTGACGTCATAAGAATATAAAAATGATTATACAAATACTTACGTCATCGAATGGCCAGCACAGCATACTATTTTTTATATGGTTCACTTTAAACGGAATATAAAAAGCGTTTGTAATATTATAATAGAAGGTCTACGGTCTTGTGCACCTCACGGCACATATGAATTTGAAGCAAACTAAATTTATGATCTGGGTGTGAAATATGGCGATGTTAATTATGCAGTTATACATTTTATACAGGCCCATGTTCTTTAAGATATGAATTTGCGAAGGGGTGCAATAGTTAATAAACAAATATTCATTTAAATAATTATTTGTGTCTTATTTACATGTACGTTTATTTTTACTTCATCTATAAGAAATTAAATTACTTTAAAAGCTTCATATGTAATTTCTCCACGGGAATGGGGATGAATGTAACATGAATAGATTGTTGACAAATAATTTTGAAAAATTATACAGGACTAGTCCTGTAATATGTAAAAAAGAAGAATGCAAACTTGTGGGAATCGAACTGAAAACGTGTCTAGCTAAAAGCTTAAAAAATTGAGCGAGTGTAGATAGACGCGATGCATGATATGGACATGGCTTTTTTGATTATCTGCTTTTATGACCTCTTAAAATAGATGATTTTTTATAGAGCCAACAGTCTTCCCTTTTACAATGCAAGGCTAGTCTATAAGATTAATCGTGCGGGTTGGTTCAATGAATTTTATCTAGAAGTGAACAACAGTGATAATTAAATGACGAGACCAAGATCAGGCTCCGTGACGTGCAGATGAAGTGGCCTGTGTCCAACAGTGTACTACAACAGCCTGTCATTAGTATAAGTCAAGATAGGACTGTAATTACTTCACGATACAGATGTAAATATTTCGCTACGATTTTATAAAACTACAACAGTTTTGGTAATCAAAATTCAAAACTAGCTAACTGCTTGTTTACAAAACGCAGTATTTCATTCAAAATCCATTTTTATAATCAGTATTATTTTTAGGAAAACTTTAGACTGAGAAATTATTTGTAAATTTCAATTCTTAACTTCTAATTATCTACTGTTCAAAATTATACCTTCCTACAAGAATCGAGTGTTAACAGCGTACAAAGTTAACAGTGAAATATATTTCAATTAAGATTTTGTAAATTTTACTATAAATGGTCAATCGAAGTGCGGGTCTTAAATCTTGTACTTCTATTTGAATAAATTCGTTCAATGCGCATACTTAAAACGCATTCAATGACATTATTTTATATTTAATGGAGAATGAATACATTTGTAGCGATTTACTAAATAATTTTTCAATACCTTCAACTGTTTAAAGTGATTAACTAACTAACTAAAGTTTAGTTAATTTAGTTAAATTAATTTTCCCGAAATTATGTGAATATAACAAAATTGAGTAAACCAAAGCCTTTACCATAAAGATGAAGTTATTCTAATTATTTTAAGTAGATTTAATTAAGAAACTCAATGTAAGATGGCCTTATTAGTTTAATAACATTAGAAAATGAACGATCTCATGTAACTAACTAGTAGAAATCCACATGACCAAGGATGTGATACTATTCATGCATTTTTCACTTTTTGAGTATAAATTCTGTAACACTAGATATTGAGTTGAATCGAATATAACAACTCCCCTATTTATATTTAATTTATAGATGTTTACAAGGAAACACATACATTGGTGCCCAATTCCGTTTATATCATAGAACTGTTTGTAACGATCGTATTTTTTTTTACAGTAAAAGACCACGATGCAAACCAGTTTGCTTGAATGGCATAACTATAGTGAGGCCCTTGGTGATTTCATCATATAGGGTCAAAGACATTGTATATTTTACGCTATGCTCACAGGCCTGACAGCCCGGGGCACCCTCACACATATGGCTCTTTTCCGTTATGCCACCATATTGTCACCCTAATCTACTTTTAATTGTTTTATACTCAACACGCGTACAAGAATCTTTTAAAATACAAGTGTATGATATTTATGATATTTTCACTACACATATAGACGGTAAACAGAAATATTCAGAGTAATTTCAATAATTCCAGTGTATGCATATATTTGAGAACCCAGATCTATTTTATATTGTAACTTTAAACTATTGCAACTCGACTAATATCCTTCCAAGTATTACAGTTAAATAGTCGAATAAGACTACGGCAAAACCGAAATCTGATTTCGTTTCTGCTGCTCAATTGTAGATTTGATACATATCTACTTCGTCAACGCAAGCGAAATAAAACCTTTTTCAAACTTTTTTGGTCTACCTATATTGTCTGTGGCAGTCCACAGAGTATAAATAATAACTGTGCATTCCAACAACTAACTTCTGATAATTAAGTAGTCTAGTAAATAAGTAACAATGGTTGGTTACATATTTTTATTTTAACTAAACTTAAATTACATTTATTCATTGCACTTATATTTCATCATAGAAATGTTAGCGCCAGCTTCAGAAATTTGCATTTAAAAAAAATTGAAATTTATCAATTGCTTTAGTTTAAAAATTCTCGTCGACTTTCGGTATTCTGATTTATTTTTGAAGCTGGCCATACATAGTCTGCAAGCGTACGATTAAAAAATCAATCTGTCAAAGTGACGTTTCGACGTCAAACGTGTCAGTTCAACGCGCACTGCCGAGACCTTAAAGCTCGTGGGAGTTTAAAAAGATAAAAACGAAAAAAATAAATCCTACTGCATTACTTATAGTAAACTTAAAAGTTACCACTCGAAACAACACTTTATTCTTAGCACGTTACGGTCGGACTCGGCGCCGACGCCTCACCAATGTTTTTAAATCGTGTCCAATTGATCACCGCTATCGAATTATTGCTAAGATATTACACATCCGAACTTCGGGCCCCCTGTTTCCGCGATGGCCGCTTGCAACCGTCACTACACGATGGAAAAGCCTACATACCTTAACATACACATTTGTAATCAACAACCAATTGTTTTATCTGTCATATTTATAGTGATTGCCACTTCATTACAGTACATTAAAAACATTAATCTGTTACGTAGAAATACGTAGTTAATAAGTGTTTATTGAAATATGTCGATAAATTAATCATAAAAGCGGCTTTCCACGGTTAGCAACTACGGAAGTAAATTTACGTTCGTAATTTCGCACAACACGGCTAGCCACCTTTATACTATATTACATCACGCATGCATATGCTCACATTATAATGTAACTCGTAATTTTTTAAATATTTCGTCCGCCTACATAGAGCGTGAAAGCTATACAATCAACCTTGTGCTTTTTTTTACATTTATTTGGTACACATATTTAAGGAACCAATTTATCTTTAACTGATATATGGAAATTAGCTAATATTTAAGCAGTTTTACAACCGTATTTACTCTCACTGTTTAATTATATTGTCATATAAGTTTAATTAACATTATATCTGTAAAAAAAACAACGGCTATTCTGTTTTTGATCTCACTATTTGTTTGATTCTCCTAAGAATCAATGAAGACAACGTATGTTCACATTTATACATTTTTAATTCTACACTTCATGTTTAACACCTTCTGTGCCGATACGTGGGCGCTACATTACAGAGCGCATGCGTCAAAATTGGTTTTACGTTAGCTCCAGTATTACGCACTCATGCTAATGGCCTTGAACTGCATAGATGCAACATAAATCAGAGGTGAAATCTAGATTATGGTGCACTATTTCTTTTATTTAAAATGAAGTTAAAAACGCACTAATGCGAACATACCTACAAATCTACCATGCTTTCAGTTTTACCATTGTTGAACATCTGTTAACTATAAATTTACCCTCAAAACTGTCATCGATTATTAATTGCATGTATCATAAATGTATATACATCACCGTGTATTTCTATACGTCTCTATACAGCTGTGTAGTGTAGCATCAGGTCGCAAGCACACCGCAGAAACAGGCGGTCGTATAACAAAAGCCGCGCGCACATTTACCTCGCGTCGCGCAGCCGGAGCGTCGGTCGCTGCGCGCGGCGTCGCGCGTCGCGTGGTGCGAGCGCATCGCGTGTCGCGTGCGCGTCGCATGTCGCGTGCACGTCGCGTGCAGCGTGCGCGTCTCGTGCAGCGTGCTCGTCGCGTGCAGCGTGCGCGTCGCGCGTCGCGTGCACGTCCCGCGGCGCGTGCGCGTCGCGCGGTGGGCGCGGCGCGACGGGCGGGGGGCAGGCGCCCTGTCAATATGCGCGCCGGTCGTCTATGTCAGACATCTGGAATTAAATTATATGTATGTAGTATTTGGATAAATTCGAAATAAACTTTGCGTCTTAGAGATTTCGGAATATTCATTTCGGGGTGATGGTTACATCGATTAGGTGAATCGGGTCGCTCTCCAGTAGGTGAAACATTGTGTGTCGAAGTTAATATTTAAATAAGAGGTTATTTGTATTACATTTTTTTACTAAACTGCGAATTTAAAAAATTTGAGAGTTAGCTAGAATCAAGTAGCCGCCGCCCCCGCCCCGGCGCTGCTCTAGCAGCTGGTGTGGGCGGTACGTACGTTGTGGTGCCGAGCGCGCTTGTGCTTGGGCTCGTCGGGCGCGTCGTCGATGACGAGCGCGCCGCCGCCCCCGCCGCCCCCGCCGCCCCCGCCCCGGCGCTGCTCTAGCAGCTGGTGTGGGCGGTACGTACGTTGTGGTGCCGAGCGCGCTTGTGCTTGGGCTCGTCGGGCGCGTCGTCGATGACGAGCGCGCCGCCGCCCCCGCCGCCCCCGCCGCCCCCGCCCCGGCGCTGCTCTAGCAGCTGGTGTGGGCGGTACGTACGTTGTGGTGCCGAGCGCGCTTGTGCTTGGGCTCGTCGGGCGCGTCGTCGATGACGAGCGCGCCGCCGCCCCCGCCGCCCCCGCCGCCCCCGCCCCGGCGCTGCTCTAGCAGCTGGTGTGGGCGGTACGTACGTTGTGGTGCCGAGCGCGCTTGTGCTTGGGCTCGTCGGGCGCGTCGTCGATGACGAGCGCGCCGCCGCCCCCGCCGCCCCCGCCGCCCCCGCCCCGGCGCTGCTCTAGCAGCTGGTGTGGGCGGTACGTACGTTGTGGTGCCGAGCGCGCTTGTGCTTGGGCTCGTCGGGCGCGTCGTCGATGACGAGCGCGCCGCCGCCCCCGCCGCCCCCGCCGCCCCCGCCCCGGCGCTGCTCTAGCAGCTGGTGTGGGCGGTACGTACGTTGTGGTGCCGAGCGCGCTTGTGCTTGGGCTCGTCGGGCGCGTCGTCGATGACGAGCGCGCCGCCGCCCCCGCCCCGGCGC